>WBNH01002966.1:0-29813 GCA_013401255.1 Urocolius indicus | reverse complement strand
AGATTCTGTGATCCTGTGATTCAGACACAATGCCTCTTCTGGCTTTGCTACAGGGTAGGAAACCCAGAATAGTTTCAGTAGAAAGGAGTCAGAGCACTTCACAAGCTACATCCCTCCCTGTCTCTGCTAGGATATAAATCTTCAGATATCTATTGTAATGAAAGAAGCCATCCCATGTGCACTGGAACTAATTAAACCCCCATCCTGTGTTCCCAGCAGAGGGGACATACACTGGGAGTGGCACAGCTCCTCCACACACAGAGGCTGAGACTTGCACCTTCCCACACTGGTTGCTAGCTAGAGTTACAGGCCTCTGAAAGATGCTGAGCAAATGTTTTGGCTCTTGGCCTGTGTCAAGCCTCTTTTGTTCTGGTTTTGCTCCTATTGTTGCTTGTATTACAGCAGGGGTGGGTATGGTGGGTATGTCTTCTGCTGCTACACTCACATTCACTTTTGTTATGTGGATACATATCCTGAGAGCCATGCCCTAATCCTGCAGCAGGTCATCTCCATTGCTTGTGCTGCCTCCAACAGCTTATGGTTCTGATAGGCCTGTTTTAAAAGGGAATGAACAGATGGATGGAGGAGGACTGACCATCACAGCTCAAGCCTCATCAGTTATCTAAGAGGGGCTCTCTGAATTCAACCCCAAAGGATCAAAATGACTCTGATGTGCCATTTACTTCAGGCAAGGAGGAAAAATGGAAGCTGAGGCTTGTTGTGCCACTAGCTCTTGAAATGAAGCTATCAGAGGATGACTATTATCTACACCAGCTGAAAAGCAATATGGATGGAAACTGATGCAATTTTCACATGCAGATAAACCCTTTAATCTCATTTTGCATAATTGTATTGTTGCAAAGGGATTATGCACTATTGAAATTACAGATATCCTCTTGCTTAGATCATTTCTCAGAGCCTTTAGTTGACAGTGTTGTTGTATATAATAATTATAGCTCATGATCATCTTACTTTGCCCAGCTGTTATTGATATAACTCATCAGACAGACGTTGTTCTAAAAACATACTACTAATAAATGCCACTGAAACCTGTGTGCATGCAAAACACGATGGAGTGAAAAATAATAAACCTGCTACAGTGAATGATCTGAACAAAGCAATAGCCACATATAGTGAGACCTGAAAGCCTCCAAGGCAGAAACATTTACTTGAATTGCTCCCAAATTACAAAATTCAAAGTGAGCAGAACAAAGGAGGTTTGGTTTATCTCAGCAAGGAGTCGATTTATGCCAGAGAAATTGAGGAGATGGTGTTTAATATTTGTAGACAATGGTGTATCTTGACTGTATTAGCTCTTTGCAGCTCCTCTGCTCCCCAGCTCAAGGGGTATCAAAGGAGGGGTGAGAATGAGCTTTATAATAGACAAAGCTGGCAGCCTGTTCTTGCGAGAACCTTCCCCACAGAAAGACCCTTTTTTCCTAGTTTTCCTATAACTCCTCTTTGCTAGCTCCCACTTCACAAGACATAAAATGGCACTGGCTGTCTTCTTCTGCCAATTGGACTGTTAAGTGGAAAGCACTGAAAAGTGGGCACCATCCTGCTCTGCCCCTCTGACTGAGCACCAGGGACACAGCCCATGTGCAAGTGCAGATATTGTGAAACACTTCTCCCTGGTCAATTGAAGTGAAGACAACTGAACCCATACTTGCCCTTAGCTGAAGGGCAGTGTCAAAACTTCATTTTCTTTTTGATTAACCCTCAGATTAAGTAATTTAAAGGGAAGGAAAATGATTCTGCCGAGTGACACCAATTTCAGTCTGATTCCTTTTACAGTGTTGTAAAAACAATTATGTGCCTGGCACCCTCCAGAACACTGAACACTGTTCAATAACCATCAGATCTACTGAGATGAAACTGATACAGCTTGTTAGAGCATAAACTTATTGAAAATGTGCTTTGCCGCCAGACCAAGTGGACAGTGGCTTTGGGTTTTTTTGAGTTTTTTTTTGGTTTTTTGTTAATATGAGATTGGCTGGTCTTCCTCTACTTTAAAAAAAAAAGGTGCAGTTACTTTTAATCAGATTTTTAAAGGAGTCTAATTCTCATTTGAGCACTTCATGGTATCAATCTGAGTTTTCAGAAGTGTGAACAATCTGTGGCATTCTGTGTCATGGGCTTTCAAAGGACTAAATTTTTTTAACATCTTGGGACAGATTTTTAAGTATTTAGTAATGATGTAGAAGCCAGAAACGGTCAGCTTCCGCTTAAATAAAATGTGCAGTTGTTCTCAAGGATGTCTTATCCTGTCCTAACTCACTGGTCAGGGCTGCACACAGCACACTGAGAAACTTTCAGAAATCAAGTTCTGTGCCATTTCCTGACAAATTAGCCACTGGATTACCTCAACTGATAACCACTATTAAACCCCCCAAAAGAGAAGAATTAGTTCTGTATCCTTTCTCTTCTTCCACAGTGACACAAGACAATGAAAAACTGTACAGCTCAGAAGCTTCCTCTTGTAGACACAGGACCTCTGTTATTGAGATTCTCCTATTNAAAAAAAAGGTGCAGTTACTTTTAATCAGATTTTTAAAGGAGTCTAATTCTCATTTGAGCACTTCATGGTATCAATCTGAGTTTTCAGAAGTGTGAACAATCTGTGGCATTCTGTGTCATGGGCTTTCAAAGGACTAAATTTTTTTAACATCTTGGGACAGATTTTTAAGTATTTAGTAATGATGTAGAAGCCAGAAACGGTCAGCTTCCGCTTAAATAAAATGTGCAGTTGTTCTCAAGGATGTCTTATCCTGTCCTAACTCACTGGTCAGGGCTGCACACAGCACACTGAGAAACTTTCAGAAATCAAGTTCTGTGCCATTTCCTGACAAATTAGCCACTGGATTACCTCAACTGATAACCACTATTAAACCCCCCAAAAGAGAAGAATTAGTTCTGTATCCTTTCTCTTCTTCCACAGTGACACAAGACAATGAAAAACTGTACAGCTCAGAAGCTTCCTCTTGTAGACACAGGACCTCTGTTATTGAGATTCTCCTATTGAAACAGATGACTTAGAAAAGTAATATCCAACAGCAGCAGGAAAGTGCACTATTGTCTCTGGGATGATCAGAACAAAACTGTAGAGGTGACTGTTACAGGATCTCACACTTTGCCCAAGAGTCAAGATGAGCTAAAGCTCCTAAGGGTTATCTTTATTATTGGTTCCAAGCATATGCCATTAATAGCTGAAGCAGGAACCAAAACCAGACTCAGAAAAAGGTCTACTCCACACTGAAGAGAATGAGGTCTGATTCTGTTCCTTACTCTGTGAGTCACAGAGAAAGTCCCAGAGGTCCAATGACATGGATAATCATCTCTCTGCCAACCAGCAAAAAGCTTGGTGCTTCAGTTTCCTTGTCTACAATACTGTTGTCAAACTATATTTTCCCAATCAATTAGTGATGTACGGCCTTTGTAATATGTCATGCCTCATTTCAACTGAAAGACGAAGGATAAAAAAAGAGATACTAACTGCCTTGACTGCTACCCATCAACTTACAGTTATACTGTATGAATGCTTCTTCCTTCTTCTTTGTGCTCAAATATTGTCCAAGTACTTAGAAGATCTCTGGAAAAAAAAAAAAAACCAACTTCTCCCTCCACCTGCAAGCAGATCTTCCTTCAACTTAGAAATCCCTCTGCCTTCTGCTGTGTGGGTTCTCACGTGGCAGTGAATCACTGCACTGAGAATCTAGCTGCTAGAAAAACAGCAAGGACACTACTCTTGATCCCTTTCCAGGCTCACGTAATTATAGAATGGCAGGGTTGGAACGGACCTTTAGAGATCATTTAGTCCAATTCCACTGCAGAAGCAGATTCATCTAGATCAGGTCGCATAGGAATATTTCCAGGCAGGTCTTGAAGACCTCCAAGAAAGGAGACTCCACAACCACTCTGGGAATCCTGTTCCAGTGCTCCATCACCCTCACAGTAAAATAGTTTTTTTCTTATATTTAAGTGGAACTTTTTCTCACCGTGACCTGATTAACTACATATCACTCGTGCTTATTTCCAGCGACGTACATTGTACTGTATTTTTACATGGGAACAGTCTTGCATTAGACTGCTTGATTTCTACCAAAACTTTATTAAACTGCACAAAAAGCTTAATATTTTAGGTATGTGCTATACCGGAATTATCTTCCTTAGCACAGACACATCTGTCTGACAAGGCTATATAGCTTACATCAGGAGCTGATTCAGGATCACATTGGTGGTATGAACTAAATTTGGTTTTGGTGCAGCATTGTTGAGGTGGGTGAAATGCAGAACATCAGCTCAGTCAGTGTTACAAAATTGGCTACTGATAAAAAATGAGCCAAAAAACAAAAACCCATCAGGAAGATGGGACTCTGGTTACCATTTAATTCTGTTTCATGTTGCTATTCTGCTCATTCCTTGCTCAGTCAGCTGCTTCATCCCCACCTTCCTTCAGTGACTGTCCACTTTGAGCTAGAAGAACTGAAGAGTGAACAATTGATCAGAAAAAAATTGAGTGGCCTCCGTGGCTACCTCTGTAGCAGATCTGGAAAGTCCTTTTGTCAAAAATCACTAACCAGCATTTTTTATAACATAATTCTACAGGTGAAATTCAAAGTAAGAGTGCTCAACACCAAACTGGCACAACTAACAGCAGCAAGCTCTGGACAGGATGACAGTCAGGGAGAATGAGGCACTGGATTATATTTGTTATGTTGCTGGTAGAGGAAACATGAAGCAATAACTTCAAATCCCCCTTTCATCAAGGTAAATGCTGTGAGCATCTACCTTGGATGGGGACAGTGTCTCCTTATCTACAGTTTTGTTAATATATAGTAAGTAAATGTACATTTTCTGAAATATACCTTGAAAAAGAAATCACCTCATCCAATGAAGAAATTTGTCAGACATGTGAGGTCTTTTTGCCTCTAGTCAGATGAAAACTAGACCAAGGGAAGGCATATCTGGGAGTAGCTGAGTGCTCTCTTAACAGGGTTAAGTGCAAAATGAATGACTCTCAATGGAGCAATATAAACAACGCACTCTGCCAAACCCCCAGACTTACAAGATCACAGTTGGTGTTCCTCATTTTGGCCTCTTCCACTCTTGGCTCTTTGTGAGCCTGAGATGTGAGACTCTACTTTATGACATTAATATATTTATTTTTATACTATTTACAGTCTTATGAAGAGTCATAAATGTACAGGTTTGGTTTAAACATATCTTGCCTTGTGAAAGGAAGATTTTCAAGATGTGGTGCAAGCACTCAGCTGTTTAGTTGAAGTTCAGTACAGAGCTTCATTCCTCGTTAACTGTATTCAACTGAGGAGGTCAGACACCACACTGGCATGCTTAGTAAGCATTTTTCATTGACCAAAACAAGAGTTGGCAGCAATCAGACACCACCATAGCAAGTATATATACACATCAAGTTCCAGTACAACAGTTTAATGTCAGAACACCCACAAATCCTGACAGTTCTTTTTAAAGGCAAATTTCACTCGTCTTCTCTTTATGGATGTTTTCTGCTAGCAAAGCTGCAAGAATGGGAGCAATTGTCAAAGAGTTGCTTTGGTTTTCTTTTTTTTTTTTTTTAAAAGACAACAAAATGCTTCTGTCAGTTCCTGATGAACAACATTGTCTGCAGAAGAGAGTATCTCTCTGATTTGAGGAGACAAAAATTTTGGAAGCAAGGGTTTGCTCAAGCCCCATAAGGAAGGAAATACAATAATTAACATATTAGTTCCCATAGTGTTCATACTACAGGCTGAAACTAAAACAACCTAGCTCAGATTTTGGAAGTGGTACAGCTAAGTGAGAGCTGGACATACATTGTCAGTTCTCAATGAACTAAATTAAAGACAGCTCAGATGTTGCTTCACAAGGCAGGTTCCAAAACGCTACAAACCTGCATTCAGGGAAGTGTTTCATTATTTTGGTGGTACGCACTTATCATCACCTATGTGTCATTGTCTGTAAGGTTTGAGACCAGGTACTCCATACAACCACCATAAGCCTGTAGAACAGATATTTGCTTTGGAAGCAGCTGGAAACCGTAAGAAAGCACACCCTTCCCCCCTCAGCTTGTGACACCCCTCCCACAGATTCTGTTAAACTTGCACTTGGGGTGATGGAACAACTTGCAAAACAGATCCTGAAAATCCTCTGCCTGGCAGTATGTTTGTCTTGTCACCAGCAATGACATGATGGTCAAAGTGAAGGCAGCAGAAGCTAGCACCTTCCTTGTCAAGGTTTTCCCTTCTAAATATAACTCATATCAAGACACATACACTGAATATTGCTGATTAAACATCTAGCACACAAAGCAAATCACTTCCTCTCTTAGCAATGTTCAGTCCTTCATTCTAAATCACTTTAAAATGAAAAGTAGGAAACTTTTGCTCTTTCAATGCCTTGCCTTAACATCTGTAAATAGTATACTGAGGACATAACGCTGAGTCAGAGGAAGAAAAATCACCCAGTGAGTAACTCACATCTCTCTTCACTACAGTGGGAAGTCAAACACTGCCAGCGATGAGGTCCACTGAAATGCATCATTTTCCGCTGAATGCAATTCGCCTCTGGCTGGCTGGCACCCACTATTTGCAGAATACTTCTGGCAGGTGATAGTTCTTGGACAGATTGCCACCTAGTTTCTCCTTGCTCTTGTCCTTTGTCCTCAAATTTATTTGTAGTGACTGTTACTTAGGACATCCTCTGCTATTCTTTGCGTCTAATAACTGTCACACTGCTGCCACAAGCGATTGAATATTTTCATAAGGAGACCAAGGATCTAGTGGACTGGAATTAGGAAACAGAAAAAATACTGTAAATACAGTCCTCCAAGTGTTTCTTTACTTGATAATCTGACTCTCTGACTGTTGCAGGGTGATGACCACATGATCTGTTGCGTGATCCCTTGAGTCTGGGTTGGAGTTGTAACTGTCCAGTGACTCTGAATCTTACCTGATATCTGCTAAAAATGATTTCCACTATGAAGCAATGAAAACAATACTTCTCAACATACCTGAGCTCAGAGGTGGGCTACAGAAATGGGTCTGTGCCCCATCCTAGGTGTAACCTCAAGCTCCCATACTTGCCTAGAGTATATGTTTGTACTATGTGGCTTCAGGAAGTGCTAAAGGAGAAATTGTCTCTCCCTTTGTCTCTCCCTTTGCATGGAACTTTTTCAAGAAAGCAGAGTCCACAAACTGGACTCTGTGTCTGACTCCACTCTGTCATTAGTACTGATAGGATACAGTAAGTGATGTGAAATTTCCTAAAAGATCCCTCCCCTAACCTTCCTTACACTGCATCTAAACTTCAGTTTGATGGCTGCCCACAACACACTATGAATGGTGTATTAGGAAGGTAAAGGTATGTTGCAGGTGGCAGAGGTGTGTGGAGCCAGGTCAGGGGATGCACTATGCTTGACCCTAGCATCTAAGGTCAGAGGTAACTTAGGAGTAACTAAGAGGTTACTAAAGGAGCAATTAAAGAAGTAACTAAAGAAGTTTTGATGCTGGTCTTAACAAGGGTTTGTTAACAAGTCACTTAAGCTGGAAAAACCCTCCTTCTTATTCAGACTGTTACAGTTAAAGTGATACCAGATGGGTTTATATATATATATATATATAGTAAAGAGAGAAACATCCCAATAACACACTCCGTTTGAAATTACAGCCTCGGGTTGAATGCAGAGTCAGTATCAATCTAGGATGTGCTGGGAAGAGAGGAGAAAGGACTGGCATTACCTTGCTCTGAGAACTACAATCTGCCTTTTCCCTTGCCACATCACTTCCACTAAGGGTAACGGATAACTCTGAAATACTCTTGTCTGCAAAGCACCGGAGCCAAGCTGGCCACGTCGGGGAGGGCTCCAGCGGGCGGGCTTGCTGGCGGCCGGCAGCAGGAGCACTGTTTGCCCAACAATTTGGTGTAGTCTGTCCCCCTCTGCCGGTCATTGGCTACCGGCCGGTGCAGGAGCCCGGCGGGAGCCCACGGGGCGGGGATGGAGGCTGGTGACAGCAACCAACAAGCTGGGATAAAAAAAACCCCAACGGACCCAAAGACCAGTTAATATGTGATAATGCAGCAGGATTCAAGGAGAGACTTTCACTAAGGTACTCAAGCAACTGAGGCTTGGATTTGTGATTCAAAATTACACCAAATCTGTATATTTCCAAGTGAGCACTGCCCTGGTGTAACTGGGGGACTAGGTGTGATAGTAATGGTCCACAACAGCATGTGCTGTTATCATGTTTTAATAGTAACCTTTGCTATGTGCAGCCACAGCTGGATGATATCAAGGCCACGTTTCTGCATGCAGTTATTAAAGGTGGACTGTTTCCTAGAAAGGGCAAGATTTTGGGATCTTTGATAACAAACACAGATGTAACTGAGCTGATGTATTCCTACCTGCAATAGCTCAATCTCTGTACTGCTTCTTTATATCATTATAACTGCATTAATGCCTGGAAACTTCTGTTGCTCAAACTGTTACTGAGGAATCCTATTTGCTAGTGTAGGAAATTATTCAGGAAGCAAAACATATAGAAGAAACATACTCATATATCAACTTACAGAGTTGTGCCTTGCACAACCACAACACTGCAGCTGATTTATTTACAAAGAAAGGACACAGAGGAACACTGTAAGATAAATGGTTATGATAGGAAAAAATACTATGTGCAGGTAAAATAATATAAACAGCCAACTGCAGCCGATGAAGATACAATGCAGACGTAGAATTGCCACAGCATGATGATCTAAGAATTACACACAAAGTTCAGAGAGTGGAAACATCTTATTAGTCAAATTGGTGAACCTAGGAAAAGCAGGCAAGCATTCAATCTCAAGGCAAAATTTGAAACAAGTCTGACGTACACCATCAAGCTGGAGTACCAGCTCCCCTCTGTGGACTTTTCTTCCCAATTTTGGTGTCCGATTCTGTCTGTCATTTGAGTTTCTTCACTTGATTTGTTAAATAGCAAAAAAATATGGTTCCTTGGGGAAACACAAAGAGATGCTTTGAATTCTTAAGTCAAGCATCTGAAGACATAAAAGAAAAAACGCTACGCTTTCTGGGAGTAGCTCTCCTTTTTACCTCTTGATACTGGTGTCTTTTTTTTTCTGTTGGAATTAACTCTGTTCTTGTTAATGGAATAATTTGTCAGATGCATGCATACATTATCCTATAAATAAATGAACAAGATGCAGGGTTAGAAAGGTATTAGCCTCCTCTCTTCTTCTCTACATGATCCTGGGCACACTGCATAATGTACAAAGCATCTTAATTAAGCACAGAAGATTTAATGGCACTAAATATGATCAGCCCTATACTGATCCCATTACTCTAAAGAACCCAATAAATGAGGCTCAACAGTTTCAATTTCACTTCACTGCAATCTCGTCAGCATTCCAATTCCATCACTTCTGAGAAATCAGCAGTTTCAATGGAAAATAGCCCTCTTTCTCAGTCAGGCCCCATTCTACAACCACTTATTAGTAGAGCTAATTCTGTGTAGGAATGATCCAGAACTGCATACCAGAACCTTTTCCAGCCATCGGCTAAGCCATGACTCCTTTACATAAAGAAGTAAAACGAACTGACTTAGTAATTAGGACCTTTTTTCTTCCAAGATTTCTTTTTCTTCTATTTTTTTTTCCTGATAATACTTCACGAAAAATAATACCAGAATAATACAGTAAGTTAATTAAGTATGTATTTATAGAAGCATTAACTGTGTCAAAATATGTATACAGGCAGCACTGATCTGGATAATACAACACACGCCATATTCACACGTGTGAGCCGAATTTGCTCAAATACTTCATACACAATTGTACTGGTGGCATTCAGATACTGCAAAGACTAATTACTAGTATTTATGAAGTGCTTAGAGATTCTCATGAGAAAAATGCCTTGACAGTCCGAACCATTATGATTTCTCTGTATCTCTGGCTACTATGTATTGAACTGTCATTAACTTCTGGTAATAGGCTTGTTCACTTACCAAGCTATTGCACAAAAGGTCAGAAGATGTTGAAATAGCAAAATATGTAAGGTCCTCATTATAGACGGATATCCTTGGAAGGTCACAGGATGTCATCTGCACATAAATCCTCAGATCAAACTTAAATCTACTGAGAAGAAAAGGCCGGGAAGGAGAACATGAAGCTGCTTTGCTTCTAAACTCGTTTGCAACACGTGAACAACACTGGTAACTCCTTAATTGCTGTATCAATGAATGACAAGCCTAGCTGATAATCCTACTGAACTCCTTTCTGTGCCAGATGTGCTTCTACCATAGTCCAGCCCAGTGCTGAGCTGGGAAAAATGTCTGTAAATGTATTGTACTGTACTGTATGTCCCTAACATTGATTAAAGCAGAGCTCGGGCCTGCACTACAGCTGGTGTTCACAGGTTGACCACTGATTTTAAAGCTGTCACTCATCTTCATACAGCTCAGCGAGTGTTTGAGGCTCACCTCAGGCATAAATGTTTGAAGGAATGAAACATAAAAACCAGAAAATGAGCCTGTGGCTCAGTCATCCCTACCTCCTGCCCAAGAGGATCTGATTTTCTACTTGCTTTTTTCTCCAAGTCAGAGGCTCCATCTCCTCTCTTTCATATCCTATTTTTTTTCCAGACATTCACACTTTCATTCTTTCCTGGAAGACTCCTTATAAAATAACAATGAGGTCAAACAAATTTACCCCATTAGAAAACAAAAGCTGCATCCAAAGGCCAACAACAAACCAAAAAATAAACCAAAGTTTTGCTCCTCAGCTTATTGAAAGTCCAAACTGCTAGAAGCTTACAGAACTTTTATGTTAGACTTCAGTAGGGACATGACTTTAAACAATCAAAAAACAAATAAAAAACACTTGGATAAGACACAAGTTTGGAACAGGACAATACAGCTTAATATGACTCATGAAAAATCGGTATCTTCTCAGTGCTCATTGATGAGGGATAAAGTTATCCTCGTTCAATTAATCTATCCTGAATGCGCTGAATTCTTGTCAAGGTGATTCTGTCTCAAAATATTAGAAGTCATTTCTGAACAAGAGTTTACAGAAAAAGATGTAAAGTTGACATTTTTCTTTTGAAAAGATGTAAAGTTGACATTTTTCTTTTGACAGTGATGAATTCTTTTGACAGTGATGAATCTGAAGAAAATGACCAGTGGATGCTATTTCTGGCTGACTGACCACATCAAGGCAAGGCTAAACAAGGTATTAAAACACCATCTCAGCAACAAAGCAGCAATCTTGAAACACGGAAAATGGAAGGATTATCCTTGAGATGTGGAGCTGGCAGAGCACATCTTGTCCAAGTTTTATGTCCTCCTCAGATTTCAGAAAGAAGATGCCTCTGCCCTCGCAGCCAGTGTCCAGCTTACAGAGAAAAATCTTGTGTTTCCTTGGCCAGCTGTTGTGCTGTAAGTTGTCATAACTATGAGGAGGTTAACAGAACAGAGGGACACTTCAAGAGTTATGAAATAATTACATGAAAGCTGCTTTCTGATGCAGATCCTCTAGGCCTGGGTTTTCAAACTATTGCAAGAATTTTTCAAAACTGTAACATTTAACTGTAACAGCAAACAGGATGGTAAGAATATTGGAAGATTATAGAATGCACATGATTTTCCTTTAGTCTCCTGCACTTAAAAAAAAGGCTTGACAACTGATTATTTTTCCTGATTTCTTTTACAGCAGCTATTTCTTCTCCTAACCAACTCACACTGGAAAGCACTTGATCCTCTTGGCCAAGAAAGCCGGTGGTATCCTGGAGTGTATTAGCAGAAGTGTTGTTAGTAGGCTGGGAGAGGTTCTCCTCCCCCTCTACTCTCCCCTCATGAGACCACATCTGGAATATTGTGTCCAGTTCTGGGCCCCTCAGTTCCAGAAGGACAGGGAGCTCCTGGAGGGAGTTCAGCACAGGGCAACCAAGAAGATGAAGGGAGTGGAGCATCTCCCTTATGATGAAAGGCTGAGGGAGTTGGGGCTCTTTAGCTTGCAGGAGACTGAGGGATGATNGCAGGACCATCTATGGTCCTGCTCTGATGATCCTTCAAGGTGCCTTCCAGTCCTTAAGATTCTGTGATTCTCTAATTATTTCCCATTCTCATGAGCTTATCTGTCAAGACAGTAGAATCTGCCAAGACAACAAAATCTGCTTGTTATGCTGTTGACTCTTCATTCTCTCTTGTTCCCAAAAAGCCATACCCACTTGCAGTTCCAAGCGCTGCATCACAGAGCAGAAGCAGTTTCAAGAAAATGAAAATTTGTAATTTCAAACTCTGTTTGTACTCAGAGGGAGACATAGAATCTCTATTCAACTAGGCCTTGGCAATGAAACAGAATGGATTGCTTTTCTTCACTGTGGATGTATTTATTTACAAACTGCCTGCTTTAGACGATAATCTGGGCACTTAGTTATTAATGACTACCAAACAATAAGACAATTTCTCACTGTTTCAGAAGCTTCATACTAGCCCTCAATAATTGCTGGAACAAACGGTTCCATTGATATTTCTGACGAGTACTGAAAAATAAGTTTCCTGGAATACAACTCTGAATTATGCTTTATTTGGATTGGGAATGGGGCCATTTACAGTGCTTCTTCATGTTCTTCTCTCAAGGCACGAATCCAGAAAATGCTGGCAAGCTCTCACAGACATATTAAGTTTTGACTTCTTGCCTAGCTTCAGTCATTATGAGAGAAATATGTGTAAGGATCACAAGGTAGCCCTTCAGCAAGATTAAACATTAGGGAGAGCACATACTCGCAAAGACCAAGTGTTAGAACAACAGGGGACGCCGGGGCTAATAAATACTCTGAGTAATGACTGGTAGCACATGGCTGAAGTCAACCACCATCAATGGGGGAATTCTGGAACAGGCTGCCAAGCTTTGTGCGAAACAAGACGCAGACACTAAAGCTTTTGATTTCTAACAATCCAAGAGCCATGTCAAAACAATGTTGCGATCCCCTGTCCAATTATTTTGGCTTCCCCATCCAAGAGCCAGCAGGAACAGCCTCCTGGCGCCCTGTCCTCACGCTGGGCACCGCCTCTACAACCCGACAGACTCATCTGCGGGCTACAGCAGAACTTTTGAAGCCCTTTTTTTCCCCCAAGGTTTCGTCCCTGCACTTGTCACGCAGCGCTTGGAATTGGCTCAAGGTCAGCCGGAGCCTCCGCAGCCGGGCACTGACTGCCAGAAGCGCCATTAGAGACCGGCACTCGCCCCATGGGGAGACGGAGAAGGGAAGCTCGGACTCTGCGGCAGCGGGGCGCGTCCCCGCAACGGGACAAGGCAAGGTAAGGCCGGGCCGGGCCGGGCCGGTGCCCCGGCGGGGTCGGCAGCCGGCGGGACCCCTCTGTCCCGCGCCGAGAGCCGCCGAGGCACAACGGACACCGCGGGCGGGCAGCCCTTTACCCTTTCTCGCCTTCTGATTGGGCAAGACCCGCGTAACCCCGCCTCCTTCCTCCCCGCCTCCTGATTAACATATTGGGCCAAGCGGCCAGATCGGTCTCTGATTGGGTGAAACCGGCAAGGGGCGGGGGGAAGCGTTGTTATGGCAACAAAAAAAAAGACGCGCTGCCTTGACGCGCGCGGGCCGGAGCTGCGCGTGCGCATTCCAGCGCCCCTCCCCGGCCCGCCTTTCCCAGCCACAACCCAGCGACCCGCTACCGGCCGCCGCCGGCCCCGCCTCAGTGTGGGGCGGGGCGGGGCTTCACTTGAATGCCGGCAGCCAATCACAGCCGAGAGCAGCGGGGTGATTTGAATATTGAGGAGAGGCGCCGGGGCCTTGCGTGGGGGATTGTGGGAGGTGGCGTCNAGGGATGTGGGGTCACGCGGGTGCCCGTCTCAGGACTCAGCTCTCCCTTCTGCAGCCGGGTTTCGTGTGAACGGCTGGCAGCGTGGGGTTCTGCCTTTGGGTCTGCGTGGTTTGAGTGCAAGAAGAGGGCGGTGGGTGGGTGTGAGAGCCGCAGCAGCTGCAGGTGTCAGCGCGTCCCTGACACAGCTCCGAGTTGTTCTCTCAGCAGCAGTGGCTGTGCGTGGTCTTCCCACCAAGGATTCATTTGTGAGGCCCGAGCCTTGTTGTGAGACTCTCTCTGCAGCCGGTTTTGGTTGGGATTTTTGGACCTTGTTTTAAACAGCCAAAAGCTCACCGGTCTGTCTCCACCAGATGTGCCCAAACTGCCCTGACTCTGGGCTAATGGTAGTGCATAGGTCCTACAGCAACCTGGGCTTATATCTTTAAAGCAGCACAAAAATAATCCTACGTGAATAGTAATGAACCGAAATTGCCACATTTGGGAAACCAAAAAGCAGACCCTGGTGTCTGTTGGTGCCGCTGACACGATGAGTAGCACCGTTTCCATCCAGATTTTGCAACAGTTGTATGAATTCCTGTTGCCATGGAAACGGACTGAGATGGCTGAAAACCGAGCAGGTTGTTCTAAGCTAATTGTTCAACACGCGCGCGCGCACACGGAAGCTTGGATTGCCTTTTCTTTTTGTGACACCGGTTCCTTCAAACTAACCTTGCCCCATTGCCATGGCAGCCAGCAGCGGATTTACTAGAATTCATTTTGAATTTTACAATCCCGATATGTGTCGTAAGGTTAAGAGTTTTATCCCAACGTTTTCCATAGAATTAAAGATCCAGTGAGCGCCTCAGATTTATTTGAGCAATCTGTAACATACTCAGTAGATTGCATTCGAATGATATATAGATATGTATAGCTTTTACATTAAAGCAGCATTATTTTTTTCTCTTTTGCTGCTTGTAAACACAAGGATTGGAGCCTTTACTGGGATTAAAAAAAAACTTCATTCAGGATCCAGCAGTGATGCATCTAGTCTGTCTTCTATCTCCTGTTAGGCTGCATGTAAAAGTGCAAGAACCGCATGCTTAGAGGTTGCCTTAGGAAAGTTCACTGAGAAATATGATTTATTATCTCTTCCAAAATATATGCTAGGGTTGAAACCCTGAGTATTCTGAGAAGATTTCTTCTTTTAAGAGCTTGCAGGAAAGTTTTGAGTGTCCTCATTTTGCCAGACTGATAAAAAAACCCACCACTGTGCAGCAGCAACAACATCTCAAGGCACAATTTCTAGGCATAGTTCCGAAAGGACAGAGTACAGGTCATTAATATTATACTAACAGAAAAGGAATTTCCTGAAGGTGTAAAAAACACTGAACTGTGTTTAAAAAAAAAAAAAAAAAAGAAGCCCAAAACCCGCTGTTCTGTGTTTCATGAAATGAAGAGCCCTTCTTCCAAACCTTTGCTGCATTTTGGATCAGATCTGTCCTAACAATAGCCCTCTTTAAGGAAGGATTGTCAAGCTAATGACTCCATTAAGGCAAGCGTGGGTTCACATATACTGCTGCAACCAAGTGATAACTCTTAGGAATTAAAAATCCATATGGCCCTCTCAGCTGTACTGCACAACATGGGCAGCAGCTGCTCTCCAAAATATTATAACTGTTATTAAAAAAAATAATTAACTACACTGTATGGCTTGTGTAACTGCAACTTATAATTAAATAGAAGCAAATTTAGTGTAAAAAATGTTCATGATCTTCAGGCTGACCACCTTTTTGTCTTTTTCATTGTCCCTGTTTGTTTCAGGTTGCATTTAGATGCTGTAATCATGACCAAGGCCCCACAGGAATACACATTATAAAGGCACAGGCAATATTCTCGTCTCATCCTGTTACTGGGGAAGGGAAGCAGGCAGGGGATGAGACATACAGATGTAAGTGCCTCAGGGCTTCAGTTATCAGCTCACTTTGGAAGCAGCTGCTCCCACTGGCGAATCTCTTATGGATCAGTAGAGGAGAAGTACAGCCTGATGAACCCCACCAGGTTTTTCAGGCTGGGAAAACCGTTGGGAAGGGTTAAAACCTCCCTGGAGTCTGAAGGGCATCAATCCCTTTTGGCAGGCATCTTTTTTTTTTTTTTTTTCCTTCATCCTAGCTCAGGTCTTGTGTTGTTCAGCTTTTCTCAAAATGAATGTTAAATCTGATGAAGGAAAGGGGGGATTATGCCACAATTTTTCTGAGTGGCTATGGCCGAATTCCTTCATGTCTGCATAACTGTCGCCCTGTCTATAAGACAGGGGTAGTGTTTAATTAAAACATAAGTCTCGTCAGGCCTACTTCTTCAGAGCTTGTCACGTGAGGCTGTAATGTGAAAGGAGCTATATTTAATGCCATTAATTTAGGATCAGTGTTGCTGATGGCTTTGCTGTATTTCAGACTTTTGGTGCCAGACTGGTAATTGTGTAAGACTAGAAGCTCAGGGCACTCTGAAGCGAGTAGGGGCTTTGTCGCCTATGTCATCTTTATTTATACTATGTGATAAGGCAGGGTGCAAGCCTACTTTTAAGCCCAAGCTGACCTTACATACAAATTTCAGTGATCCCTGACACCTCAGAAAGCAGAGTCCACAGGATGGCTTAAATAGGCCTCCGTGCAGCCCTGTCTGCTTTGTGAGCTGTGATGGGCACTAGCAAGGCTGTGCCAATTATAACATACTCCATAACACCACACAGCCAACGGGGAATGGATGAGAGAGCTCACGTTCCTTCCTGGAAGGCTTTAGTGTTGTATTCATTGGGGTGCCATGATCTGAGCAGACAGCTGAGTTAAGGTATTTGGGGAGGTGACTAAGTCAAGGGGAATACATTGTAGTAACTCAGTTTCTGGCCAAATCCAGTGAAATACAGAAACGTTGCTGTTTGGATCAGCACGTGTTGTCAACTGTTCCCTGACGATAGTTTGCACTGGCTAGGAAGGTTAAACAAATTCATCATAAAGGAAAGTCCTCTTTGCCTGCAAGCAAAGGTACTGCCTCTGTGCAGTACCACCGCAGTAGCTCTGCCACTTAAAATGTGATCAAAACCTAAAAAAACCCTCTACTTGCCGAGATTTACTGCTTCACAGACCAACGGAGCGAAATGTAAACTGTGATGCATCCGTCTTTATTCCACAAGCATCCCTGGTTCTGTTATTGCCCTTCCCAGTCCCCCTGGGTGAATAGCCCTTTCCCCTTGCCAAGCTGAATAGGCCAGGTGACTCCAAAACTGGCCACCCAGCAGATGCTTCTGCAGTACCAACTGTTCTGAATCCCCCACCTCATCTCTAGCCNAGCTGCAGTCCCACTGGAGTGATATTGTGATGGAAATGAGGGAGGGGATGCAGGCAGAACTGCACAGATTTACAGCACTCTAAGGGTTTCCATTAAAATCCCTGACAACTTGTTATTTATGAGCAGACCAACAGCTCTTCTAATATCCAGGGCCTAGACCCCATTCACTTCAATAATGCTGGTTTGGAATAAATGAGGCAGAGGATGGAAACCAGTTCTGTTAGTATAATGGAGGAGGCTAATAGCTGTTTAGAGAAAACAACTGATGTAATTCTGGGACCCAATCCTTTCACCAGCAAAACAATAAAGGTTTGATTCTTCAGTGAATTTCACGTAGTGATTTAATTCAGTACAAAGAGGGTGATAAATGGCAGCGTTTGGATTTCTTGCTGTTATATACCCACTAAGCACTCTATTTGTACTAGTGCACTAGAGATAAAGGGACTCATTGACTCCTGTGCGAGTAGGAATAGGTCAGTCTGGATCTCCACAGCAGAACAAAGATCAACAACGTGTCCTTACGAAATAATAGAAGTGACAAACCCCCTCTCTGTGTAAGTGCAATATCTTCATTTTTCAGTCTCATAGGAGCCTGTCAGTGTTTCCCAGATTTTTCTGAGCTGCCCCACCAAAACCAGTGTGGCAATCTGTCCAAGTGTTATTTTAGAACATTTTTTCCACCATTCCCTTCTCTGCGCTCTCCCCCTTCCCATCACTGATATGACAAACACAGAAGCACCTCAGCTTACTAAGTAAGCACAGGACTGGTCCCTGAAAGAAAAGCTTCAACAGATTATCCATCTCTTCAACACAAACTAAGTTGATTACTGAGAATAAGCACTCAGTTACTGGTTTCTACAATGGCTTTCCTTCTTTGTTCACCTGCGTCTTGTCTATTTACATTCTTTTTGTCAGGAACCTTTTTATTTCCTTCCATCTTCCTGTGGTCTCCAAGGGAGCCTCATTAAGGTGAAGCAAAGAGCAGCATCAGTGCTCCCAGACTGCATTCTGCAGGGTGAAGAGCAGGGAGAGACAGCACTGGCAGATGGATTGTGCTCCATGCCTCTGCCTCCCCCTCATCGGCAGCCTGAAAACCAGCACGACACTTTTGGAAAAAACTGACAATTCTGAAGGACCAAACTGTTCCACAGGAAGAGGAAAGAAGACATGGATAGCTGAAGAGACAAGAAGGAGAACGAGTAGAGGAAAGAGGCGGCGACTGTACAATTGGGAATTGCTTCCTGAAAGAAGCTGTCAGTTATTTCAGTGTCCTTTCAGATGCTCTGTCTTTCAGCTCTGAAATAGTTTGGGAATCTGGTATCAGCAACTACTTCCTTTGTGGCCAGTCTGTTTTTTCTGCATCAAAAATAACTTTTTTCCAAGTCAAAACAATGGTCTTCCCTGTGAAATGACCTGACATCACATGGTATGTGATGCCCTATGTGACCATAGACAACAGCGTGTCTTTCCATCTGAGAAGACTTACTATCTGGTTTGCATTTTACCCATACAGAAACATACCTGCTAATTTGAAAATGATGTGCCATGGCCAAGGACAGACATTTAAAAGGTACTCCGTGTGAGTGGGACGGAAAACCCAAAGGACAGACCCGCTTGTTGGAAAAGGAAGGCAAAGAGTCTCACAAAAATGAGGGAGAAGCAAAAGGACCAAGCAAAGGGAGAAGAGCTCTCTGAGGCTGAGTGGTTTTGCCTGGATGAGGGAACAGAAAATGCCACACTGCATTGTAGCAGTGGTCACTGACAGGAAGCAAACTGAGCCAGTTCCTAAGCTGGACCAAACTGAAGCTCTGTCAAGGTTTAAAAAGACAAATATTCACAAAGATTTGTCCCAGAAAAGTGACTTCTTCATTTTAGTTATATGTCTAACAAACACCCATTCAAATGCTGCATGAGTTTGGGTATAAATTGTGCCAATTCCCTTCTGCCTATTTTGAAAATTTATTTCAGGGTCATTGTCCAGTCTGTATCAGCATAATATTGGATCTCATCCAGAGTATAACTGTATCTAATTATCAGCCATTTGAGCTACTTCTAATGGTATTAAACCATAAAACTGAGATAGGATTTAAAGCTCTTATGATTCTAAAGGCTAAATGCAGCAGTAACATAAATAATGCTGTAAATTACCAGCAAAATGAAAACTTGGTTAGAAAGCATATGATGTAATTTGTGCTTAGGGGTAAATTGGTCCCTGGCTGCCCAGGACAGGGAAGGTATGACCTGCATCAGGCTGAAGTATATGGCTATGAGTCGGAATCTGTGTCATTATTACAGAAAACAGAGGACATACCTTAAAATACCTCAAAAAGCCACATCCTCCTGAGATTTCCTGCAGTCTAACCCCCTCTGCCGGTCACCCACTTGCTGCCACTGTCCCAGGGCTGCCACTTCAATGTAGGCACCGATATCTGGAGGAATGAGAGGAGCAGGCCAGTAGAAAACGAGAGAGAGAGGCGACCATCGGGGGTACCTACACTTGGCACTGATAGCTGAAGGACAGAGATAGCATGATGACGTCTCTAACACCAGGGGACTGGGTTTGGGTTTAGGATGTGGGCTGCTAAAGCCAGAACTAGCAACAACATAGAAAGGAAAGAGGTCAGATTACTGACAGGGTTATAATAAAAGTTGCTCCAGGTTGGCTCTGCTACTATCAAGATGTAAAGCAGCAGCAGCAGCAGAAAAATAGAATTTAGAGTGCAGACATACGGGAAAAAGTTGGGGGGGGAAAGCATTTTCTTGGAAAACAATGGGACTTTTCCTGAGGAAACAACTGTTCAGTTCAAAATGAACCTCATTTTGATGGAATGTTCGACTGGCAAAACTGGGATAAAGCTGTGGCAGGAATGTTGAGCTACACTGCAGTAATCAATAGTCAAAACATGCACTAGGCCATGTATTTTTGAAATAAGGCTTTATCATCCCAAGTGTGGAGGTTTTCAGCTTTTTCTCCTAGCCCAGAAAAAAAAAAGGTATTGATATACTGGACATTCCTATGACAGAGAATTCAAACAGCTTTAGGTTTTTAGATCAGCACTACCTGGAATGGCTTTAAAAAAATTGATCCCATGCAGCTCATTTTCCTTTCCTGATTGGTCCTCATTATCCCATACTATCCTTTGGCCTTCATGGTATATTCCCATGCTGTGAGGAGCCACCGAGGCTCAAGCAGTTAAGTATGTGCTTTCTGTTGAACAGAAACAGTCTCACTACCCATAGGGACACTGTGTTGCATGCTCAAAGTTATTCAGAGACCTGCTTAAGTACTTTGTTAGAGAGAACTTCCAGCACGTAGTTGAAAGCCTGTAAATAGCTCCCTTAAGGCCCCATTAATTCCTCCACTTTATTTCTTTAAGAATGAACAGACAAAGACATCTTTTTCAATGATGTGCTCTGTATAGCTTTTATTTTTGTTTGCTGTTACTGTCTTTTACAGGTTTTGTTTAAACAATGCTCACCAGTACAGTACATCTCGAGACAGAAATACTCTATCTTAACCTAGATTAGTAAAAAGTTTGTGCAGAATCAAAACAGTAAAACATTTTGAAGTCTTTGTTACTCTAAATATTCTTGAACCTCTACATAAACTTTAGAAGATCTTCTATTGCTTCTGATATACAGCAGGAAACATAATCTAATATAGCTTTCCCCATTTGTGTTTGCGTGGAAAAAAGAGATGTTAATCATAAACTGAAAATCCTGAAGCAGCAGTAATAATAGTATCTGGATAACCTAAGGCACTTTGTTGAATCACAATGTTTTGGTTTGAGAACAGGCTCTCCTTGTTAAATCAAGAAAATTTAAAAAGATGTAAGAGAAATAATCCAAATTCATAATTTCCTTGAATGAAAATGCTCAGTTTCTGACCGAGAGACCATTTATCCTCTGTGCAGCCAGGACAACTCAGGTACTGCTTTTCCACAGGTTCCAAGCCATACTGACTGTCCCTATTTCAGAAATGTCAGTTTTTCTTCATCCTGAGATGGGTGGAGAGAATAGTGCCTGACCCTGACCGTGTCACCTGCCTTGCCAGCCCTAGACCTTTAGATCTGAAGATAGTAAGTCTCTTTATAGATATATTTTGCTTACTTTACAACTGATGGTGAAAGACGAGATTATCACAGAATCAGAGAATGTCAGGGTTTGGAAGGGACCTTTAGAGATCATCTGGTCCAACCCCCCTGCAGAAGCAGGTTCACCTAGATCAGGTCGCATAGGAACGTGTCCAGGTGGGTCTTGAAGACCTCCAAGGAAGGAGCCTCCACAATCCCTCTGGGCATCCTGTGCCATGGCTCCCTCACCTGAACAGTGAAATAGTTTTTTCTTAAATATAAGTAGAACTTTTTGTGTTGCAGCTTCATAGACTTTTAAACTTATTAATAATTAATTCTGCATTCCAGAAGCTGAGTAGGACTGAAGGTGTGATCCTAAAAGAGTATAAAATATTTCTGGTCTTTGGTTACACAGTGCTATATTATCAAAGTGCTATATTAAAGAATAAACCCATTAGAATAGAAATGTATCAGCCAGGTACAGAACACGGCTGTATTCCATCCCATCACTTGGATCCCTACTTGGATGAACAGTTACGTGGCCAATCCTGTTCCATAAAACTGGTAACACGTTCAACCAAATTACTAATTATATGGATCTGTAACTCTTTTCACACACGTGTACTTGATCCAAGACAGTGGACAGTGATTCAGTTTTAGGACGTGGATGTCTGACGTGTTGGTCACGTGCTGCGTGGAACAGAAAGCTCAGAATTACAGTATGAGCAGCATAGTCAGTCTTGCCTGGCTGATCTTATTAGCAATGAACCAAACCTAGAGAGTGACTTTGGTCTATTCTACACTGCAGCCTCTGCAACCTATTCTACGGAGCAGATACCATTTCAGAATTATTCCAGGCCATGACAAAAAACATGGTCATCAAACACCTGCTTGTTGGACTTTTCAAAGGTCTCGCTGCAGACTGGGCACTCCAGAAGATGGCTCTGCACATGTGCTTCATATTGACTGGTGTCAATATCTTCAGGAAATACTTCATCACACATGGGGCATTTCCTTATAGAAACCTGAGGTACAAAGTAATAAGGTCAATTTAAATATTGCATTCAAAGAGAATAAAAATTTAGTAGCTGGGTATTAGCACTTTCGGACAAGTCTTTCTGACTTCTAACACTCTCAATTTTTCAAATGTCTCCAGGCTTCTCTCAATAGTCCTTAAAAGTCAAAAGCTTCTGTGGGTATTCTAACTTTCCATCCTATATAGCACATGTCCATGTCCCCAGCATGAAATAAGGGTGTTAAGCACCCTTATTATGCATGCTGCTCATTCTGACATTAGATGCTGCCAAGAGCTGAACCTTAATGATTAAGGTCAACAGAGTTTCCGTTTTCTTCCTTAAGATATATAACTCTTAGTAATTCTATGCCTTAAGCATACTTCGCTCTGTTTTGTGGGCTGCCACCTTACCAGGATTAAACCAACTACGTTGACAATTGGCTACGGAGCTCAACTTGGAGCTTTTTCTTTCACACCACTAATTCATATCCATAAACTACTAATTCATGTCCAGTCCTGTCCACTTTACTTACTAAGTCTGCAGTTCCTGCCCTCAGGTTTGCTCCTGCAACTGGAAAAAGAAGAAGTTAATGTAAGACACAACAAAATGATTAACAAAGTAATGTGCTGATAACTAGTAATTCTTGAAACATGAGGAGGTGGCTCTGGATCTAAACCTATTTAGGACTATGGAAACTGGACAACAGCCACAGAACTAGCTGTCTCCCAGCTACTACCTAGTACCTGTCCTTCTGCAGAAAATGAGCAGACAGATAATCACTGAAGTCACCTCTTAACACCTGGCAGCATTGTGCAGCTGCCAGGTCATCTGCAGACATGCAAAGCTGCGCAGAGGTGCTGCTAATCATGTCTTTTCTACAGCACTCAGTTTGAGAGGGAGGATAATTTTCTGAGACTTTTAGCTGCCGTGTATTTGTGGTTTCAGACAGAATGCCAAGTAATCTCACCATGATATGGGTTTCCAAAGAGAAGGCCTTTTACTTCAGAAGCTGTAATTGGAGCTTGAGCTTGTGAAACAGAGAAGGAAGAAGCATCCCTAGACTGTGAGAGATGCTTCAGGAGTCCATCAATCTCTTCCCTTAGTTTCTGCAAAGGGACAGAAGGGCAAAATGAATTTCCAGAAGCTTGGGAGACGGTTTCAGAGAAAAGTTGTACTTTGCACTGACATAGATCCTCTTGTATCAGAATCAAAATTGCTCTGAACTTATTTCAAGTAGTTCAGTATTAGTCCTTCTTGACTGAATGGGAAAGTGAGGCAAGGAAGGGCAAGGATCTGTTCCGTGGCAGACAAGATGGTCACAATAGAGTAACATCCTTTAAAAGACAGAAGACTACCCTGATGTCATGCAGAGCAAGCAACAAAATTAAGGAGTCATTGCTTAGACTGGACAAAGAAGGCTACGTCTGTTTAAACAATTAAGTCCGTTAATTTCAGCAGTGTCAGAATTAAGCTACCTTTAGGAGGTTCTAAAAACCCTCATGCTACTATGGGTTAACCAGTCTATTCTGCAAGTTTTTAGACCCTTCCCCCTAGGCTGTACAGATGTGACAGCAACACCAGACTGCAAGTGTATGTGCATGGTCATTTGTACATGTCTGCAGACAGCCTGGCTTGGGGGTAGGCCAGCAGCAGGCACAATTAGTGGCTCATTGGGTAGAAGGGTTAATGGAACTGAACACTAGACTGAGAGATCAGTGTCACATTCAACACAGGACAAAGGAGAGGCAGCTGTGCCAAGTTCTCACCTGATTTTCCTCATCAGCTTTGTTCTTTTTTGCCTGCAGAATCTGATACAAATGCTTCTGCTCCTCAAGTTGTTTAATTAAGTCGCAGTTTTGTTGCTATGAAGGAAGAGGATTACTTGGTAAATCATGGGAAAGTAGCCCATAAAACAGTGACAGCTCCAAGCACTGGAGCTGTCATATAAATGCAGCATGAGGCAGCTGGTATTACCAACAAATAACCTTTCACTTTCAATGGAAGTCTTGGCATCTCATAGTTTGCCACCTAGGATGTCTCCATGTCTCCACTCACACTCTGTATTTTCATTACAACACACGAGATGACACCTGACCTCCGAAGGGGACATATGAAAGGTCACACAAAGAGGGAGGCTGAAGAAAAGGAACTCACATTGCTGAAAAATCCACCCTGGCAAGTGAGAGCTATTCAAGTCTGCCAGGTTTCCTGGTGCTGTGAGACTTGCACTGATAGTGGATACCAAGGACATCCTTAGGAATTCAATCTTGTAGCTGACTAAATTAAATCAGTACATTCAATAAGCTAGAGTACTTAAGGATTCTGCAGCCATTCTCAAAGTACCACTCTAAGAATCCTGAACATTTGGCATCATGGCAGAGGTAATAACTTCATCTATTTTAGGCATCTAATTTTCAATGCCAAATGCCTCCAAATGCTTCCTGAGCAGCGCATACAGACAGAAGCACATTTAGAAGGTCACTTAGGGCAAAAGGCTAAAGATGATGTGACATCCTAAGTCATTGCCAATGACAGTTTCTTCAGCAGAAAGAAATGCTGCAGCATGCTGCCCTTGTCTTTTACACCCTTCACATTCCTTTAAGGAATGATTTCCAGTGCTGAGGTTTGTGGATTACTTCTAAAAGGTCTGAATAAGTTACCCAAGAAAAGCAAACCTTTTGTCCATGAACTTAAATTTGTTATAGTCATCTATAGCATCACAGGGAAATGGGTGATGGCTCTGCAAATTCAAAGGAAGTGGAAACCAGTGCTGTCAGTAAACCCCAGCTCCTCTGTGCAGGCACCAGCACTCATTCTGCACCCACTCATTCTGCAGAGAAGGGACAGACATAGAGTTTGGCCTCTGATCTCTTCATGTTTGCCATGCACTGTTCAGGCTCATTATTTTTCCCTCTCTGCACAAAAATATCAGATTTTCATAAGCAGAGTTGCAAAGAAGTGCTGGAGGAGGATGGGGAGCAGAGCACCAAGCTACATAACAATCTGTCAGGTGGTGTGTTCACAAAACCACCCACGTTGGATGCCCATGCTACCGTGGACATTTCTGTTTCAGTCATGGAATCCCTTGGGTTCTCCCAAGGCTGAGCAACACTTGTAGCTGCTCGTTGCCAAGGATGCCTCAGCCTCGCTGCCCTGGCTCCCCTGAGCACTGTCACACTCAGGGAAGGCTTTACCTCTTGAGTCATGCGTAACTGGCGATTTTCTTCCTTTAAACTTTCAAGCTGCTCTGTCTTGTTGTGGTCCACTTGAGACAGGTTTTGCACTTCTTTCTCGTAATTCAACACTTGGGACTAGGGAGAAAGGGGAAAGTGCAAAAAGTGAAAACTGAACAGCTCTGAGGGAGGTCACAGACACCTTTTTCTGCAGAAGGCAAAGCTTCAGAACCCATGATGCTTCAACTGTTGTGGGTTTTTTTTTTCTGCAAACATTTTTCCATTAAAATCTTTGTAGGAATGGAGAACAGATACATGTGGATACACTGGAGCTGATGTATTCATCAGAGCACACTATACATCCACATGTTCTCTGAAGAGCTTTCTAAGTTTCAACATGACGCTTCTTGTCTGGGAAGTCAGAGAACAAAGGAAAAAACAGAGACTCTCCAGCCAGACGGTCGGCCCATCCTTCTGGGCCTCCTAGGTCCCAGCCCTAACAACCAAGCTATTTTCAGTCTACCAACACATTCCTCCCAGCTAGAAGCCTTGTTTTCACCCAAGTGCTGAATGTAATTTTATAATGTCTTTCAAAACAGAAGTGTATTTTGCCTGGATTCCTAGATAGCAGGAGGTAAACCAAAGTCTGATGTTGGTCAACTGAATGAGCATGCAAAGGGGATGTTTTTAGGGAATACAATCCTGATCATTGTTCGTAGCACATGCCCCTCTACCCTTCCTTCCAGAAGCCAGCTTTCTTGGTTTTCTGGAGGTCAAGTCATATCAAAGGTTGACATTTTCCTAAAGAACCCATGTAATTAAATATACAACATGCTTGCTAAAGATTGCTCAGTTCTCGGTCAGAGGGAAACTGATTCCATCAGAGACAGGTTACAAAATCAAAGGAGGGCAGCTACACGTTTGCTACCTGCAGCTGGTCCATGTGATCCAGGGCTGTTTTCAGTCTGGATTCCAGACGTTCCTTGTCAGAGGTCACATTCTGAACTTGCTCTTTGAGTCTACTCAGAACAAATCAAAATAGACCATACTTTCACAGATGGAATTTTAAACCATAAAGGCAAGGTGCTTACACGAAGTCCTGCTTTACACTTACTGGTGCAGTTCTGCCTCTCTGCAGTCATCCAGCTCCTTTAGATGTTTATTTTCCTTTTTCAGGGAATTCAGCTCCAGCTCCAGTTGCTCTGTGCTGCTCCTTAGAGACTTTAAACTACTCTGTAGGTCCTGAAAAAAAATCACACTGAGGTTGACAGGAGGTAAATAGGAACCAAGCAACAGTCCTGGTCTCTACTGGAACTGCAAAACCCCTCAAACCAACACTGCCAGGAGCCCATTTGAAGAAGGAAAATCCTTTACATCCTGACTACTCTTTCAGACCTTATTTCATTAGCTCTGAACAAAACCAAAGGAGGAAAAGATAATGTGATTGCAGGACATTCTACAAAACTTTTTTGAATGCTCCCCTTCCCACAGGTTCCTCACTCCCGTGTCTGAAATTGTCTCTTTNGAGTCTACTCAGAACAAATCAAAATAGACCATACTTTCACAGATGGAATTTTAAACCATAAAGGCAAGGTGCTTACACGAAGTCCTGCTTTACACTTACTGGTGCAGTTCTGCCTCTCTGCAGTCATCCAGCTCCTTTAGATGTTTATTTTCCTTTTTCAGGGAATTCAGCTCCAGCTCCAGTTGCTCTGTGCTGCTCCTTAGAGACTTTAAACTACTCTGTAGGTCCTGAAAAAAAATCACACTGAGGTTGACAGGAGGTAAATAGGAACCAAGCAACAGTCCTGGTCTCTACTGGAACTGCAAAACCCCTCAAACCAACACTGCCAGGAGCCCATTTGAAGAAGGAAAATCCTTTACATCCTGACTACTCTTTCAGACCTTATTTCATTAGCTCTGAACAAAACCAAAGGAGGAAAAGATAATGTGATTGCAGGACATTCTACAAAACTTTTTTGAATGCTCCCCTTCCCACAGGTTCCTCACTCCCGTGTCTGAAATTGTCTCTTTTTGATCATTGTTCTTAGCACAGTAGAGGTCTTGCATGATTTGGTAAAGGATTAAACTGATAATATGGGAAGAAACTTCTCTAATTTCCCCTGGACTCATACAGTGGAACAAGACTTGATTCAGTCCCTCTTCGTCTTTCAGACTTGAAGCTTCTGAGTATTTACCTGTGTCTTCTTGAGCTCTTCCTGCAGAATGGTGTTTTGTTCCTGGAGGTTTGCACAGCTTGCTTTCAGCTTCTCGTTTTCTTTATGTAGATTTTTGTTTTGTAGCTCAATTTCTTCCACTTCTCCCTGGTGAGGGACAAGGTTGTTTGTTTGTAACAGAAGCACTGAAAAGCAACATTCCAAACAGCACAGTAGGAAGGGCAAAGAAAGATGAGCTCTGCAAAAGTGAACAGCTGTAACCCCTGGTGCTTTTACCACTAGCACAGACCAGACTGCTACTTTACTCTCCCCACTCTGTCCAAAGCTGACTATTGACTCAATTCTTGAATGCTGCATACATTCAACCTTCAATCTTTGGAGATACTCAGTGCCTCTGTGTGCCCACAGAACTCAGCAGAGAGGCAGAGCTTTGGGGCTCTGGACAGTTTGTTAGTTTAGGACCATGTGTGCAGCATAGTCATTAACAAAAGGGCTGCACAGAAGACACTGCAAAATAAGAGTGCTTAGCTTCACAGCACCTCAATTCTTGCCCACGTGTGTGCTCTTACTCCCACCTAATGGCAGGCTTTCCATGAAAATGACACTGTCATTCAAAAATATTGAAAACATGTGGAAACACTATGTATGAAAGAGATCACAATCAAATTGATAAATGGCAGGAAGAGAACAAAGGCTACTCAGATTTGTGTGACAGGCCAGTAGCAAAGTCAACAGTAGAATCAAAGTCTGCTGGGTTCTAGCTTGGCATCTAATTTACTGGATCACTCCATGTTAGCACTGAGCATATGCCAATAAAAGCAGAGGCAGTAAAAAGCTGGGGAAGAGAGGGTACATACCTGTGTGGTAACCACCAGGATATCATCCTCAGTCTCTGCCCTGAACTGGAAAGGCACACTGGCTCCCCGAACCAAGCCATCCTGGTCAACGTAGCAGAACTGGTAGTATTCATCATCTTTGGGTAGGTAGTAAGCTTCAGACAAACACAACAATCCCATCACAGGCAGGTTCTAATTATCAAAGTTTCTCAACCAAGTAGCATATTGTTGGTTCTCACAGAAAGTGAGAAACTCAGAAGACTGAGACATCCTAGTTCAGGGTTGGTCCCACACCATTAGGAATTCCTTGTGCCAAAGTTAAGAACACAAACAATATCACTCAGTCAAGATGGCAGAATTTAGTGTGTTCAAAATGCTGTGATTTATTAAGTTATTTGAAAGAAGTCTCTCAAAGCATCATCCCACAAATGCTCTGTTGATTCTGAATGTTGTGCTTGCTAGTGGCAGCAAAGTGGCAGTCTTTGTGTGTGAGTGTGTCCCTGTGTGTGCACGTGGACATACAGCCCTGAGTGACTCAAGCCCCTGACCCACCTTTGAACTGGATCTGCAGCTGCACAGCAGTATCACTGTGGACATCAGCAGGCAGAGGAGCCCACATGAACGTGTAATATTCCCGGGTTGTTTTCCATCCCACCTGTAACAGCAAAATTGTTATATGACATCACATGGTTCATGTTTATCTTATGGTAATGGGATGGTATTTCCACACACATCAGTTACTGGGGGGACTTTTGCTTGGATACCCTGACTTCTAAGAGTTGTGGTCTATGCACAAAAGGATAATCTGAGTGTTTGATTAGCCCTGAAGCTGCTCAGGTCACAAGAGGTCTGGCACTTTGTCCTCAGTCACAATAAAGATGTTCCACTATACAAAGTCATTACTGAAAAATAATCCCCCATGCTGTTCTATCAAAGCCCAAAATATTTGTTTCTGCCTGCTGCTGCTTCCTTATACTTGGCACACCTGGTTTCACAGTACTGACTTACCCGGAAGATGCCCACCCAGTCCTTCCCACGAGGAACAATGTTCTGTGTGAGGGTGTAATAACAGGTTATATCTCCTCCAGGAACATAAAACTTCTCCACATTGTTAAAGATGACCTGGGAGAAGTGGCAGTTGTCTAAGAGGACAGCGGATGTGGGAGGCTCGTCGGATGTGTCATCCATCATGGAAGTCTACAAGAGGAAAGATGATTATCTCATCTTCAGATGTGGCCAAAGTAGTTGTGTCTGTGACAGCTATGGAGAAGTGTGGTTTGGGACTGACATAACTCTGAGGTCCAGACTTTGACAGTAGTGTAAGCCAAAAACATAGTCTGTCATAGAATCATCAAATCATTTTG
>WBNH01002965.1:0-24349 GCA_013401255.1 Urocolius indicus | reverse complement strand
TCAAACCCCAGTCTGTACTGGTGCATGGGGTTGTTCCTCTCCAGATGCAGAACTGTGTACTTGTGCTTGTTGAACTTCATGAGGTTCCTCTCTGCCCATCTCTCAAGCCTGTCAAGGTCCCACTGAATGGCAGCACAGCCTGCTGGGGAATCAGCCAGTCCTCCCAGTTTGGTGTCATCAGGGAACTTGCTGAGTGCACTCATCCAAGCCATGCTGTCTGAGCTTTCTGATGAGGATGTTATGGGAGACAGTGTCAAAAGCCTTGCTGAAGTCAAGGTAGACGACATCCGCTTCTCAACCATCATGTAGCCAGCCAGTTACACTCTCATAGAAGTCTATCAGGTTGGTCAAGCAGGATTTCCCCTTGGTGAATCCATGTTGACATCCCCTCTTTGTTTGTAGTCTCTAGTATGAAGGAAAAGGAAGTGGGTAGATACAGTGTTGCTTTTAGGTATCTAAATAGTAACTCTTTTGAGTAACTTTAGGTATAAATGATGTCCAGTCTTCCCCCATAGCTCCAGCCTCTACAGAGACTTTATTCCTCTCTGTATAGGGCAGTGGGGGTCTTGCTTTGTTACAGAGTGTTAGGGAAGACATTTGGCCATATTCTCCAGATAGTATGAAACAGAGAATGTGAAATCCATGTGAAGGCTTGTACTTGTTTTTTCAGTGACTCTTGTACTGGCCTATATGTTCCTTGTATGTGATAGGCTTCAGTGGCACTTCACTCTTCTAACAGGAGATCTTGCTGCTCTTCAAGACCCACCAGACATGATGAGCACCTGACAGCATAATATTAAGGGATGCTTGGGGGCTGGGCTTTGCTGTCCTCTGAATGGCATATTTCTCAGAACTGCTTATCCTGACGCCCCTGTAATTGCAGCAAACCTTGGCTTTAAATCCTTCTCACCAATGCTGATGATCTGTGGTAGGAATTATGTGGAGAAGCCAGGTGATAACAGGCAGTGGTTGTTTTTTTTGTTTTCAGTAGCCAAATATTAGGCCCCCCACCAGGAATACAATGAAGAATGATGAGACCTGTAGCATTTGCATTTTTTTTTAACTGTGTTCTTGTTTGCCACATATGTGTGGTACTTCAGTTTGTAGGAGAGATTAATATCTGAGCACAATTATTTAAAGATGTCAGCAGGTCAGTGCAGTACTTATTTGCTGATCCCAGGAAGCCAACGTTTAGAGAATGAGAACGTTTACTAGAATTCACAAATCAGTGTTTCTGTATTCAAATATTTGTGTCTATGAATAGTTAGTTATTGGTATACTGAACAATATCAGGGCATTTGTGTTTGTTTAACTCTGAGCACCAAATGCAGTGTTAAAGCAATTCCATGTTGTTGCCAGTGCTGCATCTCATTCATTAACACTGGTGAGATCATATAAAAGAATTGGGTACTTTCAGGAAGACCCGAATTCCATAGAAATGGAAATCCTGGTAACTCATTCATCTTGGGTTTTACAGTTTATTGCAGTTAGGTCACTGCCTTTACATTTTAATGCTGTAAAATGAAGATTTGCAGGCGTTGAGCATGAAAGCCACCATGATTCCAGGAAGCCGATGTCCTGGTGAACTGCAGTGTGCCAGAAGAACAGCCATACCGAGACAGATCACAGGCTCATCTGCTGTAGTGAATATTGATTGGAAGTGGTTGGGAAAAGAAGTTAAAATAAGAGGCAGGTAGATCAGTGATTCTTTCAAATATATGTTTTTTAGGTTTCTGTAGCTGAATGACAAATTCACTGACTTGCATAATAACAGGGAGCTCAACAGCACTAGTTGAAAGATCTTAAATTGAAGCAACTTATTTTTTTCTTCACTATGACAGCACAGAATATCAATGATAACAGTTCACTGTAGTGGGGTACATTCTGTCATATAGAAACTGAAATGGATTGAGTGTTGCTCATTCATTTGTGCATTAAGTCGGATTCTGAAAATGCAGAGATTAAAGAAAATATAGGCAGGGTTTTTTACGAGGCTTCACATTTAGCCTGGTGATTCAGTTCCATTTACTCATCTCTGCTCACTTTGAACAGAGCTTCACATCAGCCTCACAATATGTAGGGAATGATGAAAACCAGAATTCGGCATGAAAATGTATTGTCTAATACAATTGATGCACTGGATTAATCCAGGATACTGATACTATAAATATGAAAATGTATTTGATCTGCTTTGTCAGAGGTATATGTCTGACCTAGCAATGTTCATCTGAGATGTATACATGTATGGTACAATGTCATGAGTGTTCTGAGGATTTAATGTATTGGTCTGAACCATGTGCCATTTGTTCCAAGGAAACATATCAACTGGATATCACAGTTTTAATTATTAACTAGGCTGTAGTACTCCTAAAGGGTATTTATTTTCACAAGAGCAGCATGTAAATCAATCTAGAATATGATCTGTTCAAAGGTGGAGTCACCTGACTTAACCTGTAGTTGGTGATTTCGTGTTTTGATTTGCTAAAACAAAGGTTACACAAGTTCCTCTTTGAAAGTGACAGAGTCGTCTGTGTAAGTTGGATATAGGGTACTGGTTTTGATACACTGCGGTTCTTGTCTTCTTTATGGGTTTATTAGAAAACGTATTGCTGAGTTCACTTAACCAGTGTTTTGCTGTTGAAAGTAGGATGTCTATACATCTGTCTAAATGTTAATGAAATAGAGTAATGTGATGTTACCTTGCAGGGTGGAAAAAATAGAAGGGGAGAAAATATTTGGCACTTTACTGTCTGTTTTGAAAACTGGAAATACAAGCTTTGATTCATGTTTATAAAATTTGATTCTCTAAAACCTTGGATAGTTCACTGCTTTATAGAAAAATGTCGGTAATTTTCTTTTAATAATCTTTACTGCAGGCTAAACTGCCAGATTTTATTGGCAATTTACCTACTTTTGTGACTACCTTTTTTAATTCATTGCTATTGTGGTTTAACCCCAGCTGGCAACTGAGCACCACACAGTCACTCAGTTCTCCCGTACCCCTGGTGAGATCGGGGGTGGGGGGAGAATTGGAGAAGTGAGAACTTGTGGATTGAGATACAGAAAGAAAAAGCCATGTGTGCAAGCAAAGCAAAAGAAGGAATTCATTCAGCACTTCCCATGAGCAGGCAGCTGAGAAGACAAATGTCATCATTCTGAATGTTCCCAACTTCGGCCTTCTTCCTCTGGCTTTATGTCCTAAACATGATGTCATGATCTGGGCTATCCCTGTCTTCAGCTGGTGTCAGCTGCCTCAACTGTGTCCCCTCTCAACTCCTTGTGCACCCCCAGCCCTGTATAAGCCCTGCTCAGCCATGATGTTAAACATCCCTGTATTATCAACAATGTGTTCAGTACAAATCCCAAACATCGCTCTGTACTAGCTATTGTGAACAGAATTAACTCTACTCCAGCCAAAGCCAGCACAACATCATAAATGTTCATGTATTTAATGAGTTCTTTCCTGGAAGCATTTGCCAACGGACATACTCCCAAAACATCTACAGTAGGCACATTCAATGTAGGTGGCTTAAAGGCATATGTATCTTAAACTTTTAGTTTTCTTTAACCTGGAAGATCTGGGCCTTGACCAAGTGTCTCTTGGTAGCTCTGTTTAGTCTTATTTAAGTAACTTCACTTTGGGATTTTATGTCCATTCAACTTTGTCTAAAAAGAAGCACTTGGCCTCCAGGGCAAACACTGTGGTATGTACTTTACTGACACCGCTTCATGTGTTTTAGGGGTTTTTCTTGCTTTATGTGAGCTACTGAAGGGCTTGAACATGAATCTAGACTGCAGAAGTTCCTTTCATCATTCATTTTGATTTTTGTGAGCCAGAACCTGTTTCAAAGCACTGCCAAGCAGTAGTGGGAAAAAAATGCTGATCAGTGTGAGCCTAATTATTAATTGCATTGTTTTCTATTCAAGTAATGAAATTAGAGTGCTTCATGTTTCCTGCATAATGCTTTTTTTTTTCTTTTTTTTTTTTTTCAGTGGCTAGGGACAGGAAAAACAGAATTGAGTTGTCACTTTTGCATTAATTTCAGCCAGCGTAGCAGGTACAAGTGGATGGTTGGCTCTGATAGTGGGGACAGGATAGCACAGGTCAGTCTATGTGGGATTGCTGGCAATGGCTGCAGAGCTCTGCTTGCCTGGCAGCTTGTGCCGAGTTGGCTTGGCACTGTGGCAGGTGTGTTCATAGAAAACCTTCCTTCAGCATGAGATGGAGCCTCCTGCTTTGATCAATACCAAACTAGGAAGGTAATAGTAGATCCAGTCTTGGGAATCTTGTCAGGGAGGAGCTTCCTACTGTGAAGAAAATGCTGTACCCCAGTTTATCAAGCTTGTCAATAATGATGCTTTGATTAATGGTGTTGGGAACTTCTGATGTGTCTTAGAATTGCTGGTGTTGTTGCTGAGATGTATCTGTAGCTTCTCTGCTCCAGTGCAGAGCCATATTCTTTCAGAAATATTTTGAGTGAATCCTTGCATAATTTTTCTTTTGACAAGAGGCATGTAAAAAATGAGAGAGTAAGTGAATTTGCTATTTTGAACTTGATGATATGGCCTCAAATAATGAGCTGTTGAAAAGGTGTTTCATACTAGACTTGTGCCTTGTGTCAGTAAACCTTTTGAAATATGACTGTATATTTACCTCTGACAAGTATTTTCTAGTTGAACTTGTCCTGGTACTTGACAGAAACAGGCATCTACAATAGTTAGTGCCATGGGTCAACGTGGCTGCAAAAGGGGTGAATTTGTGCTGTTGTGCTCGTGATAAATTTGCCTAGTAAGTTACAATTCTTGACCATGAGTTTTGGTGATGGTTTATGGACAGAAAAATGCCAAATGTGGATTCTTATACCTAGATCCAAATATTTGGATGCTTGCTTATAAAAATGTTTGATTTAACTTCTGCCAAATATTACCAGGCAGAGTCTTGAGAATATGAAAACTAGAAAATGTAGTTTTTAGTAAATACAAGGAAGGTAAACATTTGAAGGTCTATAGGTACTCTAAAAGAAAAAAAAAAAGAAATATTAAAGAGTATTTTAATGATTGCAAGATGATAAACTGAAATTGTTAACTTCTGCAAGAGTCAATTTAGTCTGAGACTTCAGCTTGGCAGTTGAAGTGCGTGGGTTTAAGATTGTATGGATACTCGATGTTTTTTTCTCTTGACATTACAATTTTTTTTAAAGTAACCTTGACTTTGAACCCTTAGAATTAATTTATTCTGGGGAAAAGATAACATTTTTGCAGTAGTTGTTCCCTTAGATGTGTTTTTAAGATACACTTGAAATAGCTCGTTTCCAACATAAAATAAGGCTGATGTGTGAGTTATTTTTAAACTTAAAATTAAAACTTAATTTGTTCTCTAGTACTTAAAATTGTGTGGCATTGTTAACGCATTTGAGGAATTTAGCAGTGATCTTAAAATTCTTTATTTCATGTTTTTAAATCAGGTGAAACAATGTACTTTTGGCTGCTTTGTGCCATAATGGAGCAAATGCAAGCAGCTGGAATGTCTCAGGTATGCAAGGTTTAAAGCCTGTGCCTGTTGCCAGTGCTGCCCAGCTGTTGTGTAGCCAGAACTCTTACACAGCTGGGATGAACTGAAGACCAAGGAGAACTTAACCTACATATTTTAATAGGGACTTTCACATGGCTGTTATTGTGAGTCTTAGAAATACTACGTGAAGAGTAGCTAATGTGTGCCACGTAGCGATTAGTGGTGTGATGCCTACTTTTATTTGATGCCATCTCTCTTCAGCTCTCTGCTAGTGAAATGTAATGACAACTTGGATATCTGTTATTAGAGCTGATGAAAATGCTTTTTTGATTTCCCTGAAACTTGTATTATTGTATCTCAGAACTCAGTCTTTCATCATTGTATTTAAAATCAAATCTATTTGTTTTCGAGTCTCAAGAGGGTGGCAGTCTGTGTCTGAATCTCTTTCCATCATGCACAGCCAAAGGATTTTGAAAGTTACCAGTGCACAGACAGCTGTGATCTTCATAATCTGTTTGTGTGGGTGTCAGCATTCAACTCTCCAATGAAATTTGTCAGAAAAGAAACGAGAAACTGAATGAGATGTGAATTAAAGCAGAGAGTTGTCTGTATAGATGATTTAGCAGTAATCTAACGTGTAGCTAATTGGCTAGTATCCAAATTGTGCTTCTGATTGTTTGTTTGTTTTCCTCTGGGGAAAAATGTTAGTGAAAACTAGATGACTGCTTCCCTGAAGGAAAATACCATAAGCTTCATGTCTAGGTATTTTGTTTTAATATCAATTTTTATCCTGTATGGTACTATCATGAATGTGGATCATGATATTAAAACTAAAAATGTTGGATTATAGCAGAAAAATGCTGGCCATGTGTAGGCCAGCAGGGGTTTTGCAGTTTACCTTATTACTGCCAGAATTTCGCTCTAGGTTGTTATATATATGATGAATTTTTAATATGTAACTTTTGGTTGTCATCCATTGCATACTCTCATTAGTCAGCAGAATACAAAAGGAGTTTTGTCAAAAATAGTGGATTGAGAGGTTCATGGGCTTGTACTGCTGGAATTGGATTGAAAGCTTCATCTCCAAAGAAAGTCTGCTCAAAATTACTGTAAAATTACATTAAATATCTAAAGTAGTTAAATCACAGGTTGGTTAATATCAGTGAGGGAAAGCAAAACACTGTGAAGGAGTGAGATGTAACAATTGCATTTTATGATTGCTTTACTCTTCTAAATTGCATTATTACTTTCCTTCCTATGGGAATAGATTTCACTTGCATCATCTGTCAGTCAGATGGAAAAGCCCACCAAAGTGAGTGAAACTTTCAGCAGTGAACTCTCACCAGTTTCTATAAAGGTGTTGGCCTCTGCTACTTACTGATTGTATTATTATTATTGGTTAAATACCACCTTATTCAGCAGAAAACGTTTGGAATTTTAGTATAGATCATCTTGCTTTACTTATAATGTGTTCTAAGATTGTTACTTACAGAAGTAATAAATCTGAGAATAGCTATTGTGATTTTCATCTTGCATCTGTACAAGATACTGCATTTTGTGCCACACCTTAGGGTTAAGCTGTGAGAACCTACACTGCCAAAGTTTGTTCTTTGGAAATCGGGTAGCTGAAGCATTTTAAGGAGGCCTTTGGCCTGCAGATTTGAAAACTGAAATGTGCTTTAAGCATTGTGCTGAGTAGAGTTGGTCTTCTGTGCCTTAACTGCAGCAGGATCTTGCAAGGGGTGTTTAAAGGGACACATAGTCTGACAGTACATGGGATGATTAGTAATCTGTCAGGATAAGCTGCAGAGAGAACCATTGTTTATACTTCTTCTGGAGGAACTAGTAAAGAGTGGTTGGTTGTTTTGCAAAGCTAACATTTATTGTCCCTGTGGTAAATATGCATCACTTACATCAATATGTTCTGGAGGTTTAGCTCAACGTAAGACAGTATTTGTTTTTCATAGCAGTCAATATCTACAGTCCAAAGATTTTGGAAAGTGGAACGAAAGTTGCTTGCATAGGCCTTCATTTGAAATGATGGTACTGTTTTTTTGTGTATGTGTCTAATGACATAATTGCATGTGCTTGTGTCCTAAAGCTGTTGGGGAAATATGTATTGTGTATCTCATCAACTGATGATACTTGCTTTATTTCTTTGAATTATGTCTGTTTGGAAGTAATCAGTATTTTAAAAAACTGACTTAAATTATTTTTATTTGTCATTTCAGGTGGCCTGGCTTTAGCTCAAGTACTCTTTTTTTATGTGAAATACCTGGTTCTTTATGGTGTTCCTGCTCTCCTCCTTCAAATGGATGGACTCAAACCTCCAGCTCTGCCTTGCTGTGTGAGCCTGATGCACAGTTTCACTAAAATGTGGAGGTTAGTCAGTTTCTTACTGTTGTGACAGTCAATGTAAAGAACATGCATGTGTGTCTATGTAGTCACATACTTATTTGCTTTAATATTCTTTTGTCTCTTCTCTTGCCTTCATGATTGTTATTTATCACTTTCTAAATGAACTTCAATTTGTTTACTTTTTTTCACACTGCACAGGGCAGGGGCAAGTGTCCCTTTCAGCATTTTCATCCTCTTAACAATTAGAATTAGACTCAGCCTACTTAGCTGCACTAACATACCAATTTTTCCAGGTATCTGTTAAATGGTTCATTTTTCAGTGTTGGTCTAAAACCTGCATTTCAGCTAGATGTTCTTCCAGAGAAGGGAAAGAAATGCTTGATTAATCACTCTGAGGAAAGCTGTAGTTATAGCTCTTCAATATGTGGAGTCATGCAGTAGACAAAGTCTTCAACACTGTAAAAATACTATGAAAAATGGTAATTGTTTATTAAGTAGGATGAATTTCTAGATCTCCTTTGTTTTTTAAAGGGTTTCAGTACAATATTTCACGGAAGTATTGGTTTTGAATCTTAGAGTTGCTTTAAATCAGTGTCCACTTTAAATATTTTCCCTGAAAACGCTCTCCTAGGTAGATTCTACTTGCTGTTTAGCCTGTGTGTAACACTGGATTCACTTGACTTCTGTCCATTGTTTGCCTCTGCACTGTCCTCTAGTTCCTCCAGTCAGTGAGACACTATGAAATAGACTTCAAGAAACAGTACCTGAAACGACTTGGTCTTTTCAGTCTTTTAGTGCAGAGGCTTCAGTTGTTAGTGCGGAGCTTAGCACAATGGTGCTTACCCTATTCGCTCTGTGACTGCTTTGCAATACGAATAAAGCTCTTTCATTTTAGTCTTAAAAACAACAGAATCTACTATTATCAGAGCTTTATTGGATGAGATTTAAATTTTGGTTTTGGCTTGAAGGTAGTTCTAACAAGAAGGCTTTATTGTTTACAGCTGCTGGGAACTGTAGATATGTAGTATTCAAAGAAATGCATCAGAAATAGAGTGCAGAAGATGGGTGAAAAGTTAAATTATTTGAGCTACCAGAAATTACTTTGGTTTAAATTTTCTTTCAGAGTCTGAACTGAACTTATGACCTACAGGGTTAATATAGAAATCTGGTTTTTACCAGGTAGTCATCTTGTAATCATCTTGTAGTCATCTTTGCTTACAAGGGCCAGCAGGACAAGAGTTGCAAGCAGTTCTGGTTTATTGTTTTTCTTTTTGTCCTCTCCCAGTTACTATTCCAAAAAAAAATCTGTGTGTTACTCCTGAGGTGACAGATGAAACTGAGCTTCACCAGAAATACTAATGGCAGTGCTGTGTCAGGTAGACATGAAAACACAGACCATTAAAAGGTACTCTGCACCTGCAAGGATGTGTGATATATCATGGTGAAAACATAGGATGTTCTAAAACCCCATTTATAACACAAGACAATTGAAGCTAAAGTTTAAGCAGAAAGTTTTGGGTTTTTTTACAGAAGAAAAAAAAAACAACTGCAGATACTTACCATTTGCTTAAGTATTTATTTCATATACAAACATTTACTGCCAGAAATAATTTTCTCAGATGTAGTTTACTTGCTTTGAAGAATGAAAAAATCCATTCATGTACTCTTTACTTGATTTCTTGCTCTCAAAGCCATATGGATAGAAGAATTTCCTATGTCTGCTAGTAAATTACGGGTCATTCTTAAGTATAAGAAATTTCACATAGGTTCCCCCCTGAATTATGATGTTTTTATGCCTTTACAGTTAAACTCTACAATCAGTACTACCTATGTGTATGTTATATAGGAATATCAGTGTTAGAATTGGGAATAGCTTTTGTTTCTAAACTGTAGGACTGTCTGAACAGGACATGAAGTGTGGAAATAATGGGTTTAGCATAAAAGCTGTCAAAAAATGATGAAAATAGCCTGTGTTATGAGGCCTTACGAATAGTGACATTTCTTTCTTAAAGTGCAAAATACTTCTGTAGTCTTTCATTATGTGGACTTCATAATAATAATCTGGGTTGTTCAAATTTAAGTGTTATTAACACAGTGCCTTGTTTTAAGCTGGTAAAGAGATTTGTACCAGACCTTTTTTTCATAAATTGGTAGCCTGGTAAAGCTTATTAAGGGCTCTCAGAGCTAGGTGAAATGACCCAGATGACATGGAGCACACTGTTGTTATCTGATGGCTAGCGTTAGGGAGGCTGCTTGGAAAAACACTTGAATATGCTTGACTTACCCATCTTACTGCTCTGCTTTAAAGTATTGTCAAAATGGTGTTATGCTAGCTAGGCTTTCAGAAGACTCGGTATTGCTATTTTTAGGTCTCAAAGCTATTAGCAGTGTGGATTTTTGAAGGAGAGAAGGTAGCTCAAACAGACAGGTAACCTGAATGTCATAAAGTAAGGGATGAAAATATGCTACTAGGGAGTCTTCCACTACTACCTGGTGTCCTTTCAACATAACAAAGCTTTTGTCTGCATCCAGACCACTGTGGCTTATAATCAGTACATACTGACATAATTCACTATGTGATACAGCAGGTGGAATTGCTTTCAATCAGGAAAGTAAAAATGATACTGCAGTGTGTCTAAAATTTGTCTGGAGATGAAAAGCAAAGCAGAAATTAGAAAAACAAGTCAAATGCTCTGCCTCCTTGTTTATGGCATGAAACAATAAACCAAACTGTGGCCATTCAAACTTAAATAAAAGACCTTAATTAAAAAGGAGTTATCTACTTTATAGTAGATTCTGCCTAATTTGCATTTTATTTAATCAAGAAAATCTCTAGAGTAAAAAAGAATTGCAATCTTTTGTACTGTCTCGAGACAAATACAGGTGTCGAATGTGTTACTGCAGTTTCATTTTACCAGGATATCATTATCTTGCTGAAAATGCAGCTGCATAGCTAATAAATGCATGATAAATTTATTACAATTAAAAAGCTTCTTTGTAGCTGTGAAAAGGAGTTTCTGAGCTCCTGATTTTCCAGATAGACCAACAGTTTGATAACACACTAACTTAGAGTTTTTAATGTCTACTTTATTTTAAAATCATGATGAAGTTAAAATGAGTTTTGTTACCAAGATTAGAAGCAAGGTAATTGTTTGAGAGCAATCGGTGTTATTGGGAACTTGTATGTACTTTTAAAGAGCTGGTCAAGGTTGATATCTGTTATACTACTTCTCAGACTGGGGAGCGGATTGTTTAGATCAGCTGCAAAAAGCTGTTCTGTTGCTGAAACTTGCAGATTAATTCTATAAGGAAAAATATCCTAGTGGAGGAGTAAGGGTGTGGAAACTACAGAAACAATGCATAGCATGGAACTGAATCCTGTATCAACTTTAATAGATCAGTAAATGACAATGGCAATATATTCCACAAAGAAACTTGTCATTTTGTAAATTAGGACAAGATTTAGCACAGATGCTGTTCATAGTAAAAAAATAAGTCCTGCTTCCATTTTTGCTTCCATACTGTGTTACTCAGTGTAGCGAGTGTTCTTCTGTAAGGATGTTGGGCACATTGGCCAAATGTGTTTTGACACACTGTGGGTACAGCATGGCATAAGAAACCAGTTCTCTCTGGTCACAGAGTGATATGAAATATGCAGAAGCACAGCTCCTTATCTGCCTTTCCACCTTTAAAATGTGCACATTCCCAAGGATCTTATCCCAAAATATTTTGGAAACAAGGGTGTTGGGGACAAGTTGTGCTAAAACTTATACACAATTACTATAGATTAGCCTCAGCAAGAGTGGCGGTCCTTCAGGAAGGCAGTAAGTTAGTAGTATTTGACAGATTTCACAGGAAGCAGTCTCATTGAAATTTCTGAGAAAAAATGGAGATGAAGAAATACTGCTGGATAAAAATAAAATAATGCAGTGATGGAGAAGGATCTTGCCATTTTCAACTAGCATGCCGTAAATTCTAGATTCCACCTTTTATTTACCACCCCAGTTCATGACCAGGCAGGAGTTCAAACTCTCCATTTTCTTGCGTGCTAATGGGTGGACCAGGAGGGCTGTGTCTTGCATATACATACACACGTACACAATTTTATATGAACAAATGTTAAATTTATCCCACAGATGTTTCGATGACATCCAGAAATGGATGGGATGTCATTTGAAAGAAACATCTTCAATTCAGTCTTGTTTTACTTGCCTCGTTACTACAGAGGCCTTGCTTGCCTTACATGAGAAAAATGATCTGTGTGGAAGATCTCTGTGAATTGCTCCAAATTATGGATTAGAATTTTGCTGTAAGTTAGTCACATCCTTGGCTATGACTGTGCTATATAGATCTGCAAAGGAAAATATAGTATCACCTGCATCTCTTTCTGCCTAATTCTGATGCTTTTTGTGTACCTTCACTGTTCTTGAAAACTTCCCCCTTCTGGGAACAGTTTCTTGTATATGTCTATTGGAAAGGACTTTAGAGAGGTATTCTTCCTTTCATATTTTCTTGGAGAAGACAAATCTGATACTGATGTTTTGTGAGTGTGCACAAGAGATCACTGTGACCATATGCAGCAATTTTAGAATCATGAATTTCGAATCTCATTTTAAGTGTTAGAGTAAACTTCAAGAGGACCAGGTATTCTGAGGTGATTTGGTTTGTATCTGTCCTATAGTTTTAGACAGCAATGTCTTTGCAAAGCTCTCTGTTCCATGCCTCTGATGGGGTGTGCACAGCAGCTGGAACTGAGACATGGAAAGGAAGCACAGGTTTATGTGTACTTCCATTTTCTCTGGGAATTATGGCTGCCACTTCTGGTATACTACCAGCCTTTGATATTTTAAAATAAAAGTAGTTGTCCAGTGTGTTTTGGACAGGATATCAGGTAAAAATGTCTTTTAATGGTCTAGCTTCTCACTGGTTTTAGTCTTTAAAAATGTCAATGATCCAGCATGATCTCTTAAATATGCAAAAAGATTGTTTAAAAGAGTAGTTGGATTAAATGTAATTACACCCACAGTGTGAAATGGCCTGATGCTCCTTGAGTAAGGGGAAACTGTGTATAAGTCTTAAGAGTAGAATTCAATATTGCCAAAGTGCAGAAGTCCAAATACATCAATGCCCATGAGCCATATTAAAGCCTTCTTTTACAAACTTTAACACCCTAAAGTAATAAGATGTCGTTTGTCTGTCCTGTCTGGACAAGTACACTGAACTGGATCTCTAATTGGTAATTAAAATAATAAGCATCAGAACAGTTTTGTCATGGAAAGCTTGTGTTTACCTGTATTTGTGGATGAGCTAGCTTCTTCTTGAGAAGCTTTCTACATGGTCTTTTAAGATGCTAACTGAGTGTCTCAGAAAGGAAAGTGCTTTTTTTCCCTTCAGTTGATATGTAAGGACTAGGACTGGAATGTAAGACAGATCTTGCTGCATGTCTATGTCACCTACAACCTTTTTGGCATTTCTGAGCAGTATGCTACTGGGAGAGATACACAGCTACTGTGCAGATTAACAGCTGGAGTTGGGGTGGTCTTTCAAAGAGCAGAGCACTCCTTAGGCTATGAAGTTAAATGTAACCTTTACATGTTGCACCTGCTTGGTAATATCAGAATGCTTAAGCTACTTGCACAGTTGCAGAACCTAGTGTACTTTTTTTAGTAGTGAAATAATTTGTTTCCGAGTTGAAAAGTAACACTTCCCCTGATTTACCTGCTGTACTTTTCACTGAGTGTTGTAATGCTACTAAAGCCAAGCATTTGCCTGTATCACATTACGTTTAGTTAACATGCCACCTGAATATAGGAAAGGTGATTTAATTCTGGACTGCCTACTCTTTTTTTTGCTGATAGAGCAAAAAGACTTAATTGCTTTTGATATCAACCAAATTAGTGCATGTTACAGCACTTATTTGCTCTACAGCTCTACTTGCTGGTTGTATTAAAGCAATAAAAGACTTCTTAAATCTCTTCAGTTAGAGAAAAATCCCACTATTATCTCTCTGTGAATAATGAAGCACCCTAATCTTTCTTGAGTCTAAATTGCATAATTATTTGAAACTTATTTGTGTAATGAGTGCTTTGTTACTGTAGTTTGAAATTGTTGGGCTTTAACAAACAAACTAGGCCCACCTACTACCCATCACCCTTGAAGCCCTTTCTTCACAGTATTTGACCCAACTCTGTGTAGATATGAAGTATAACCGCTGCTCAGATTTGGTAAAGGGGACTCTGCCTGCTCACAACTGCTGTAGGAAATGAGTAATGGCTATTAATAAACTTCGTTGTTCTGTTTGCAGTAAGGATAGGGATCTCATAGTAGTTGGACAATCATGTTGCGTTGCAGGAGGTTTACTTGAGAAAAACTGGAGAACTGACCTTATGGGAGTTTGCCACTAGTGACTATTAGATTTCATACACTCTCCGTGAGCGGCCACAGGCTTTGGAAGAATCAAGGAAGGTCTAAAGTTAAAGTAATAATTCTTCTGGAGGGTTCTAAATAGATTAATGGAATATAAATTAGACTTGTTCTTTTTAAGGAAGTATTTGCTGAACAGTATCACCAAGATCCATTGTGATGGATATGTGAGAAACAGGACTAATTTCTTCCCTCAGTGCCTCCTAAGTAGGCAGACTTGTGTGTAATCTGGCAGTAACTGATGCCTGCTTTAAGTTCAGCTTCTTTCTCTGGTTGAGAGATTGCAGGAGTGGTGAGAAGTCACTGCCTAGAATCATTAAAACTTTCCTCAGGCTTTCTGATCTAATATAAATTTTGTGTTTAAATTGAAGTGGAACAAAAAAATCATATAAAGTCATGGATCAAGTTTGTGGGCTGGAGGCCACAAGCAGTCTGTGAAGTCTTTTTATGTGGTCCACAAAAGAACTTGCTGCTTGCGGCTATCTTATTGTAGATTTTTTACTATACAGGTCTCCAGACTGAGCTTCCAGCTAATAACTGAAACTCTACAGATGAAGCTTTGAGATGTATTGATATTTTCTACTTGGAGGTGAAAGTGTCTCTAACAAAATGTGTACCAAAATTGGACTGTATCCTGAATTATACAGACTGTCCAGAATCAGTCCAGGTATTTCTGCTTCCACTGCAATCAGTGAGGGTTTTGCTGATGATTTTTGATCAGATCAGCATTGTGTTGGGGCTTCCCATCATTCTCATAGGTACAAGAAGCCCTAGCTTCTTTCTCCCTGTGATGCTATGTGGGAAATTTTGCAAGTAAAATGTTTAGGGCTTGCTCTTCAATCACATGTTCACGAAGTACCCTTTTTGTGAAGTAAAGAGAATGTTTACGTGTTGGCCATATAGGTGCTGAAGTGCTTTACAGCAATGAGCAAGAACTCAGGATGAAGGCACGTGGCACCAGTTGAACACAGTAGTAGACCTGGTTACTCTAATACTAGAGAAAACCAAAAGGCTACTTATTACTGCTGAATCATTCCAGGAAGTTGTTGTGGTTTTTTTTTTTTTTTATTGAAGCATATATTCTTAAAATTCCAGTATGTCCTTAAGCAAGTGTCAGAGAATATGATACAGAATACCTTTATGTATACATGTCCTACTGGTTATTCCTATAACAAACAATTGCTTGTTAAAGACATGGTACAAAAGCATTTGACAGTCTTCATATTTTTTCTTTCAAATAACTTAAGTTTGTCTCTTTTACTCTTAGCTACGTCTTTACATTGAGATAAAAGCAAGCTGCTTCTACTAGTTTGCTGCACTGCAGATGGTTAAAACTTAAAATCAAAGCTCGCAAACAAAACAGTCCATTGAAGCCTGAGATCTAGGCATAGGCAGGTTCTTAACATCTTAATGTTTACAAGGATATGGAGTTCACTTAAACAGGACATTTGTCATTGGGTTGAGCTACTTCACTGTATTTTCACTTTGCCTGTAGATGGACACACAGTGTGTATTTAAAGATAAGTAGAACGGTGGAAAGTGTCTGTGGTAGTATTTTTTGTCAAGACAAGCTTCCAGTAATCCCAGCTTTTCAATAATATTGCCTTGCACGGTGTCTCTATTCATTACCCTAGGTACTAAATGCTATGGTTGTTGGGTATATACACTTTCAAATAATATAACTATTTCTCCCACTTACAGTTTGAAATTATTTGGCCTTATCAATTATTATGAAATCAGTGATACTGTCCTGAGGTGTCTTTTAAGATCTAGATGCACATGCAGATGCTACTGAATATTCCTGGCATTCTGTTGGTAATAGCATAATTCCATCTTTAAATGACTGCTTACACTGCTCAGAATTCAGGATCTTAGGTAAAATATGTATCAAGATGATGAATAATGGGGATGAGTTATACCTAGTGAGGCTCTGATCCTTTTGCATTTTTTTCTTCTATTTTGATGATTATTTGCTATTTTTTTTTAATATTTACTGACTATTTTGTGGAAACATTTTAATAGCTAACGCCTATATGATATAGTTACAAAACTTTTTTTGACAGCAAGTGCATTATGTTTTGGAAAGAGTAGAAGAATGGAAGAAACTGTCTCATTTTGCCTACTTATCTGAACCCACTTTGCCTTAGCTTTGTTCACTCTAACTTCCTTCATCTCTGATCATCTCCAATTAGCAGGACTATTCAGTTTCCATGCTTGTTGTAGGCCCAGTCCTCTTACTTTTCATTCAATGTCAAAAGTGATACTTCTGTGCTTCACATTCCTGTCTGCAGGAAGCTCAGTTTTTGTATCCCTTCAGAGTTAGTAGCAGGTTTGGTCACTGGAGAACTTGAAAAGATGAATTTGAAGATATGTAAGGTGGCTGTTCAGTGTACAGGTGCTCCCTGGAACTGTGCAAGTTTCTTCTCCGCATCCCAGCACAAATATACTTAAGTGCTTGGTTCTAGGTCAAAGCAGTTTCCAAAGTTATAAATACAGACTGTGAGCAGCTCTGATACAGAAGACTGCAATGCAGAATACTGTAGTGAAGAGGGGGAAGTACATTACAATATATATCCAGGCAGGAGGGATGCAGGAATATTACTGCATAATTATGCTGCGTGAAGTGTATCCAATTATATAACAATAGAGAAAGGAGAATGGTTTTAGAAAAAAGTTGTTAAAGTACAGGTTTTATGATGACCATGTGCGTGTTCCTGGCAGAATATTTTTTTCTGTTGCAAGGCAGCTTTTAAGTGAGTGTATTGAGTTTGCATGGTAAGGTTTTGGTAGTGAGGAGTCTACAGGAGTGGTTTCTGTGTCCAATAGAGCCAATGCAGCTAGCTACAAGATGGACCTACCACTGACTGAGACTCATCCAGTCAGCATTGGTGGCAATATGTCTGTAATTAATATATTTGAGAAGGGGGAAAAAGTTACCATGTAGAAGCAAACTGCAGCAGGAGGGAGGAGTGGGAATGTGAGAACAACTTTGCAGACACTAAGGACAGTGCAGAAGGAGAGGGAGGTGACACTCCAAGTGCAGAGTAGGGATTCCTGTGCAGCTCATGGTGAGGCCCTGCAGTCCATGGAGGCCATGGTGGAGCAGAGATCTGCCTACAGCCTGTGGAGGACCTCATGCCCAGGGCAGGTGGATGCTTGAAGGAGACTCTGACACTGCAGGAAGCCCATGCTGGATCAGGTTTGCTGATATGACTTGTGACCCCATGGGGGACACAATGGAGCAGTTGTGAAGAGCTGTAGCCTATGGGAAGACCCCACATCAGAGAAGCTTGTGGAGGACTGTCACATGGGAGGGATCCTGTGCTGAAGCAGGAGAAGTGTGAAGAGTGCACCCCCTGAGAGGAAGGAGCAGCAATCTGTGATGAAGTGACCATCACCCCAATTCCTATCTGCCTGTGCTACTGGGAGGGAAGGAGGTAGAGATTTGTGAAAAAGGGAGGAAGATGTTTTAAGACATAGATTTTGTGTCTCATTACCGTTCTCTATTCTGATTGGCAACAAATTAAACTAATTTTCTCAAGTCAAGTCTGTTTTTTCCCATGATGGTAACTCCTGAGTGATCGCCCTGTCACCAGCCCACAAGTCTTTTGATATATTTTTCTCTCCCCTGTCCTGGCTTTGGTAGTCACCTGGTATCCAGGTGCCTACCCACCACAGTGTAAAATTAGCTTCCCTCCTCTCCACCTTGCTGCACCAATGGACTTCCTTTTCCTGTTAACTCCTAGAATTTCTACAGCTCATTGTCTATCTGCTGGTGACTATCCAATGACTTTTCTTGATGTTTCAGAAGGAAGGCAGCACACCTCATGCAATGCTATTAAAATAAAACCATGATTTTACTCAAATGACCAATTAGGTTTTTTTTTTTGGAGCAGGATGCCCAAGAGCTTAGCATATGACAATATGCTTCTGTGTACAGAAGGTAAGCTCCTTCTAGAGCAAGCCCACCATTGGAAATATGACACTTGCATTTCCAAATTGTGCTGTTATGCACAGGGTTGATCTGGTATTCCATTGATAGCTGGTCACATACTTCAGATATTAGATAAATCAGCAGATATCTTCCTGTAGTCTCAGGATTTGCTAGTATGTTTTTCATCTTCTGAGCTGACAAAAGAATGGAGAAAATGGAAAGGGGAAGAAACACTGGCACTAGATGCCAGTATATGTTGTTAGTGCTTAGTTTGCAGTCCTCAAAAGCTTTCCTTGCCAAATCTGAGTAGTGTACTGTCAGGGCTCACCTCTTGGGTATATTCTGTGTATCTGAGACATAAAGGAATTCTTTGGTTATTCTGTATCATAGAGATAATTCACAGCAATCACTTTCATTTTAGTGCAGTATAGAGCAGAAAAGAGGAAAGAAAGGATTCCACAGTAGTTTTGCATAGAGGATTTACCTGTATTTAATAGGAAACATGCAGACGTGATGCTTAAAAAATAATTTCCAGTAACATAATATACACAATATATGCTTCATGTAGGTTCTGCTAGTCTGTTACTGCTTTATTGAAGAATGCTCAAACAAGGAATTTGAACTTTTTAATATGCATATAAATCTTTCCAGAAGATGACCATCTTAAATTTCACATTTTGTTATGAGGAGGAAATAATATGTTACACTTTTGCTTCTGTCTTATTAATACCAGTCATTTTATATTTATCTTTGGTATTATTGTTTTGAAATACAGTGTTTGTACAACATCCACCAAAGCAGTATTTTTAAATTAAAATGTGGTAAATCTGATTTCTTACAGAAGCTTTGACGTTGGGCTACATCGCTTTCTGGTCAGGTAAGCTAATACTTATTTTGAATTGCAATTCCATATCAGATCACTTTTGTTATAAGTAGAGATGACAACGTGAACTCAGTTCTACTTTGTTTTCCTTGACAAGATCCTCTTCATCTTCCATTTCTATGTTAGTTTGGGAAACTTTAACTACTTGGCTTGGATACCTACCTGATCCAACTTTAAAGGAACCACTCTGGGCGTCTTTCAGCAAAATCTTGACTTGGGAAATTTCAGTGGCAGTGTTCCACTCATTCCTGAGGAAATCTTAATTTTTCTTGTACTGAAGTAAAAGTTTTGAAAGTTTTTTTTGTTGTTGTTTATTTTTTCTCCTGGTGACTCGAGTACCTTCATATGTTCTTGTATGGGCTTGAATTTTGTAGAAAATTGTGACTGGACGGGAGTTTTATTTTCTCAAAAGAAAACTTGATCCATTTGATGTATGGCATGGACTACATTCTGAAGATAAGAGAATTGGGATAGTTATGTTTTGTTTAATGAATAGAGAGATGTAGTGATTGAAGCAGAGCACTTCAAAAAAGGGAAGGTTTGATGCATTTGATTGCTACACTGAGGAACTGTTTTTGCTGTTTGAAATTCTTTTGTGTTAGCAAAGTCACAGGTGTTCAGTAAGAATGTATTTGCATCCATTTTTAATAATATACTTATTACTGTCTACAGATCTTTACAAAGAATTGTGATGCATGCCACGAAAGATTGACCTTGCCATGATCTTTTGGCAATTAGAGAGTTCATTCCATCAGTTATTTCGTCCTACTGAAATGTTGTGTTATCAATCTGTGAAGCATTTTAGCTTGGGAAAAGGAGTCCAGTGTATGAACCAGAGCATGCTGCTTGGGTCCAACTGTGAGGATGGGGTGATCCCTTCATTTGACCTTGCTACCAAACTCATTATTTTAGGCTATTTCCTGAACAAAGACTCTGTTAAGCCTCCATGCTTGTGAATGCTTGTGGGCTTAATGTAGAGGTTTTCAGCACTGATTCACAGGTTCCCAGAGCTATAACAGGTTGGTTGCTCCTGATTGCTTTTTCGCTCCTCTGGTTGCCCAATTCAGGCATGTATTTTCTAATGTTTTCAGAACCCTGCTAATAGCTCTTTGTGGCTAGTAAAAAAAACAAACATGCACCTTCAGACAGAATGATAAATGCCTAGAAGCATTTCTTTGCCTTAGGCTCAGCACCACATGTAAGGATTCTTTTCACTGTATTCTCTGAAGTAGCCAAGATTCCCCTCTCAGATTCATCTTTTGTAGATGATCAGTACCATAGCTAAATCCAGGAAAAAATGGTAATTCTGTCCGAGGTCTGGGTGCCGATCAGTCAATAATGCAAAGAGTGTATCTTAAAGAGAAGAATACTGACTAGTATTATGATGAATAGCATGCTTTTGTGTTTTAAACTGAATACAATAATCATGAATGATCTCCCAAAACCTGTCACAAGGAAAATCAAATTTGTTTTATGGTTGCATAGCACACCCTTATCATGACATCTCCTAACCTTCGAACAGTAAACTTTGTAAAACTGGAGTTATGTTATGTATTTTTGCATGTAACATGACAGCTTTTAACAGACAACTCTCCTCAGCAATATTGACACCGACTTTAGTGAAGATATGTGGATTTCAGTGTGTAGATATACTCTTTAGACTGCTAATTATATTTTAAAATCCTGGTATCAGTCCTACAAAACTAGTTGCATCTTTATTTTGACCAGTAGGTTGATAATTTCTATTACCAAAAAAATGAAATGGAAATTATCATACTAAGAAATGGTTTTAAAATAGGCTACTGTTTTGTAAAGGGAATATGATGCACAAGAAAGGTCTCCAGGGAATATGCAGACAACTACTTGACCAAGAGTAGAATCATGGTAAGCATTCATGTACTAAGTTTGAGCCCCCCTGGTAATGCTTCAGCCACAAAATATGCTTTCACTTGCTTCCAACAAAGAATGTAATAAGATGATGTTCTCTTATACTACATTGTTTTACATCCTGAGGGAAACTGGCACTGGAGTTGTATGCTGTGCAATCCCTGGACCACAAGTAGCTATTGAATTTGAGTTGCATGCAATATTTCACTAACGTGTCCTTTTTTTTTTTTCCCCAAGCTACCTGTGGGTTCTGTTGCAGTGTGGTGTTCTAACCTTAGCTTTAATATTTCATTCTCAGTGTGTCAAACCTGTCAATAACTTGGAGAGCCCTCAGATACTTTAACTATTGCTAAGGAGGAAATATTCTTCCCTTCTTTTGAAGTGATATTAAACATTTCCCTTTGTTTTGTAGATGAGTTTTGGACTAGGAAACAGACCTTGGTGTTTGCATCTCTGCTGATGATCTGCCACATGACCTTTAGAAAGTTATTGCCTTTGATTTTGCCTATTTAGACAGTCTGTGCTCCTGAGAACTTGCAGATCTTCACCTGTGTCTGTAAAATATCTGTTATAAATGGTCCTCTTCACAGTTTGGGTTTCTATATGTGAAATAGTTGGGGAAGAAAGCCCAATAAACCCAAAGAGGTACAGAAAGTGTTGAAAATTTATAAATTGAGAGTTGAAATGTTCAACCTCACAGTGGAACAGAGTGCAGTATTACACTTTCAAATATAAAATGTAGGGTCAACAAAACTGAAACCAGTCTCTGCTAAAAGGGTAATCTGTGCATACTTATTTGAATGCTGACTGAAGGGACTAGGACTGTACACATCCTGGCATACACAGTCAAAGACTTGTTCTAGTGAAGCATGACACAAAGTAGGATAGAGAATTATAGCTACAGCACTTTTTCTGTGTTTTTAGCAAAAGATAAATATAATTCCTGTCCATACATTTAACTGTGACATCATCTATGCTTGTGATATGTTTAAGATAGCTCAAAGGTTTTAAAATTCCATATTTTAAAATGTTTTTGTTATTGAAAAGTGATTATACTGAAATGGGTAATTATGTGATGTTTACTGGCTTGGAATGAACAGTAGGACTGGGTTTCTAATCACTCTACTTGCATGCTGAAATCTGCCATCATCATGGAACTGCTGTTTGTGTAATCAAAGTGCAATTGAGTACATTGGGATCTGGGCCTTGAATGTTTGTTAGCTACACCATAGTGTTTGAAGTAGGGATCCTGGAAATTTCTGGGAGAAACATCATGAAATTACTGATGAAAACTAGCTTTGGATGCTACCCCTTAAAAATGTAAGAACATACTTGGAAAGTCATTTGCCTACTGTTTTCATGCAATGATATAAAAGAAGGTATTTGTTACTACTTTTAGGATCAACAAAATTATTAATGCTATTTAAATCACACAAGTACTATACAAACATAGTATTTTTTTTCTTTGTGACTATATGGAAAACAGGCTTGTTTCTTCTAAATCTAAACATTGTCAAGAATGAAGCAGTGGATGTATTTTCAGAGTTCAAAATGCATAAAAGTAGCCTTTTGGGTAGTGGGTTTGAGAGGAAAGAGCAAGAAAGAGGCTGCCTGGTGCTGTTTGCTTACTGAAGCTATTTCATCCAGGCATTTTATCTAGTACTGGAACAGGGCACTAGATGAAATAAAATTGTGGACATATGAGAATATTTACTGTCCTAATGCCAAACACGGTGTCCTTTAGGGCAACACTGGTGAGGGCAGTGGAGAAGAATGACAGTTCCTGGAGGCATGATCCTTTTGAAAAATCTCCACACTTTCAGCCTTGCTGTGCCTTTGAAAAACTGTGAATCATACTCATTCCACTACAGATCTGGCTTTGAAAAGAGCTGCAGGACCATGCACCCCCAGTGTCTCCTGAAGGTATCCATCTGTTTGCAATACTTGCAGCTTATTCCATAGCTTGCAATTACTTCAGCTAGTTTACCGTTGCAGCTTATTTAGGTTTAGCTTGTTACCTGATGCAAATATTCTCCAAATACAAAACTTGAAAATCATCCCCTTTTCTATTTTTTTTTCAGGTGCAGCCAGACAAAGTTTAGCTCTGGGATTAAGATTTAGTGTGTGTTGCCATCTCTGTTGATTTTGTTAAAAATAAGGTACATCCATGTAATGTTAAAATGGTCCTATGGTGAAAGAAGGATTACAGTTCTAAGGTACTCTCATGAAAGAAGATCGGAAAAGCCTGTTCGTCAGCTGATTTAACTCCTGTTTTTTTTCCCCATGGAAGCCCATAGGACCCCACATATTTCCATGGTATCCAAAATAATGTGAATAATGAACTAATGAATGTTAGTGAACTATCCGATAACTGGTTTAAGACATTTTTGCTAAAAGTCTTGTGTTTCCTTGTAGAAAAAAATAGAATAACTGTTCAGAAAGATACCACTGAGATAAGTTCCTGCAGGGTCAAACTTTAGAAAAATTGCTAATATTTTGCCCCAAAAAGATACTACAACTCCACTGGGATGAGAAGAAGTCACTACCTAAGTCTAACCCCTAGGGGAAGTGTAGACTCACTCAAAGGCTCAACATCATTCAAGCCATCCCAAACTGAAGAGACCTGTGCTTTTGCTGAAGAAAACCAAACAGTTCTTGCTATCACTATTTCTTTTAAACCAACCAAACACAAAAACCCACAACAAAACAAAACCAAAACATACACACACTGGCAAAAACCCAACACCAGAATTAAACAAACCCACAAAACCAAACCAACCAAATAGGGAAAACATAATCAAATGTCACTCATCAGCACTTCTGAGCATTCCCTCTAATTTTCTTGCTGATGCACACGGTTCTTGGAAATTCACCATCTGATGCAACAGTCCCTGTCACTTTGATTCTACCAAGCCATGGCGTTAGAGGAGAGATGCAGTACAGAGGTCATCCTGGGCTACAACAGTTTGACACAGATTCCTTTTGGGATGCCACATGGGCTGCAGCATATGGCATGGCCCTCTTTTGGAAGCCAGACACCTGTGCCAATGCTCTACAGTCTCTGCCACTTTGAATGTGCCTGCCTTTAAAATACTAGTGATGTTCTAATATACTGTAGTTAGATTAGGCAGCACAGTGTTAGGGAGATTCCACTTTTCTTGACAAAGGATTGGTAGAGTTGTTTGGATACCCACTTTTGCCTTTGAAATTGCAGAAGTTTGGCTTCTTGGTTCACTCTGTGTCCTGGTCATTTAGTCATCCTTACTGCATGCATAACAGTCATAGAATAGTTTTGGTCAGAAGGGACCTCTAAAGGTCATCTAGTTGAGTCTGTCCTGCTGAGAGCCCTGTC
>WBNH01002964.1:97604-119460 GCA_013401255.1 Urocolius indicus | reverse complement strand
TGCAGATGAGGAGCACTTATCATTGTATAGTTCTATCACAGAAAATATCGAATTTTACCTAGACCAATGTCATAATTCCCTTTTTGAAAAACAAAAGATTTTGTTTGTGATATTCTCCTGGAGCCAGAATTGCATTAGTATATCAAACACTGAGGTTTTTCAAGGATCAAAGAATGAATTCAAATGTCTTCGGTAGGTAAAGGGCTCTCAACTAATGGAGAGGTTTTTATGTGATGAAGAGTGCAGGTGTTCTATCATGAAGATGTATGATGACTTCATTCATACCACTACATCTCCATTATAATAGATTCTTCAGCTTCTTCTCTTGTGTTGTATAGCAGTGTGATATTTCAGGCATTTCTGTGTAGAAACTGATAAAAAAAAGATGTTTTCTTGCTCTCAGTATTGAAATACATAGACAGCACAGAACAGATACAGTGAACTTTTGAATAAGTATAACTCAGTAAAAGCTAACAAGTGTATTTAGCTGGTAACTTAATAAGCATCTCTTGTGTAATTGGGACAGAGGTCAAGAAATGAAAATAGTCTATATTATTTCATTACCTAGCAAGAGATAAATACAAGATGTTATCTAACAGCTATCAGACACCTTATATAACATGGTGTCCTGGTTTCAACTGTCATAGAGTAAATTTTCCTTCTAGTAACTGGTATAGTTTTGGATTTAGTATGAGAATATTGTTGATGGAACACTGATGTTTTAGTTCTGACTAAGTAGTGCTTATGCTAAGTCAAGGATTTTTCCATTTCCCATGCTCTACCAGTGAGCAGATATGCAGGAAGTGAGAAGGGAATATGGCCAGGATAGCTGACCCAAACTAGCCAAGGGGAATCTTCTATACCATAGGATGCTCATTATATAAACTTGGACAGCTGGCTGGGAGGGGCAATTGCTGCTTGGGGATTGGTATGACACTCGTCGGTGGGTCAGAGCAATTACATTGTGTGTCACTTGTCTGTCTTGGATTACTTCTCTCTCATTTTCATAGCTTTCCTTTTCTACATGATGATGTTTATTGTTTTTAATCTATTTCAGTAATTGGACTGTTTTTACCTCAACCTATAAGGATGAAGATTTTCTCTGATTTTCATCCCCATATTATCAGAGGCAGTGGAGTAATAAGTGAGCAGCTGCATGGTGCTTAGTTGCTGGTTGAGGTGAAACCATAACACATGGCATTTCCCATTTTTTACAAAGGACAATTTTTCCTTGTCCATCTGATTTTCTGATTCCACTCATAGCTGTGATAGCAGTGAAAAGAAAGTATCAGACAAAGGAAGAAAAGAAATATCTCTTATGCTTTTGATAAGGGTCATAATATTTTAAATGAAAGTAAGGACAACCCTAAACCTCAGATTCTAGGACAGATTTTATAATCCAAGTTCTATGAAACAATTTGAGAGCTGTTGTTGATTATTTCATTTCTTAGTCCTTAAAGTCTCCTCTGGTTGAATACTTTGAATTTAAGAAATGACAAGCCCATACTATCCAGTTAATTCCTGATTAAATAACTATATGTTTTGGTGTTTGCTAATATTTACCTCATTTTGAGAAGCCACAGATCCTTCCAGTACAAACACATAATGTCACGTTACTGTTGTACTCTCTGGTTTCACTAACACAGAATTTGTAGGAGGCATGAATAAGGGTTGTTACATGAAAATGTGGAAAATTATAGTGAAGGACATGGAAGCATCAGAGGTGAGGAGAAACTTTGCCTGAACTTTCCATACTAGATATGAAAATCAAACTTACTCAGGGTAAAGCAAAAGAAAAAATGGTCAGAAACAGAAGCATATGGCTACAACTTCGAAATCAGTTAATTCTGCATTTACACTTTTTATTTTCCTAATGTGTCATTTGACAGACTACTTGTGACTTTGGTTTGCATGTAGGAAAAGATGTCATGGTTTAGGCCCATCCAGGGACAGAAGACCATCACTGGAGTCAAGTACTACAGACTTGAGAATTGCCAAAGGGCAGGGAGGGCTGCAGACCAGGCTACTCAGCTTGGGGAAAAAAATAAAAAATAATTTAATCCAACACCAACTAAAACAGAACCACAAAACCCCAAAACATAGCAAACACAAAACAACACAGAGTGGTACAATGATGAAGAGCACAACCAGCCCTTTAAGACCACCTTCTCTCCACTCCTCCCCTCTTCCCTGGCTCAGAGCTCTGATCTCAGTGTCTTCATCTCTTCCTCCCCCTGAACAGCTCAGTGGGGCAAGGAATGGGGGTTTCATTCAGTGTGTTCCTGATAGCTTCTGCTGTTTGTCTCTCCCTAGGGCAGGCAGGCTCCTCATCGGTCCTCCCTGCTCCTCTGCGAGGTCCCTCACATACCAGCACGGCCTGTGCCATGGCCGCCTCCTCACACAGGCTCTCACCCGTCCGGGCACACTCACCCAGAGCTGCTGGTGGCTCTCAGTCCTGCCATTGCCCTCCATGGGTTGCAGGGGTACAACCTGCGTTCTCACTGTGGCTTGCAGAGGGGTCTCTGGTGTGGTGCTCTTCCTTCCTTCCTTCCTTCCTTCCTTCCTGGCCCAGCCAGGCCGGAGGTGGGTCTGAACTCAGGAGCCTGGGGAAAGTCCAAGAAATCTTTACCAAATCTTCACTGCGTATTGTCATCTTCATCCAATTCCTATTAAGCACAATTTAACCATATTTTGTAAATCGAATAGGTAAAGATCTCCTCTGTATAAGAAATATGACTTTTAAGCTGTTGGTGTTAGTCAAAAGGAGGTTTTTTTTTCAGATTCTCTAGCAATTCTCAGTGCTTCAGAGCTATGTGTGATTTGCTTTGTGTGTTGGAGAGCACAAAAATGTGCTTTCCATCTGACAGNCCTGGCTCAGAGCTCTGATCTCAGTGTCTTCATCTCTTCCTCCCTCTGAACAGCTCAGTGGGGCAAGGAATGGGGGTTTCATTCAGTGTGTTCCTGATAGCTTCTGCTGTTTGTCTCTCCCTAGGGCAGGCAGGCTCCTCATCGGTCCTCCCTGCTCCTCTGCGAGGTCCCTCACATACCAGCACGGCCTGTGCCATGGCCGCCTCCTCACACAGGCTCTCACCCGTCCGGGCACACTCACCCAGAGCTGCTGGTGGCTCTCAGTCCTGCCATTGCCCTCCATGGGTTGCAGGGGTACAACCTGCGTTCTCACTGTGGCTTGCAGAGGGGTCTCTGGTGTGGTGCTCTTCCTTCCTTCCTTCCTTCCTTCCTTCCTGGCCCAGCCAGGCCGGAGGTGGGTCTGAACTCAGGAGCCTGGGGAAAGTCCAAGAAATCTTTACCAAATCTTCACTGCGTATTGTCATCTTCATCCAATTCCTATTAAGCACAATTTAACCATATTTTGTAAATCGAATAGGTAAAGATCTCCTCTGTATAAGAAATATGACTTTTAAGCTGTTGGTGTTAGTCAAAAGGAGGTTTTTTTTTCAGATTCTCTAGCAATTCTCAGTGCTTCAGAGCTATGTGTGATTTGCTTTGTGTGTTGGAGAGCACAAAAATGTGCTTTCCATCTGACAGAAACTTCAGCTCATGGAGAACCCATGTTGGAGCAAGTTCTCCTGACAGAATCTGTGGCTGGTGGAGAGCCCACTCTGGATCAGTTTTATCCTGAAGGACTGCAGCCTGAGTAGAGGATCCAGACTGGAGCAGTCCTTGAAGGATGGTAGCCCATGGCAAAGATCCATATTGGCGTAGAGAAAAAGTGTGAGGAGGAAAGAGCAGCAGAGGGGAACTGTCATGGACTGAATGCAACTACTGAAGCACTGAAGCACTACTGGATGTGCAAGGAGATGGAGTAGTCAGGAAGGATCAAAGGAGTGAATTTGAGACTGAGGGAAAGAGTGGATTTGAGACTGAGAGAAAGAGTGGAGTGAGATGAAAGTGGTTTATTTTTTTTCTTTACTTCTCAACAACCAAATATATTTTAATTGGCAATGAATTAAATCATCCTTTCCCCCATTCAAGTCTGCTAAGTGAAATCATTGATTCAGTGTAGAGCCACAAAGATGTTTAAGGGAGTGCAGCATCCCCCTTATGATGAAAGACTGAAAGAGCTGAGACTGTTTAGCTTGGAGGAGGCTGAGGGGTAACCTGCTTAATGTTTACAAATATGTAAAGGGTGGGTGTCAGGAGGATGGAGCCAGGCTGTTCTCAGTGATGTCCAATGATAGCACAAGGGACAATGGCTATAAACTGGAATATAGGAGATTCCAAAGAAACATAAGGAAAAACCTCACTGTGAGGGTGAGGGAGCACTGGACAGGCTGCCCAGATGGGTTGTTGAGTCTCCTTCTCTGGGGACATTCAAAACTCATCTGGACGAATTCCTGTGTGAACCACTCCAGGTGGCCTGCTCTAGCAGGGGGGTTGGACTAGGTGATATTTCGAGGTCCCTTAAAATTCTGTGATTCTCTGATATTGTGCTATATATTTATCTCCTTATTGATCCTAGTAACTTCAGTCTTTTCATCAGTATCCATAGCCACAAATAATTTTTAACTCTTTTTTCTTTTTTTTAGAAAAGTGTATTGCTTTATTCTTTTGGCTGTTTATCAATACTGTTATCATGCAATAATTGACTAGTGACAAGAATTTCATTTCATAGTGGTGTCTAATGTAATCTGGCATACTTTGCATTTTATCTGACTGGCCACGCAGCCTCTCTTTTGAGATTTAGATTGCCAGAAATGTAACAGAGAACAAGAATGGCTTCCTGCCAATCAAATTATAGAACACTGAAAAAGGTCAGAGTTACACAGTTTATTACTGTCTTTCAGAGATTGTACTAGATATTAAAATTCTCTGATGTCTCATTTCACTGACAAAGACTGTAATGAGAACAGGAAACAGCACAGGATAGATTAGGCATTGTGACCACCATTTTTATGAGGAGGAGAAATGAAAATAAAAGTCACTAAAATACGCAACCCCTTCTCATTCTATCTAGAATTCTAATATGTGATGTTCTTCAGATAGGAATATATAAAGAAAATTTCCATAGATCAAAACTGTCCAGGTAGATCTGGGTTAGAGACAGAATATAGTAATTCTGTCTCAGGGGTAGAAAATGAAAGAAATTTTGAGATAAAATGAACATATCTAAATGGTAGGTAAATTGCAGCAGATAGTTTCATGCTGTAATTTACAATGTGTTCTACAAAGTATATGTTCTAGCTATCACTTTAGGGTACAATCAATTCAAATCTCTAAGACTTTTCCACAATGGATGAGTTCCTGAATAAATAGCAATGTAGTACCTGTCCTGGACTCAGGGACCCCTTATTTTACCATTTAGAGCTTACTCCAAATGTCTTGTAGCTTTTGTCTCAATTATCACACACAAAATAGTAAAACAGCTTGACATCATAGCTCCAGAGTGTTTTATTACCTCTTTCTGCCATTGAAAATGGCTACATAAAGAAGTGGATAAGTTGTTATTAATTTCTTCCGAGTCACAGGTTTGTGTGTATATTATAGAAGAGTTTTTCTCCAACATCTCTTTCTCATCTCAGATAAGCAGCAGTAAAGTATTAGAGGTTTAGATTGTCTTTTGTCACAGCCATATTATTCTATAGTTAAAAAAGTTGCTGAGCTGAAGCTGATAGTCTAGAGTTAAGATATGAGAATAATAGTTAAAAAAAGGAAAATATGGAGACAAAAAAAAGAGTTCAGTAGCATAAAGGATGTTTTACTGAACCATTAAATATCATAACTTACTTTTCTTGCAAAAAGTAATTCTTCAAAATACATGGCCTGTATAAGAAAATATGTTTTTAAAAGGAATAGCAGTTATATCAAGGCTTTTATGAAACTTTTTTTTCTTTCATTCTTGTAAGTCCTCAAAAATACAGTTCTAATATAACATCTTTCATCTGGTGTCTTACTGTATTGTGAATGCGTATTAGTAGTATCTTTGTGTAAGCAAAAATGTATAAAATATAAGAATTAGCATATAACTCACAGAATCACAGAATTGGTTAGATTGGAAAAAAAACTTTTAAGATCATCATGTACAACTACTAACCTAACATTCCCAAGTCAACCATCAGACCACTTCCCTAAGAGCCACATCTACATATGTCTTACATACCTCTAGAGACAGTGACTCCATCACTTCCCTGGACAGCCCATTCCAATGCTTGGCAACTTTTGCAGTGAATAAATTCCTCATAATATCCATTCTAAACCTTCCTTGGCATAACTTGAGCCCACTTCCTCTTGTCACAGAATCACAGAATCCTATCGCTTGGGAGAAGAGATCAAAACCCGTCTCATTACAACATTCCTTCAAGTAGTTGTAGAGAGTGATAAGGTCTCTCTTCAGATTTGGGAATAGTCCCTAAATTGACTCAAGTGTAAGGAATGCCATAATACAGCACAGGAAACACACATATATCTGAAGTTCTAAGGCAGATTAGGAGACCTAGGTCCAATTTCTATTTTTACTTTGCTTGAAATTTGTGTAATTTGTATGAAATTCAGTTTATAAGTGGAGAGTACAATGATTTTGGTAGCTTTTGCTGGTACTATGATGGTAATTTTATACATGTTTTTTAGTCCCATAGGTGTTACTGTGTTGGCAGTTATTGATTTGCCTATATTCTAAGCTGTTGATAGTTGACATGAAAGCCTGTACCACTTTCTGTAGTACACGTCAATAGTGGAGTCTGGGCTTTCTTTACCGTCCCTAATAATTTCATACCAAATCCAACACCTTCAAGTATTAATAAAAAACACATTCTTCCCTCTTGACCCTGTCTAACTTTATACTTCTCAAACTATTGTAAACATTGAACTAGAACTGATACCTTTAGATAGATATTAAAAAATTAACCATTTTTCCGGGGAGAATAACACAGCATTTAGCCTAATTTTGCTTTTGGAACAAATTTAATTGAATGATTATACAGGTTTCTGCAATAAGTTTGAGAATTCAGATCAGATCCATTAGATTCATTACTTCAAGAAAAAACTTGATTACATTTTAAACTAAACTGATAAGTTCTAACAGTTGCAGATTTTATAATCAATTTTTATGACTCTAACATTTATTACCATTAAAACTAACATTACTCCTATCCCTGACTTAATTTTTAAATTAACACTATTCCACTACAGTTAAATTTTTTAATTTACAAAAAGATTAATGGCAATACATAAGCAAATCATTGACCATACAGAGTAGTTTCTAATGCAAAAAAAAATTAAACTTTTCTAATTCATAATTCTCTTTTTTTTTTTCAGAAAAAATTTTGCAACATACTCAAATTACAGAAGCTTCCATACATTTGGTTTTTTAGAGAAGCTTGAGAAGGGAAAGTGTCTTTTTGACTAAATATAAAAAATAATGGTTAGTATTAGACAGTATTTTCCTCTAAAAGTTTTCAGTAGTAAAATGCAATATGCAAATAAAACAATGAACAAAGCCTACACCACTTGCTTTATAAAGTATGAATCCCAAGTTTGTAGGGAAGACATTGTATACAACTCTTGCAAAAATGTACATCATCATTAAAACAGGACCTAATTCCATCCATCAGGTAGGTGACTGCTTGGAGTAGGATTTGATGGCAGTGAAAAACATAGTCTGGTGTATGCACCTGAGCCAAACTAGTCAAGCATTTTATAATGCTCTGAGTTTGAGTTCTTTTAGTCTTCAGACAGGGAACCAAACTTTTGGATATTGGATTTGATAGTTATTCACTGTTCATAGCTGACCTGCTGGCTCCTAGTGATTTTTTTCATATAAGTTGTCTCTGTAGATCACTTAAAACATGAGGGCACATGCTGGTGCATGAAAGGGAATCAATCTTTGACAGATTAAAAGGGTGAGAGAACAAGGTTTCAGTGATATCATCACATCCTGAACTTAATTGATCCCTTCCCTAAAATTTGTCTTTTTTCACTGGTCTGTAACTAGGGGGTATGAAGACTTTATTATCTTTTTTACTACATCATCTTTGAAGCTGTAGGTGGAAGATATTGAAAGATTGGTGTCTGTTCAGTAGATGACCAAAAAAAAAGATCACATAGATAGTGCGCGTCATAGATGAAAGTCTGAGAGGACTAATTTTATTCGTTGTCAAGAAGGAAAGACTCATGAAGATTTATTGTTGTCTCCAACTATGTTAATGAGAAGTTGTAGCAAAGAGACAGATTATTTTTTTAAGGTGTAAAGTAGAATAACAGTAAGCAAAAGGAACAAGTTGCAAGAAAGAAAGTTCTGATTAGGTATGGGGAGTGAAACACTGGAACGTGAAATCTAGAAAAGATGTGGAACCTCAGTCTTTCAAGATACTCAAAACCAAACTGTACAAAGCTCTGAGAAACCTGATGTAAGGTGATTCTGCTCTGCCTGAGGGCTTGAAGGAGATGAGATCCAGCAAACCTTTCCAATTTGCATTATTATGTGGTTCTATAGTTTCTCACCTAATTTGCAGACAATATCACAACACTTGTCAGTGAAAAAAACACAAGTTATTTCTCAGCACAATGTTAGAGTCAATAATACAACCATCCCTATTTCTCAACAGAGAGACACTAGTAATTTGTAGTAATTATTTGCATAAGAATGCAGAAAAAATGTGGTGGGAAGTAAAAAAACATGGAAAAAATCTGTACTTATTGGATAGAATTCATGCAAAATGTTACATAGGTATCTGTTTTACCTTCCTTATCATAGGTCACACTGTTTACCTCCCTATTTAGGCCATGCTTTTTATTGTTCTTGACATGGTCACCAAGAAAGGGAGAGCGAGGCCAATTATAGTGTTCCATATAATCTGGAGATGATTTGTACAAACTATGCAACTCTTTTACCTTCCCAATTTTCTGACAGTCAGTTTCATAGCCTTTCTCAATTCTCCTTCGTCAGAGCATCAATCACCTTCAAAAAGTGAAAAGGAAAAAAAAACCAGACTACTACAGAGATGAACAAAAAATGCAGAGACAGAGTTAGTTTTGATTGCTTGAATTTATTACACGACTGCTAGAAGCTTGTACAATTTATTGCTCATTTAATGACATTAAATCCTATCTAACTAACAGCTCTGGTCTCTACATAAAATTTAAGTCCTGTTGTCACAAATGTTGTGAAAGAATACTTGGTGAGTTACTTAGATACTTGTAATTTGCATGGATTCTTCTTTATAAAGCATTAAGAATTCTGCACATTAAAGGTCACAGTATAAATCTAATGTATCTTAAAAATAAAAACAAAACAAGTAACACCATTTTACACCCCGAGTTTTAATGTAACTAATGTTATCTAATCAGTGCTAGTCTCTAAATTCTACCGAGGCAAATCTGTGAATCCTGCAATAGACCAAATATCATAGATTACAATGCCAGAAGAGAAACCAAATATGGCCTACAGCAAGAGTTAGAATTAGCATTCTCAATAGGTGAACTGGAGATTTTTAATTAGAATTCTCTGTAAGTTGGTCTAGTTGCTAGTTATCACACACATAGAATCACACACAGAATGTCAAGGGCTGGGAGGGACTTCAAAAGAGCCTCTAATCCAATCCCCTTGCCAGAGCAGGACCACCTAGAGTAGGTCACACAGGAACTCATCCAGGTGGGTTTTGAATGTCCCCAGAGAAGGAGACTCCAGAACCCATCTGGGCAGCCTGATCCAGTGCTTCATCACCTCCACAGTAAAGTTTTTCCTTACTTTACTTTGGAACCTGCTGGCTTCGGCAGCACATATACTAAAATTGGAGTATTGGAGCTCTCATGTACACTCTACGGACAATCCAGAAGCTGCAAAATCAGGAAACACTTTAATTTAGAAGGAGAAAGAGGAAGTAAAAGGGTAGGAAAAAGTATCCTCCGCTGTCTTCTCCATAGGTTGGGTTAAATTGCTAATGACTTCTGAAAGGAAGAGCCCAAGGTGTGAGAGTGACCACAAGGCTGCATAGAAATACCAATTAAGTCCTATAACCAATGATATAATTATATCATAAGCTGAAAGAACCCAGTATAGCAAGTTGTCATTTTCATTACTTTCCCTGAGGTGATAAAAAGCACCGCAGGGAACACATAAAACAGATAACAGTTCAGATAGAACCACCATGTGAATAGCTGAGCAAACATTTTTATCTGTTATATGGTCACTATGAGAAAATTGTATAACAAATATATTGTATAACAAATTTCAACACACTCTTTGCCATGTTGGGCGCCAAAAGGGACTGTGGTGGTTTAGCCATAACTGAATAATAACCAAACCACCCAGTTACTCACTCCTCCCCAACTCAGCAGGATGGGGAGGAGAATCAAGAGAGAGTTCTAGAACTTTCTATGTTGAGATAAGGACAGTTTAATAGAACCCCACAATGAGTAGGCAGTTACAATGATGACCAAAGGACAAAGAAATACAAGCAATGCCCAATGTAACTGCTCAGCCCGGCGCTCAGCCCGGCAACAGAACTGCAGTTCCCACACTGACCGCAGCGCTGCCCCGGCCCAGCTGCTGCCCTTATATCCCGAGCATGATGTCACATGGGATTGAATAGCCTGGCCACGCCCCCCAGCCGCAGCTGGGGAGAGTTCACTCTATCCTGGCCAAACCCAGGATGCAGCCCATTCCAGTGCTCCATCACCCCCACAGGGAAGAAATTCTTCCTTGTATTTCTTTGGAACCTCTTACATCCCAGATTATACCCATTGCCCATTGTCCTATCATTGGGTATCATCAAATAAAAAAACCTTATTACTAGACTGAATATGCTTAGCTTCAGTTTCTAGACATTAAATTTTTAAAATTCCATTGGCAAAGTGTATTGTTGACTTTTATATTTATATGCAGAGATTTAGAGTGGGATCCATCTCCAATAACCTCAAAGATGAGACAGTTTTAGAAGAAGAACCTTACAATTCTATCTGTGTATAAGGGTCTGTAAGTCACCTAAATTTCATAAAATCCTGTTATTAGACAATAGAGTTAATAACGGGGGGTTGAACTAGATGATCTCTCAAGGTCCCTTCCAACTCTTAAGAATCTGTGTTTCTGTGAATCTGTGAAAAGCTAATAGGGTGAGTTAAATTGCTCTCCAGTCTCCTTTTACTATATTCTCCAGCTTTCCATTGTCAATAACAGGATTTAGACATTCACTACATAGCTACTCATCTGTTTAAGGTATCTAAATTTTTGTCTGAATCATAATTTTTCTGAATATTTTGCTTTCCACTGGACACTGGTAACTCCAAAAATTTGTAAAAATCTGAAGAAAATGGTACATATAACCTCTTTTCTTAAATGTGTCCAAGGACATGTTGACATCTAAGAAAGAGCAGTAAGATGGGAAAGTATTTCCACAGTCAATAAATGTCAGCTAATAAGGTCGTCTGTCTAAATACAATATACCAGAAATGTATAACATTGTCCATTAAAATCCATTTTCTAAGAGAAAGTCAGTCTATGTCCCAACCACACAGAAATTTTGACATTTTAAGAACACCATAGAACTCCTGCACAAAGTATTCAAGCATCTATTTAAGCAATTTAGTATTTCCTCTAAAGTCAATGTGACAACTTGAGTGCTGAAAGTGAAACAAATGGTTAAATTCTCTGCTGGACTGCAGTTATTACTTCTACTTCAGAGCATATCTGGATTCATGAGGAAACAGACTGAAAATTAAATGAGTGCAATTAAACTTCTATGTATATTTTGTCTCCTGCCTTTGTTTAATCTATCTTCATACTTGCCCATAGTATCTGTCCACTGTCTGAGTCTTGTATAGAAATTTGAAATATGCCAGCTGATAAGCTTCTAGACATTAACTGATGAAATTCAGGAAGCTTTTAAAAGGAGCACAAATACCTGTAAAGTTTGAAACTAACACTAATGAATTACCTTAAACTCGAAACATGCTGCTTCTTTTATGAGAGTACATTATACTTCTCTGATGGAGGGAAGGAAGTAGAGGTTGGAGAGACTGCAAAGTAAGGAAGGAAAAGGAGAAATATTTGTTTGTTGGTTGGTTTAATTAATAAATGGATTTTGTTTTCCTCAATGTTCTAATGCAATCAGATTGCAATTATGAAAGGAAAGAACTCATGCCAAGGTCTTGTTTTGTTGCAACCTGTATTATAAATATGGATGAAAGCCAGATTCTGCTTACACTAGAAAGTATGCCAAAGTTAGAAGTATAACTGGTTCTCTTCTTTCTATTAATTTCTGAGGTAGATAAAACAGAAGTTTCACTTTGGACTAGATGGTCTTTCGATGTCTTTTCCAACCCATAAGATTCTGTGATTCTGTGATTCCTTTTAGTAATTGCCATATATGTAAAAAGGAGACAACAAATTGCTTGTGTCACCCTGAGTAAACAATAAGTCATACAGATTTAAATGGAGACAGGTTTTATTCTTCAATACTGTTGTAGCAATGGGATTACTTCCAAAGAGACTATATACAATTCTCAAAAATAATTGTGAATAGAGAATTATAACTTACTGAATGTTATTCCCAGTGGGACCACAGAATCATACAAAATCACAAACGGGTAGGAATTTGAAGGGACCTCTCCTAAAGCAGAATCACCTCAATCAAGTCACACAGGAATGCATCCAGGTAGGTTTTGAAAATCTCCAAGGAAGGAGACTCCACATCCTCCCTGGGCAGCCTGTGCCAGTGCTCCATTAAACTCACAGTAAAATACATTTCCTTATATTTAAATGGAAAAGCTGTGTTCCAGCTTTGGTCCTTAGCCCTTATCCTATCAATGGGCACTACAGAAAAAAAGTAGTGCCCCATCCCCTTGACATACATCTTTTAAATACTTGTGTTGATGAGATCCTCCCTCTGTCTTCTCTATAGGCTGAATAGCCCCAGGTTTCTCAGCCTTTCTTCATAAGAAAGATGCTCCAGTTCCCTGATCATCTTGGTGAGCCTGCACTGGACTCTCTAGAGAGTCTTTCAAGTGTTCTTTGTATACTTTTGACTTTCTAATTCTGCCTTAGATTAATTTAAATGTATTTACAATTAACTTTAAATTAATTTAAATTAATAAAGTGTTTCTGACCAGGATGGGATCAAAAAAGCCAGTATTTGTTTGAAAATGATGAATGCCAATAAAGAGAAACTTTTAATGTTCATGTTTAACATTGCACTGAGCCTGAATATTTCCACCTGGACTTATTAATCTCATTTAAATTAATGACAGTAGATGCATATTTTAATGAGTTTAGTAAAAGCCTTGTTTTATTTCTACATCACTTCTATGTTGGACTGTTATGATCAGAAATTTCAGTGAGTACCTGGAACATGTGGGGAATGTGTAACAGGACTGCATTTTGGGCCTGTCATGAAATATGATTTCTTTATCATAACAGAGATACTTACAGAGCAGGAATTAGCTATGTGTAATGCTGTGTCAGAGTTTCAGAGCAAAGTATTACTATTAGCATACTTTGTTTTTCTAAGGTTGTACCACTAGTACATTCTATCCATATGTGCCTTCAGCACTGGAAATAAAATCTCTTCTTTTGCCTTCTTTTCTTAAAGACACTTGAATATATTACTTCCTAAAATAATCCTAAATCCTTAATACTGATCAAGAGAAATCTCTTGTGTATAAGTGCTCATACATTTCAACCAGGCTATTGCCTTTTAATTCATTGTGAACTAGGAGAGAATGTAAATGTTATGCTCAACTGAGATTCACAAACAGCAGTAGAAGTTAGGAATTCTTCTCATGAAATTATCAGAATCAATAATTGTTGGGACTTGATCTCAGCCAAAGAGGACTTTCAATCATCTATCATCTTTTTAAAGTACTGAAGGTAAAGTCTTTTAATGGGGTAAAAAAGCAAAGAAAAGAGAAAATTGGCAACTGACTGATTTCTAGGCTTTCTGGTGCTATGAGTCCTAATCTTCAGTAGTTCCTTTATTTTTATTTAACATGTATAAGACTTAGAAACCATAGAATTTCAAGTCTTCAAGTGACCCTAGGTGATGCATCTTTGAATGTATTTTTATCTTTTTTCTTGCTTTTGCAGTTTTTTGGTTTTGGGTTTTTTTTTTTGTATTTTTTTTAAAGAATTGAATATTCTATTTGACTAAAAATTAAATCTACTTCTGTCACTGAATTGGACTTTAATATAGCAATAGAAAACATACTTTTCCATCATTGGTTTTAGAAGATTCCAATTTGAAGTTCCCATTGAGGCTTACTCCCCATATCATAGGCTTTGGTTTCTTTAATTTTGCTTGTTACATGAATATTTAAATATTATAGACTAAATTAATCTATCAGGAATAATCCAGTGAACGTCTCAAATGAGCAACAGCCAGATGTACAACACTCTTCAAAGAAGTGGCACTTCAGTTCTTTTCAGACATAGGAGAATAGCAACTGTTTTTGACAACCTAGACATGGATGCAAACCATTGCCAATATGAATCAAGAGGAAATCGTGGCATTCTCAGTATGTTCATTTCTTGATTAATGAAAATACTTTCCTGCTACCTTAATTTTAATTGAAACAACTATGTCACAGAAAGCAATGATATAATTATATACTTCTATAGTATATATAATTATGTATAATTATATGTATAGTTACATATAATTATATAACATATATATAATAATGCACAATTAATATGAAGCTATAGAATGTAACTATTTATTTGAAATTTGAAAAGGTCATTTGCCAAGTATTTNTTTTTTGTATTTTTTTTAAAGAATTGAATATTCTATTTGACTAAAAATTAAATCTACTTCTGTCACTGAATTGGACTTTAATATAGCAATAGAAAACATACTTTTCCATCATTGGTTTTAGAAGATTCCAATTTGAAGTTCCCATTGAGGCTTACTCCCCATATCATAGGCTTTGGTTTCTTTAATTTTGCTTGTTACATGAATATTTAAATATTATAGACTAAATTAATCTATCAGGAATAATCCAGTGAACGTCTCAAATGAGCAACAGCCAGATGTACAACACTCTTCAAAGAAGTGGCACTTCAGTTCTTTTCAGACATAGGAGAATAGCAACTGTTTTTGACAACCTAGACATGGATGCAAACCATTGCCAATATGAATCAAGAGGAAATCGTGGCATTCTCAGTATGTTCATTTCTTGATTAATGAAAATACTTTCCTGCTACCTTAATTTTAATTGAAACAACTATGTCACAGAAAGCAATGATATAATTATATACTTCTATAGTATATATAATTATGTATAATTATATGTATAGTTACATATAATTATATAACATATATATAATAATGCACAATTAATATGAAGCTATAGAATGTAACTATTTATTTGAAATTTGAAAAGGTCATTTGCCAAGTATTTTTAATATTAAAGATATTAATATTTTGATATTGTGATCTGAAATTATTAAGAATTTACTCAAGCAGAAAAAAAATGAAACAAAAACAAGTCAGCAAGAGTTGAAGTTTCTGGTTTTTGAGGTTTTCAGACAGCAGGTATCACAATCAATTGAACAGCAAAAGAAGGAAGCAATTTTGACTTCTGAACTTTTGAATCTTTGGAGATGAAATCTCACTCATACACACTCAAGGATTTCAAATGTTTGAAAACAGATAAAAGAGAGCAATTTATTAGTAATTATTTTAAGGTCGTGGTTAAATTGCCATCTAGATAAACACATTTGGCCTACATTTAACATTGTCAATAGCATCGGTTAGATTTTTCTATTCTCTTTTTTTGTCCCACGTTGTAGGTTATAAGTACTGTATCTTGTGACTTTGGTTTTGGTTTTTTGTTCATTAATAGGGGAGTCTTAGAAAGTCTTTCTTTTTTTTTTTTTGTGAGGGAGTTGATGAATATAATTTTCACTGTGAGAGTGACAGAGCACTGGCACAAACTGCCCAGGGAGGTTGTGGAGTCTCCTTCCTTGGAGGTCTTCAAGACCTGCCTGGACACACTTCTATGTGACCTGATCTAGGTGGATCTGCTTCTGCAGGGGGGTTGGACTAGATGATCTCTAAAGATCCCTTCAACCCTGCCATTCAATGATTCTAGTAATCCTTTAAGGAAAAAAAAAAAGTTCCCAGATTGAATATCATGAATTAGAAGTTAACAAAAGCTCTCATAATTTTTTAACCTACGGAGGACTGGCCGACATTAGGTATGAAATAGGTGCATTTTAGAACATTGGAATTTGAGAATTTGTTGTTCTTGGGTTTTTTTCAGAACTTTGCATGGGATTGTACACTTTAATAAAGAAAGAGACTACAAGAACCATTGAAACAGAAATTTCTAGTAAGTCTGATTATTAGGACAGTAATGTAAATAACATCAGACTTATCTGAATGGGTAATAAAAGATAAAAAACATTATTACAGAATCTTACTTTTGTTGTATGCAATTTCGTCGTTAGAATTTGAATCTTATATTACAAATGAAGTAGAATAATTTTGATATTTTTACTCATTTCCTTTGAAAAAGTGTATTTTTTCTCCCAAAGAGTTAAAAAAAAAGTTAAAAAACTTCAAGACAGGAAGCAAGTTCTTTATTACCATCACTGAAATATTGAAAAAAAATTAACAAATAAGAAAAGAATATGACTAAAGAGTGTAAGAATTCTGTTCTTTAGAAAGTATGTGGAAAATAATCTTGAATTCCCTTCCAAATGGATTGTGAAAAGAAAACTTAATACCACAAAATGAATCAGGAAATTGTTTAACTACTGATTTGAGTGTTGCAGAATAAAGTCCAGTGATACGGTCAACTTGATTTTAGTAGAGGTCAAGATGTACATTGTCTTCTTGATTTATTATGTAATTAGAACCTTATTCCACTGCCACATAAATCAGCAGGAGTCCTTTGGTAGTTAGCAATGGGAGTAGGGTAAGAATCAAAATCATTTGAATTTTCAGATGTACCTTCCTAAATCTAATATCACATTATATTTTAAGTTATGGTAGAAAGACTGGGGAAACCAAACCAAAACCAAACAAAGAATAAAATGCAGCTTATATAATATCTTAAGGAGTAGTGTTAATTCAGTGTCTGAAACACTGTTTAAAATATCTTCTTCTTATTGTTCTTATTCTGATTCTTCTTCTTCTTATTATTATTATTATATTGTCACATTTCTTCACTTTCTATCAACTCAAATCAGCTATATAGTAACACAAATATTTCCCTATGTTCTCTCAGTGCACAGATAAAAATTCCATTGACTACAGAAACAGGAAGACCTACAGGAATAAGGCAATAATTTTAAAATGGCTTTTTAAAATATATCATTGACTTGCTATTGTATACGGATGAAGACTGCTTCTTTTAGTATGCTATTGAATGATTGGTCTAGGTGAAGAAAAATAAACCTTTGTTATACTGTTTTCTGAAATTTTCTACAGAAACACTAGTTTTTCCTACTAATGCAATTCTCTGTCAAAAAAAGGTATTGAATATGTTCGCTGATAATAAAAGAGAAATATATATTAGGCTTATGATTTGCAAACACAGACTGATAATTTCACTGCAGCTACAGTTGCTGTAGATTAGAATTATTATTTTAGGAAACCCACCACAGAATAACAGAATGGCAGGGACTGGAAGAGACCTCTAGGGATCATGTAGTCCAGTGCCCCTGATACAGCAAGTTAACCTGGATAACTTGATAAAGCCAGTATTAACTCTGTTTATTGTTGTCTATTGAGATTACATTTATAAACTGTGCTTTTGAATTTTCTATTCTGAAATATCAACAATAGAAACTTTAAGAGCCTATTTCAGATTTGTGTTGTAATTTTTCCAGTGGAGGAAAGGATTAAACCTTGTGTTGTTTTCCATTGATGTGTAAGTTTTTTCCCTTGGTGTTTCCGAAAAGAATGCTGTAGAATATTTCACCCTATGGCTGAGCCAGCAGCTGTCATCATCTCTTGGTTTCTATCACTGCAAATTAAGCCGCATTGGCAATACTTGCTTACAAGCTTTTACTAGATCCATATATTATTCTGTCCCTGCTGCCCAACCTGCTTATTCTGTTCTTATAATTTAGGGCTATGATGACTTTCCTTGTAAAATCAAATAGTTATATGGACAGTAGCTGGCAATCTGAGTTGAACTCAATATAAAAATAAATATTATGTATAATTTTTGCAAGGTCAAACAATATTTCCTTTCTTGACCCCTCCCAGTACCGTTTTCTATCTTGCCGTGTAGTTGTGTTTACATAGACATTTATTTTTCTCTTTGTGGAAGTGCTTCAGCTATCTCCTGATGTGAATTTCTTAACAACTCTTATGGCAGTTTAATGCTTTGTAAACCACTAGCAATCGTGTAATGCAATTAATTTAGTAAACTGCTAACAAAGCCCACCAACCTCATAGTGTAAGAATTTATCTCTTCTGCTAATGGCAAAATCCATGTGAAGGTTTTATCTCGAGCTGCTGCTGTGTCGCACTAGTTAGGTTTGTAAGTTGAATTATTTTTCTTCCTGACTAACACTGTGAATTAAATACAGGATAACAGATTACTCATACTCATAATCTGGTATAGTTACGCTAAACAATTTAAGATGAATAGCAACAGAGTCTCCAAAATGCTCATTCAATATCATGTTAATCCTCGCCTTTTAATAATGCAAAAAACATTAGCATGCACTTTGTTTTACTCCTCAGGCTTTTGTGGGTGCTCTTAAGATAGACTAAGTAAGTGTTCTATGTCAGGGCAGTGATGACAGGAGTGGGGAGTCAGGAATGAGTCTGAGAGATTTTTTCATTAGGAGATATGAATTTTCCCATGAGAAGGTTTTAAATCATGAAACTTTCATAGAATCATAGAATCATTTAGGTTGCAAAAGACCTTTAAGGTCATTGAGTGCAACTGTTAACTTAGTATTGCCATGGCAACTGCTAAACTGCTTTTGAAAATCTTCAGAGATGGTGATTCCACCACTTCCCTCAACAGCCTGTTTCAATGGTGTTTCATCATAATTTGTATTTGATCACTATATTAGAAAAACAAACAAACAAACAAAACCATATTATAAAAGGGTTCTATTTAATTCTCTTTATAATAAAAAATAGACAGCATTTTAGTATGTCACCAGGCTATCAAACTACTACTGTAGCAGAATTATGTGTAATAATTACATTTAACATCACCCAAATTCCCGTTATGATGTCAAATTTGTTTTCTTTCAGAAGTTGCTTGTATGAAGTTAATTCTGTGTAATCTGCAGTAAAAATTATTCTTAGAGCTGCTTGGAAAATCTGTAAGGGCATAAGCATATTGAATTTTTCAGAATTGCTTCTTGATCATACTAAAAGAATGATGGTAAGAATTTTACACTGAGATGTTTTCCTGTGTTTGTGAACAGCATGTTGTGGAAGGTAAAAATGTTTGAAGTGAAAAAAACAGTGGAAATAGCAATGAGTGTGAGAGTCTTGTGTTATTTTTTCAGGAGGAATTATTTTGGTTTGTTTTCCTGTATATGGGTTTAAGGTCACGATTAATCAATATAGTTTAATCAGTTGGAGCAAAGGTATATTGTTACACAGCTCTAAGATGAGTTCAAACTGTTAAAAAGACAAATGTACAATGAACAACAAAAACAAGTGTTCTGTCCTGCTACCAAAATCAATTTCAACAGCAATCACTTACATTATAGCAGTCTGCTTGTGATACAGAGGAAAGGTCAGTACAATTTCTTGCCTAGTTAGCAATGTAACTTTCAAGCATCCCTGGGCAGGAGTTGTGATCACAGTGTCTGGCAAAGTCATTTTTCCACAGACCTTGTGTTTGTCACATTATTCCCCAGAGCTCAACAGTTTGTAGTGTCCTTAACTTCACAGACTGCTTTCTCTTATGATTTCTTTTAGCAAAATTGACAATAACTACATATATCTTGTCATTAAGAACCAACATCACAGGGCAGTAATAAATAATAGTGGGTTTTTATGTTAGTATTCTCAAACTTTTCACCTTTAAACCATCTGCAGCTTTGACACTGCAAGCAGAAAATGGTATTACTCTCTGGCTGCACCATTCCAAAAATAATGTGATTGAAGTAGCGTGAAAAAAAAATCCAGAATTTAATTAGGCAATATGTTAGTTGCTTGTGAGCTGATATCTCTGTTGTGCTATAGATGTCTGGATAGAAATGAAAGAAACAGTTTAACTCAAAAATAACCAGCTCCTCTATATTTCAGAAGGATCATCATCATGTTTCACAGTCCCCACTAATGAAAGTATATTCTTCCTTTTTGCCCTGAGATAAATGAGTAAGAGCAGCTGTTAACCTGCCATACAAAAGCATTTTGTCTTTTCATATTCACTTAGGGTAATTTGTGAATTTTATTCTGGTATATTTTTTTTTTTTTATCACTACAGAAGATTGTCTTGTTAAAAACTTTTCAGTCAAGCACTGGAAGACTGTCTGATTTCTTAGAGTTTTCCTTGTTGTCTGTTCAAATGATCAGTTTTCCACTGATTCCAAAGAAAATAGATCAGGTCTCATTCATTTTTTTAAAAAAATATTATTTTTATGATCAAATTTCATATTTTTATTAAAATGTTTCATAAATAAGAAGACAATGTTGTCCAACTCTGGCTAGTAAACTTAATTCTGTCTTATTTTAGAGTAGTAATTTGTATCCAGCTATATTAAATTCTTTAAAATTCTGTGCCATGTATTCCATATAAAATCTGTATTCTTTTCAAAGGGTGTGGGCTTCTCTTATTACATACTAAGTACACTAGTCAATGTTTTGATCAGAAAATGACATACAGAATGTCAAAATCAGCATTGTATGAAGACTACAAGAAGGAAAAAAAATTGAAAGGAATGAAGGGAAAATAAAATGAGGGAAAGGGAACAGTATGTAAAGAGTGATCCATAAGGTTTAGATATTAGAAATAATTGAATCTCCAGTATTCTTAACATATTTGGTAGCATATATTACAGTAATTTTTGACAGACACTGCTGTTGTGAATGAGTTATAGACATCAAAGAAGCAATTATATTTCCTTTTTTTTACTTCATGCTTTGCTTTTATAAAATAGCATTGCAAAGTCAGAAAACATTTATGAAAGAAAGCCAGTTTCATCTCTTAGTATTTGAAAAACTGGTCCTTGATTTTGTCCCACTGGTCTACGATTTGCAATTACAAATTATGTCACTGGATTCAGTACTTTTTATTACACCTGTATTTTACTTCATTTCTTCCTTTCCTGTAATCTTTTACCATCTCCTGCTGTTGGGAGAGAAAACTATCAGTTCTCTTGCCTATTTGCCTTAGTATTACATCTGTTTGATTGTGTTATTTTCCCTTCAATTGATTTTGTCACTTGGAGTCTTAGAAGATGAAAACTGTCTTCAAGATGCTATTTCAAAAACAATTTAGCCAGCTTTCATGCATTGTTTTCTGAAGTAGCAGCACAATCAGTGCATGATACAATAACATCAATGAGTTCTCAGAGATGATATGTTCCATATCAGCAATAGTTCTTTCTTAAAACGATGTCTGCCTTGAATGCATCCTTCTCTCAGACTTTTCTGATGCTTTGTAACCTGAAAGAAAAAAAGAAAAAAGATTTTTTCCAAAGTAAATTTAGGATCAGTTCTTGTACACTTATGCAGCGATTGTACAGTAAGTCCCCATCTTGAGCAAGTAAGTCTACAGCTGTTGTAATACTCATGCCAGAGAATACAACATAGTTATAGGCAAACTACAGGGCCTTAGCCTCACAGAGTTTTAGGTACTATTTTCGTGGAAATTTTCTCTAGAAATTGTTCTCTATTTTACACAAGTAAATGTGGTAGGATTTTCTACTACACAAAGAAAACAACAGCCAAATAAACACAAAAAAAAAAAAAAAAAA
>WBNH01002964.1:13455-97519 GCA_013401255.1 Urocolius indicus | reverse complement strand
AAAAAACACAAAAAAAAAAAAAAAAAAAAGAAAAATCAAACTTCCTTTCTAGATCCTAGATCTCTGAAAAAGCCCCAGACTGTATGTCCTGTGTGCTCGGGCAACACAGCTTGATTTATCAAGAAGCTTTCTCAGTGTCTTTGAGGTTGGTTCAGAAGGAAAAAGCTGTTACACACTTGTAAAGAGCAGGAGCATAGAGACCTACAGGCATCCAAGTGACGTAAGAACCAGTATTTTATCTCCATCTAGTGGACTCTTGAAAGGTGTTCTCTGTGACTTTAGGTCACAGAGTATTTTTTGCATGTCAACTATCAGGATATTTATCCAGCACTGGTTGTCCTTTAGCCATTTCAGCTGCCTCAGTCTTGCTATGCTTGTGTTCTCTCTCTCTTTCTGGGGCAGTGGCATACCAGTCTCCCATAGTGAAGGCTCAGGACTTCTGAAGGTTTTCTGGTGCTCAAAACTCCATACAGTTATTTGTTTTGCTTTGGAAGTTACAAGTGCATAGATTCAATACTGTGAGTCTAGGCAAAAAGTTCATGAAATACAGGAATGTGGGAAAAGAAAAATAAGCAGCTTGTTTAGAGGTCAATAGATCCTTCCTCAAACCATAGGCTAAGATTGATTAAGATCAAATCCCCTGTGGCTTTTGCATAGCACCACTATTTATCTGAGAAAGTGGAATTTAAAATGATAGCCTTGGAAAAGCTAGACACAGCTCTTGCTGTGTGCACATATAGTCTTACAAATCAAATGGATTACACTGCATGGAGGGACTTAATATTTTGTAACCACCAAAAATCCTACAATTTTCAAATATTAGGTACCTTAAGGAGATACAATACAAAAGGACTACTGAGGTACAGTAGCCCTTTTTTTTTTTTTTCTGCGAACAGTGAAAATTCAAGCTGACTTTTTAGGAATTCAAGGGATGTGGGGTTTTTCCTGCAATTTAATTCCAGCAAAGCCTTTTTCTTATAGATGAGATTGGAGGAAGCAGCAGGACAAAGGGAAACTGAGAGGTGTATAAGCCCTTTGGAAAGTGGGTTTTTTCCCCCCAATATTTGTGTTAGCAGTTGAGACTTGTCTATGTACCTTGGGAGTCCTGTACTTTCGTGTGATAAGCAAATGCTAGTGCTCAGAGTATGCAGTGGGTACACAGACCATCATCAGATGACATCACCAGATGTCACCACACTGCTCAGACCTATGATTTCAGAGTGGCTTATCTCTCTGGAATGATTTCATTGAGAAGAAAAATCTCTACTGTGATAATAGATAAATTTTTGTTAGGATTCTATTGAAATTTGATGTATTACATAAGAAAGATAAAATTAAGTATCCAAAACAGATCATTTGACACAGGTCTCTAGACATACAGCATTTCTGAAGGTCAGCAGTGATTGATTCTGCACATTCAGTCCATGTCAACTGGCCCACAAATCCTTGTCACAACATAGTTACCTCAGTGTATTCCAGTCATTCTTTATTCCTTTGAGAAAATATTTAACATGACACTGAACAAAAGATTCAAACTGTTTAAGTAAGTAGAGTCCTAAATATTGGGGTTTGTGGGAGAAGATGGGCTCCCTGGCTGTGGCTAAACTGTTTTCCCTTCATGTCACACAAGTTGAGTTTCTTCATGGGTTCTATGGACTCCCAGAGTGTGAGCTTTTTCCTCTTTTGTCAAACTGTGGAAGTCAAACAAGGGTTATAGAGGGCTGTTGTTAGGGTCTGAGATACTCTCTGCCTTTGAAAAGGTAGCAACTAGATCCAGACCAATTGGAAACCTGAAACATCCGAAAGTTCAAATGCAAATGAGGCACACAATTCACACAAAGTGTAGAGGAACTGATTGTTGGTAGGGTACACATAAAGCCACTGAGTGAATAAGACCTAGGCCTAGCTGAGAAGGTCCAGCTGCAGCAAAGGCTGGGAGTCCAACTAGTTAATCTCATAAAAGAAAATCTAGATGATTATCATTGTATCTAAGACCTATGCCAACTTAATAGCATTCTCCTGTCTGTAACAAAATTATAAAGCATCAGTAAAGAGCAACAATTCATGCACTTGTATTGATTTAATGATATTGAACTGCTGGGTCATCAGAATAAAATAAAATTAGAATAAACTGGAAATGTTAACGAATGTGGTTTGCTTTTCATGAATGTGAAAATTGAGAAAGAAATAAACAGGTGTATCTTCACTCATGTTTGCTGCTGTTATTTCTAGGTACAGGTCCATGGGTTCTCAACGTCAGCAAATTAGTGGGAAGAGTCTTTTCTGTTGTGAATTTACCTTTCATTTATATTTAAGAATGCTGTGGTACACACTCAAGAGCACCAAGAGTGTCTTGGTCAAAAGTCATTCATTTTGACACCTTCTGGCAAAGCAGACCCAAGGCCTTCCAGCAAATAGATATCTGCAGAAGTTGCACATGCCCAGAAGCAGCACCCAGTGCAAGCTCTGTTACACCTAGATATACTATGTGGAAATAAAATCTTGGGTAGATAATGGATCATAGAAAAAATTTCCACTTTGCACTCTAATAATATCAGAAATAGGAATTTCACACAATAACGGAATTGCAGGATGTTTGACCTTGGAAATCATTTACTCAAGCGGGATCACCTTGTTTTTTCATGTTCAGAAGGAACATTTCACGTTTCAGTTTTTGCCTTTTGTCTTGTCGCTAGGCTTCACTGAAAAGAGCTTGATCCCGTCCTCTTATCATCCTCCCTTCAAGTATTTATACACATTAGTAAGACCATTCCTCAGCCTTCTCTCCTCCAGGCTCAGTATCCTCAACTCTCTCAACTTTTCCTCATAGGACAGATGGTCCTGACCCTTAATCATATTCATGGCCTTTTGCTGGACTCTCTCTGGTATGTCTATGTTTCTCTAGCACTGAAGAGCCCAGAACTAGACACAGTACTCCAAGTGTGGCCTCACAAAAGCTGAGTAGAGGAGAAGAATCACAATCTATGTGCCAAAGATAGGGTAAAAATATTTGGAAGCCATATTGCATCCAAAGTCTTTACCTAGCTATGGCTATATCTCAATTTCAAACTAACTAATAAAGTTAACGAGGTAAACAACTATCATATCCTATATGAAAAATATGTCAGTTAAAAAAAATTAATAAAAATCCCTAAAGAGATTAAATAGAAATAAAAAATGCCAGTCCCTAATTAATACAGAGTTAGTTTCTAGGTGATACCTTGCAATGCCACAAAGTTCAGTTCACTAAAATGCAGGTTTCTGAAAATAAGAACAGACAGATCTGAAAAGTACTCCTTCCTAATTTTGCCCCTTTCTGTAAATGCCCCTGACACAATATGTAGTATATACAAAACTTCTGTCTTTGAAGTGTACTAAAATTGAAGGTACCTACAATCACTCTGTAATCAAACACGCAGGAGCACAGTGCAGTATTTCCAAGGCTTGCAGAGATGAGAGCCAGCATAGCTGCATAACCACTGCAGTCTAGAGAAGAAAGATTTATTATTATCATGCAGAGTTACGTGAATGAAGCTATATTTCTTTCAGGTTGAATCTGGCTTTTATTCAGAAATTTCAAGCCCACTGTGCCCTCCAGAACTTTACACGGCCACATGAACGAATGTAAAGGCCCCACAGACATGCTGTCATGGTTTAGCAAGGAGTTGCTTTTGCTTGCTAATAGGGGGAATGGGTTGCAGTGAAGATCCGGTAAAAGTTTTTGGACTCTCCCCCAGCTCCTGGGTGCAGACCCACTCCCCAGCCTGGCTGGGCCAATCTGGTGCCTCTGCGATCACTATTTAGGGACAGGAATTTGAAGTGCTTGGCAGGAGGTGTAAGAGTGGTACAAGATGGAGGCAATCATGCGGAACCCACAGTCAGAGAAGGAGGAAGGAAGGAGCATCAGACCAGAGACNGGGATCAGGGCTCTGAGCCCGGGAAGAGGGGAGGAGTGGGGAGCAGGTGGTCTTAAAGGGCTGGTCGGACTCTTCATCTCTGTACCATTCTGTGTTGTTTTGTTTTGGTTCTGTTTTGGGTTTTATGTTTTAGTTGGTATTCAATTATTTTCTGTTTTCTTCCCCAAGCCGAGCAGCCTGGTCTGTTTTGTCCTGCACCTTAAGCCGCAATTAAGCTCTCCATGCCCTTTAGCAATCCTTAAGTCTTTGGTACTTGAGGCTAATCGTGGTCTTTTGTTCCTTGATGGGCCTAAACCACGACACATGCCTTTAGTTTAGTCCACACAAATACAGAAACTCTTTACTGTCAAAACTGGACTAAACTGTACACAAACTAAAGATTTCTTTAAAATCATAACAAATGCACCATACAAAAATACATCAATAGATGCCAACTTCTTGCAGAGAACCAACATAACACTCATCAAATTCATTATACAGTCATCAAAACATGAGGTTGAATTTCACAAAATGAGTAAAAACCTCAAAAGTCCAGGGTAGAGATCTGCTGTGGTTTTGCCCGGCCAGGAACAAAGAGCCATATGGATGCACTCCCAGTGGGATGGGGAGGGGAATTGGAGAAAAGGGAAAAAAACCTTGTGGGTTAAATAAGAACAGTTTAATAGAACAACACAAGTTAATACATGTGGTCGGTGTGGCATTGAATAGCTCGCTGGCCAGCCTGGATCAGCTGCCCTGGCTGTAGCCCTTCCTAGCTTCTTCTAAAAGTTAACCCTATCCTAGCCAAACTCAAGGCAAGATCTTACACTAATTAATTTGTATAGTCTGTAGTTATCAATATAAGGATAATAATGTTAAGAAAAAAATCACTTACTTTATTTTACTAATTTTTCAATAAAGGTATGGAATTATTTTGTTTTTTCTTGTGTGATACTGTGAGTAAACTAGAAAACATCTGATAGAAAAGCAGTCCAAAGTCTTCATGTTTGTAGAAATTGCTGACATATTCAACAAATAATCAATTTATATTATACATTTTGGTGTTTCAGTTTAATTACGTTTATAACAGTTGTGAATATTTAATGAATCTTCAATAATCTATTATAGTTTGTAATTAAAGATTTTCACTTAGACTTACTGTAGACTTATTGCAATAAGCAAAAAGAACAAACATTACTTTTTTGAACCATTGATAATACAAGGGTTTTTTTATTTTTCAAAATAAAAGAACTTATGAATGTATGTGCATAACATTTGTTTCTGTACTTTTTGTATAACAAAGAAGTGGTAAGAAAACATTCCCTCAGGTAACACAGTTAAAAAAAATTAAATTTAAATTAAAATTTAAAGTTCAAATACAAAGTTGGGACATATGATGAATAGGTAAGGGACCAACATGAGGCAATGGCTGAGCAAACCACAGCAACAGATGGGAAGGTCTGTCTGAAGTAGAGACTATTTGGTAGATAGGATGTTTCTTGCTTCAGGGGATAAAAAAAAAAAACGTGTTGTGTTACATTCCCTAAGGCCAGTGACAGCATTTTCAAAGACTTTGATTTATTAATTCCAAAGCTTGCCTGAGACATTCTCCTTCAGGTAGTTCCTTCAGTAAGGACTGCTCAAGGAGTATGAGCTTCGTGAGCCTGTGCAGCATGGCTGACAGAAGCTCCATTCTCCTTCCTACCTTAGGCCAAATCCTTAGGAGCATAGTGCGTTCCCTATATCCTGCAGCTAGTTGACAAATCACTATCTGTTTCTACATGTTCATCATCTCTCTAACTACTGTACCCTACTTTCAAGAATTAATCACAAAAGACAGCTCAACTGTGTCACATCTCTGCTTCATATTAAATGTTCTGAAGGAGCCTGAAGAGCTCAGTTCCTTCACTAGAAGAGACATTATTAGCTATGAGTCCTGAAACGTGATATCAGTTTTTGGCTCTCAGTAACTAAGGAGCAAAGGTAATGATAGTCTGTGACTTCTCTTGCCTATTTGTTAGCCTTCTGTGGTTTGTACAGTTTTGTCATCTAAAGCACTGTATTATGACATTCTAATTAATATGAATATTAGACAACATGACCTACATTTTATTACTTATTCATCTAAAGCCAAAGAAAAAATTATAGAAAGAAAAACAACTATTTGTTTCTATAATGACACTGGTTTTCTGCTGGTTTTAGGTAGTAAGAAATTACAACTTCAATAGAGTTCATAGAATCATAGAATTATAGGTGTTGGAAGGGACCTTTAGAGATCATCTAGTCCAATCCCCCTGACAAAGCAGGTCCATCTGGATCAGATCACACAGGAACACGTCCAAGTGGCTTTTGAAGACATCCAGAGAAGAAGAATCTGCAACTGCCCTGGGCAACCCGTGCCAGTGCTCTATCACTTTCACAGTGAAATAGCTTTTTCTTATGTTTAAATGGATTTTTTTGTATTCCAGCTTCATGCTATTACCTCTTGTCCTGTCACTAGATATAACACAAGAAAAAAAGGGATGGCCCAACCTCCGGACATCCACCATTTATATACTTGCAAATATTAATGAGATCTCCCCCTCAGTCTCCTCTACACTAAGGGCTCTGTTCCTGGAACTGCAATCCTTTAGGCTGAATTGTTCAGCATCTTTGAGAAATCAGCATTTTAAAAATTACTACTTGGTTGCAGCCTAACCTCATGGGTTCTAGAAATCTCTCAGTCATAAGATCCTCGCTTCTGTGTTCCATAAAGCTACCTAAATTGAAATGTTTCTTGTAACAAAAACAGAACTATTACATCATGGCCATGATCCAGGAGGTACTCAAGACTAAATACCAGCAAGTCCCAACTGAACTGGGATAGTCAGGGTTTCATTAACCTGTGTGAACTATCAATCTCTGCAACAGGAGGGCTGAATAAAGGTTAGGAAGCAGTGGAAAAGCAACATGTGTGTAAAAAATGATGGAGGGAGGAAAATAAACAAAATACAAAGGACAAAATAAAAGCACCCTGTATAACAGATGTAGGAGAAAAATATTGTCTTGTAAGACTGATTGATTATCTGATTTAGTCTCAAATAAAAAATGTTTAGACCAAGTCAAGGAAAGGTGAAATGAATAGAGAAAATAATGGCCTGAAAAAAGTCTTTCTTTAAATTTGCTATCAGAAAATTAAAGCACTTTGTCTTCTTTCTATGGTAGCAGCACAGCAAAAGCCTTTAAATACTTCAGAAAAGATCACAGTATATTCTAATGTTTCAAAATCTCAACTGTTTTTATTGTGTCAACTGTAATGTATAAGTATAAATCAACATAAATGGAGAATCACTTACAGGGAAAATTTCTAATAGCATTAGAGTAAAATACTTTCATTTTGTTCATATAATCTGTGAACAATGTATCATGTAATTTTTGTTCCTGTAGATCATGTTGTCAAAATGTTACATATGCCTGCAAAAAAAGGAAGTTTGATATAAACCAGCTTTCCTTGATGGACAGCTGCTTCATCTGAAAGAATATTCAGTTTGCTTTACTTGGCAGAACTGCACATCCAGATTATCTCAGAACTAGGAATAAAGACATATTATATAAGCTTAAATATTCATGGGACCAGTCTAAAACCTGTTTTAAAATAAGAATTAAATTATTATGGAAAAATATAAAAGTGTTATTTTTGCATGTGAGGTTGTTAGATGTGTTAGGCTGTGTGAAAAATGTACTTACTACTGCCTCTGTTTCTTTAAATCTAATGTTTAGTAATTAGAGATGGTTGCTGTTTGCATGTTCTGTGATCACAGGAATCAAGGATTTTATCATACGGGTTGTCAACTGCTCTGATTTACTTCATGCCTCTTTATCTTAAGACTCTTTTTCTAAGATTTTCTTGTGGTTTGGCCCAGCTAGCACAGCAGCACCATGATAGCCTCTCCCTCAGCACCCCCCATTCACCTCCACCTCATTAGGATGGCAGAGGCCCCAGTGAAATGGAAAGAAAAAGATAACCAAGATTGTTGTGGTTTGCAACAAGGGCAGGGAGGGCTCGCTGCCAATTACCTTTCTGGGCAAAACAGACTCCAGTACTCAACTTAAAGAGGAAAGTAGGAAAGATTATTCTGCTACCTACAAGAAACAGAACAGAACTGTGATGGTTTACCCAATATCCACTCAGTCATAATATTACTCCCCCTCCTAAACTGGACAGGAAAGAGAGAGAGGAATATAACAAACTGCTTGTGAGTTTAGATAAGGACGGAGAGATCAAACTCGGAAATTAGCGTCACGGGCAAAACAGACTCAACTTAGGGAGAAAAAGGTTTGGTTTATTAAAGAAACAATAAAAGCAGGGAGATGAGAAATAAAACCATCTTAAAACACCTCCATCCACCCCTCCACTTCCCAGGACTTCTTTTCCTTCCCCACCGCAGCGGCGCAGGGGATGAGGAATGGGGGTTGCAGTCAGTTCATTACAGATGGACTTTGCCGCTGCTGCTTCTCAGGGGGAGGCCTCCTCACACTTCCCACTGCTACACTGTGGGGTCCCTCCCCACGGGAGACAGTCCCTCATGAACTTCTCCAGCGTGGGTCCTTCCCATGGGCCGCAGCTCCTCACGAACTGCTCCGGCATGGGCCCTCCCACGGGGCAGCTCCTCACACACTGCCCAGCGTGGGTCATCCACCGGGAGAGACAGTCCTTCAGGGACAGGCTGCTCCAGCCTGGGTCCCCTCACGGGATCACAAGTCCTGACAGCAAACCTGCTCTGGCGTGGGCACCTCCCCCACGGACTCCCAGGTCTTGCCAGGAACTTGCTCCAGGATGAACTTCTTACGGAGTCACGGCCTCCCTCAGGCATCCACCCGCTGCGGCGTGAGCACCTCCCCCACGGGCTGCGAGTGGATCTCTGCTTCCCGGTGGTCCTCCATGGACTGCAGGGGGACAACCTGCTTCACCATGGTCCTCACCACATATCGCAGGGGAGCCTTCTTCTCAGTGCCTGGGCACCCTCCTCCCCCTCCTTCTCCACTGACCTTGGTGTCTGCGGAGATGTTTTCACATTCCCTCTCCCTGTTGCTGCTGCAGTCCTGCAACTGTACAACAACTTCTTCTTCTCAAATATGTTATTCACAGAGGCGTTACATCCACCACTAATTGGCCAGGCCTGGGTCAGGTGCAGGGTCCACCTTAAAACCGACTGGCCCTAATCCTGTCAGCTACAGAGGAAGCAACATTCTTGTTTTAAAGAAGTGACCTCTTTAGCCCCTCTGCTACTGAAAAACCTGGTCCAGGCCAAAACCACTACAAGAAAAAAAAGCAAAGAAAGAATAGGACGATTGAGAGAAAACAGCACTTTAAGATCTCCCTCCCTCATCCCTCCTTTCTTACCAGGCACAGTTCACTGCTCCCAATGTCTCTATCTTCTCCCCCCTCAATGGCTCAGGGAGGCAGGGAACGGGGAATGTGGTCAGTCTCTCAGAAATGGGCTCTGCCGCTTCTCTCTTCTCAGAGGAGGACGACTCCTGGCATTCTTCCCCTTCTCCGATACATGCTCCCTCCACCAGGACACAGTCCTTAACAAACTTCTCTGGTGTGGGTTCTTCCCAGCAGCTGGGTCTGGCTCAGAGCTCGGGAGACTTTAGAGCAACTTCTTACAAGAGACAACTTTACAGCCTGTTCCCCCTTACCAGAAATGGCTGTCATGTCAAACCATGACTTTTTCTTTCTCATCTGTTAATTACGGTAACTGACAGTATTTTGAGCCAAGATCAGTGGAGTTTTGTGTTTCTTTTCAGCTGTGTCCTCAAAAAAAAAAAACCAAACCAAAAACCCAAAACAACCCCAACTTTTTATAGACTTCTTTAAATTATGTCATTTTAGGTATACAAAGCAAGAAGCCCAAGAAACTGTAATTCACATTCATAAGGCAGAACATACTTTGAGGCATGATTCTTGTGTTAGGTACCACATTCAATGTTTCTTTTATCAATAAAGACATTAAAAAACCCCTAGTTTGTATTCCAATTTTCTTAATTAAGAAATTGATTATTCTTATAATATCTTTTACAGTGGCTAAAATATTTATATTTTAAGCCTGAAATGTACCCCAAATGTTTCCTTAAATTCTATTTGGTTTTATTTATTAACCTCCTGATTGGTAAACATCCAAATACTTTAAATATAATTTTAGTTTTAAAACTACAAAATTGTTGTTAAATGTATATGTCATGAAGTCTGCAAATATTTACAATTTTACCACATCTTCTTATTGCTGATATTGGGATATCTAGCATCTGTTTTGATCACTGTTAGTAGAAAGATGGATTAACAATTTGACTAAAAGAAAATCTGTTCTGAAGTTTCACTCACTGAATATAACCCACATCTATCAGCTACAGGAAACCATATAACAGATTATAGTGCCAAATCACCTGCTCAGTGGAAAAATCAATATATCCTTGAAAATTGTAGCTGCTTCATTTGTTTTGTGTTCCAGACTGGTTTCCAGTGTTATGTTAAGACCTCACCACTTGACCCTCCAAATCTGGCACATTATATCATGGAAACCTCAAAGCACTGAAAACCTGAATCTAGGAGTAGAGAAGCACTGAGCAATCTGTGTTGATTGCCACAGAACTACTGTTCTCAAACAGAGGTCAGAAACTGCCTTCCTAGAGAAATCTTGCCGGGAGGGAATAATTTTAAGAGAATGCTAAACTCTGAGAGTAGAGGAAAGAATAAGATGCTTTTAGAGAAGAGGCTCTGAATTCTTTGCGAGACTTCAGATAGCTTGTCAAGCTTACCTAAGCCAATTCATAGCTTTCTGTTTATCTAAATCAAATAAATGGCACATATAGTCTGTCTATGACTCTGTAGATAAATGTGGCTATAAAAAAAATATATTATCTAATTTGGATACTTTAAAGGTAGACGTTATGCTCCCAGTAGGAATTAATGTAAAGCTGATTAAATGATACGTTGGACCAAACCAACAGTGCCTGCTTCATGTCTTATCCATAGGTTTAAGTAGTTTACTTTATTGAGTTACGATACAATTAATTCCTCTCTGACATTCCACAGTAGTGAAACTCAGCAACTGAAATATTTCCCTTCCTTTTCTTTTTTGGTTTTAGGAACCAAACTTAACTGCAGTCATGTCAGTTAAGAGCCCCCGTTATCTGAACATACACATTTACTCACAATAGTTGCTGGAGGCTGTACATCAGAATCACACATGGCAGATGAGTGCAGGTTACAGGCTACAGACATCTACACTTTGTGTCTAAAACAAATGTCATTGTAACACCAGAAAACTAAAAGGTGTTGTGCAAATTTTCCTTTACTCCAAATTCTGAAAAAAAACCCAAACTTCTATAGCCATGAAGATTTTAAAGATCTGAGGGGTCAGTGTTCCTTTTCCCTCTTTTTACCCTTTGTTCTTTTATCTGTTTTTTCACCTTCCAGTTATTTTCTAAAATACTCAGTCTTCACAGTGTGTGCTTTTGGTGTTGATTCTGGGACTTTTTTTTTTTTTTTTTTCTCCTGGCTATATCAATTAAAGAAAGGAAAACTAAATTTTGGATTTTCTGTCTCCAAAATGTTCTTACGTTCTTGTTACATCTTAAGTGTTTCAAAAACTTCTTTAGTTAGGAACATCATGGGCAACAGGCAAAGAAACATCTACTAACTAGCTCAAGTGTTTATTAATATCTTTAGCTATAGGTAATTCTTACACAGCGGAAGTAAAACAGGTGACTGCAGTGCAGAAGGCAGAATTGCTAAAGATAAGGTTGAGCTAAACATTTATTTTTATTAAAAAACATATAATAAAATATTTCAATATTTCAAAATATTGGTTTGTGAAAAACTAACTGCTAGAATTTTGTTTCATTTACAACTGAGCAAATGGGAAGTGCAAACTTCACATTCACTCGCCAACAATCATGGCAATATCATGTTTTAAACATCAGTGTTTTTCCACTCTCGAGTATTCTATGTAATTTTTCAGGTCAATACACAGAAATATATTATTTCTAAAACTGTGAGGGAAGCTGATAGTAGGGTAGGAAAGTTGAAAGATAAAGGAGAGCCTGCATCAGCATGTTTCCTTGTGATTGTACAAGCAAAAGAAGAATATTGCAGATTAATTTATCTTTTGCTGACATAAATAAGAAACAAATGCATTGAAATTGAAAGTATTGCATTAGTATAAGTGGAGGAACTAAAATCTAGAGATAGTAGATATAGTAAACTCATTTTTCTACTATGTCAGCGAATATTTACATATCTCTTTTTATATGACAAACCTGCTCCTGTAGTCTTTTCATTCTTTTTCTTCCTGTTAGAATCTTGTCTTAAAGTTTAACCTTTCACCTTCATAGTGAAAAACTTTCCAGATTCGATCTTAAATTTCACCCTGATCAATTGATATGTATCTCATGAGATTTTTTTTTTGTTCTGTGTGTTTCTCTTCCTGGAGAATTTCTAAGTGATTGAACTGTAGACACTCTTGTTCTTCTTTACCTAAGAAAGATAAATAAATTTATTTTAATGTCCTTCAAAAAACTAATTGTCTGTTTTCCCAGTCACTCTAGTAGCTATGCTTTTACTCCACTCCAGCCTGAATTAATCTTAGATTGGCACAGAAGAATGAGGACACATCAGTCTGTCTTAAATGCTTCAGTTTCAGTGTCTAGAAACACTGGAAAGCTGAAGCATGAAGAAAACCACAAAAGATAATGACAAATTCAGAGACATAGATCCATCCTGAGCTCAAAGGAGCTGGCCAAAAGCACTTGCTTTTACCGCTAGATAAATTTGAAGTGTAGGTGCCAAGGATGTGCATTAGAAACTATTTGAAATAGCTCAAATGCTTCTGCAATTCTTTACCTTCCTATTTCTTAAAACAATGTCAGACATCCTTTACCATGAAAAACCACACTTAAATATTTAGCTATTTTCTTCAGTCACTTTTATATAAAGCTGTGTGTTTTAAACCTGACATAAAACTTCTTATTAAAGTGCTAATGATAAATGTTGCTATGTTTAAACTAAGTTCTTCAAAATTCCTCTGAGCAACATCAGCTCCGCTCAGTAATATAATTGCACTAATTGACAATAATGTAATAAAGTAATATAATAATATAGTAATAAGATAATTGGCATGGATGTTCTGAATCACTGAGTTGATGTTCCTCTCAACATTTTCCATATATTCAAGTAATTTGAAATGTACTGAAATACTTTATGTTATGACGAACTGAAATTTCAACTAGTCTGATTGTAGCTAATTCAAATATATATACATTGGATATGTATTTTTTTGTATATACATATATATATACACACAAATGTAATTGGAAATGTAAATATGTGTTCAACTATTGGTATAACATTTTTTTTTACACATCGCACATATATATTTTTTTCCAAATTCAACATTTCCATAGATGACCCTGGAATCAAAACAATGCTTAGATGCTGTAGATCTGTCAGAGGCATTATTCTTCCTGTGTTTCATTCTAACAATAAAAAGCAAAGCTGATGAAGGTAATTTACAATTAACTTCACTGTTGTAGTTAGACCAGAATTAATTTCCTTCATACATTTTAGAGCTGTAATTGTGAGGTACAGCCTAAGAAAATACCTCAGCTACCAGAAAAACACACGGCTTTGCCAGTCCTTCTTGAAAAATCAAGTGATTTTGAAGAAACATCCACCCCAGTAAAAGGTTTGCTTAAAGTAAATAATATAACATTCTCTGAGGCAGAGGACAATGTATATTCATATAAATAAGGAGAATTAATTCCCATACCAAATTTCTCTTGTTATATTTCTCTTATTTCTAGTTATGGAAAACTAAAAAGAAGCCATAAAATTCCTGGGCAGGAAGATGCAGCATTTTTATGGATGTAGAACAGCATTCTGTATTTTGTGATGCTGTGAAGAAAGTGTTCATTAGGAATCCCAGTGTCAAAGCTGTGTAAAAGTAATGTCTGTGGAAAAGAAGACTTTCTTTTGTCTTGACCAGAGATAGTGTTCTGTTGGCTTGTAACCAGACAATTACAAGTGATAGTCTCAGATGTGTTTACTGCTTAGTCATTGAAAAAGCACCGACAAGACGAGAAATGTTAGTGCCTCTGACAACATGGCTTACATGTTGCTGGGTGGCTGCCAATTCCATGAAATCCTATTAACATTGTATATATTTAATTTCAGTCCATTGTGACTCAAATTATCTGATCCTGTGCCAGCCCTCTGAAGATATTTACAGTGGCAATTTTCAGGAGCTTATGGTGAAACTACAGAGTTTATAGACACCAGCATAGATAAAAAGTCCTTTCTTAAAACTTCTCTTTTTTTTTTTTTTTTTTTACTATATCAGATCAAACTTCCAAGATTTATTCCTATCAAATTTAATTCAAGGCTCAATTTGTTAGTGTTCTTCCTCAAGTCCCATGGAATCATGTGAGATTTGGTTTTACCTGCCAGAAGGCTTTCTAAAAATAAGGAATCTACTTAAAATTTAAGTATCTAAGGTTCCTGTTATTAAGAGAGACATACATCTGGTAGAATGTACTCATCTACTATATATTGTGAAAATTAATCTTGAGGTGATGTAATTAATTTGTAAAGAATATGAAAAATTACTGGAAAAAGAAAGATTTACAAAATTATTTACCTGAGTACATATACAACAATAAATTATTCAAGCAAAAAAAAAAAATCAGTGCTATTTCATATACACAAAATTCTTGTCACCTTTCTTCCCAACCAGACATTTTTTATTCACTTCTGTCTCCATGTCTTTTCTAGTCTGACTGCATTGTCCCACAGCAGATCAGCTACACTGCAGATTAGACCCAGAGATATCTATATAATAAGAAAAAAATTTGTATAAATTACAATTAGAACAATTCACAATGAGGAAAAAAAAGAGAATAAGAAGAAAGTCTCTGTGTTCCTACTGTAATAGATGACAAACCGAGTGACTAATGCCATGCACATCTTGCAGTAGAGTGCTCTGTCAGTGACAGGTTAGCTACAAATTAGCTGATGAGGAAAGATGACAGTTAAATGAGGACAAGAGGAGAAATGAGGAAGAAGGAAGATATGTAGTGGTGTGACTGCTACAGTAAAAGTGACGCAGAGGCATGCATTTGGAGAATGGATAATGCATGGATGCTTTCACATAACGCAAAATACCAATATTTAGAGGTATGAGCTTATATAGCTATATAGTGCAACACTGTGTTACGGCTAATTAGCAATGTGTCCCAAACAGCTACATTAATTTTGATTTTCAAGTTAGCTCAGTTAAGTCTTGGTACTGCTTAATGTACATGTACCTTAAGTGATGCATTCAAGATTATATAAGAAGCCTGTTGTAGAGATTACAGCTGATCCCATTTCTGCACCTCAATGTGATTCCTTAGTCATAAGACCCTTGTGATATCTCAAAGTCACTGGCATATCAAAATGCTCGTCAGCCTCAGGAATGCCTTTCCTTTTTTAATGACCACAGAGAAAACAGTACAGAACTTTCAGTACTTTCTGTACTTTCACTACAGAACTGTTTCTAAGCTCTTGTTTGCACTGAAAAAAGCGACTATTTTAGGCTATCCATGCAATCATAATTTAGGCATGCCTATCTAGATGAAACCTTTTCCAAATTAATGTTGACAAAAATTCAAAATCAATAAAAAATTTCTGATTTTTTTTGTGGATATGAACCAGTGCAACTTACCAGCAGCTTTCTTCACCAGTGTGGACTAGGATAAGTTCACATTTTAGTTTTCAGTTGCTCTTTAAAAAAAAATTAAAGTATTTGTTTAGGTTTTTTTTTTCTTTCTTACTATTTTTAATCTATTTAATACTGGAAAGCTTCAGGTACCGTTTTAGTATACAGGAGTTAGGCGTAACTATTGGTCCCTTCCAATTCTACCATTCTATGATTCTATGATAACTATGTTAATTTACTTACATAAAATATTTTCTAAAATGACATGCAGGCATTATTTAATTGCTGTAAAGATTCTCCAGTTTCTATGGTAAATGTCAGACTAATAATTCTCCATTTTCCTCTCCTCTCTTATCTAGTTCTTCTTTCTCAGACACTGTCCTCAAAAAAATAAAACCTGGACATGGAAATGTAAATCAGCTATATTGAATTTCCTAATCTTATTAAAGCAATGATATGGTAAATAATTTTATGAAAGATAACATTGGCTAAGTCATCTTTATTTGGCAGACTCTCAAATTGCTCATCAGAGGACTGTCTATCGACTTTGGAACAGCTTAGATAGAAAACAACTAAAATAAATTTGAGAACAGTCAGAATAGATATTAAAGACAGAGTAACATCTAACGTTAATGGAAAAGTTTTTAAATGGTTGTTTTTATATTTGCAAGTACTGATACAAGATCTTAACTGTCTATGATCTGATTAGTAAATTGATTTTAAAATGTCTTTCATTTTCTTCTTTTGATTTTCAAACTATTAATTTGCCAACATTTATCAATCACATTATGTAAAAAGCCTAAAAATAGCTACAGAGTAAAGTCATGTGATTATACTCTATATTTAAATATATAAAATGAAAATATTCAGAAAGCCTACTTCACTAGTATCATGAAATTGAGCACACACCTACACTACAACTTCTTACCGTTCTCACAAACAAAATCATGGGATAAGCAGAGAGACACAACTTTCAAAGTTCCTCTAGCTGCAACTTCCATTCCTCATGACCCTTGTGGTGCTCAGGGAGGGAGCTGGGAATGCAGGATTGAAGTTGAGCCTGGGAAAAGAGAGAAGGTGAGGGGGAAGATGGTTTGGTTTTTTCCTTGTTTCTTATCGCAGTACTCTATTTTAAATTTCTGATAAATTAATTTTTCCCCAAGATGAGTCTGGTTTTCCCAGCACTGTAATTAAGCAGTACCTCTGTCATTGTCTTGACCCACAAGCATTTTCATCTTGTTTTTTCCTCCTTTTCGGTTGAAGAGGGGAGTCAGAGCACAGCTGAGTGGGTGCCTAGGAGCCGGCTAAGGTCATTCCACCACAATGAGTACAAAGTGGATGAGAAACTGCTAGGTCAAGCTTAAACTGAATTGATAGAAGTACAAAAAAAAAAAAATAAAAGTACCCTCAGGAAATATTTAGTAGTATGTTTTATCTCAAAAACATCAGCATGTCATTCATAGAACATTTTTATATTGATTGCAAACATGTTGCCAGAAAGTAGTATGCAATTCACAAGAAATAAAAATAAAACCATACTTTGTATTTTTTTTTTTTAAATGGATTCTGCTTTTCTGCAAGAAATTCAATTTATCTCCTTTTCAGAGCAGGAATACAAAATCAGTATAAAGGACAATGTAGGTCATTATTTAGAATAAAAAAAAAATAACAATCCCTTTGACTTTAACCTGTCATCATTCTCATTATCTTACTGCATTACACCATAGATTCCCAATGAATTAACATCATGAAAATTTTATCCCATAACCTTTCTGAAATATCAAGTGATTCTACAAAATCTGTTGATGTTATAACTGCTCTTTTCCCATCCTAACCAGCAATGGCAGATTCCAAAGTTCAATGGTCAGCTTTTTAGAAATATACTACTTTCTTAATTTGAATACTTTCTTATCCAAAAACAGTTAATGATTGAACATATGCTGATTTAGTATCCTAAAGGTACGTATGAGTGTAATATTTGGTATAGGTCAGTATTCTTTGTTTATAAGAATAATCTATGAGGGATCAAGCCCATTTTGACACAATATAAATGACAGAAAAATGTTTTCTTTGCTAATGTCATATTAGTTATTCTAATCTTCTGCATAATGCTAATACAGTACTTTCTCTGTCAGCTGTGATCTTATGATCTTTTTACTGTGTACTAACCCTCCCACACATTCTTTCTAGGGTCCCTGTATCTGTCAGGAAACTTAGATTGTTAGGAATTAGATGCTGGTATATTAGGGGCTCATTTACTGATATAGAGGAATGATCTAGCGTATCATTCAACCTGCAGAAAACAAATGTGCTGCAAAAGAGTTCTACAGTATTACTGAAGTTCCCTTACCAAAAATAGTAGCCTTTTCCCTGAATTTACATGTAAGAGATTTATACAATGTATATTAATAAGATGTGAATAAGACATATGACAATATTTGAATAAGAGATTTATACATTTTATGTGAAAATAACAGCTAAATTTAGGAAACTGTAAGAAATTATCTAAACTGTGCTTTGAGGCTTTTCTGCTATGTAAGCTGAAATATTTTTAACATGTGTTAGAGATCAGTAAGACCGTGTCCATCTTGAGTATAGCCAGAAATACACGTTTAATAGCTTCTTCTTCTTATGAGGAAATACAGAATCTTTGTCTTTGGCCCATCAATTAGTCTGAATTTCTCTAGAAACATAATTATCTTCCTGGTCAGTAAGTTTTGTCCTATTCAGTCGAGCTAGTTTCTCACTTCTGAACAGTCAGTATTTTTACTTCCTAAGCAAATTATACTTCTAATTTAATTCAGATTTCCTACCATCATATTAAATATGTTTTTCATAAATATATTTTTCACTGATTTTTCAATATATTCAATGGAATATTGAATCTTTATGTGTCATAATAATCTCTACATATAAAATTCATATTTTAATTGAATATTTTTGGTATCAGCATCTTAGAGAATTCTTTGTTGCTTTTCCTCCTTTTCCCTTTTTTATTCCATTATTCTCCATTGAAAAGTTCATCATTAGCATAAAAACAATGATCAGCTTTGTGTAAGGATGAAACAAAAGCTATCTGTAAGGTATTATGTTTCTTTTTGTTTTAAAGTCATACTATAAAAATAAGATCTTCAAACCACATGATTAGTGTAAATTAACAAATGTTCCATCTGTTTCTTCTCAAAGGAAGTAAAAAATACTGAAACTTTCATTACAGGCCACAATCTCCACAGTTTTTCTGTATTGCTTGCAATCATATACCTCCTGAAAATATCCAACAAAGGAAGATCCACTTAAATACTGTGTGACATTTTAAAAATCAACTATTTCGACTGAATTTATTACTATGTTTGATATTATAATTTTTTGTTATTTTGAAAAATTAGTTTCAAGCTGCTCTCTTCTATCCATGGCTTCTCTTATGCTGAACTCCGTGTGAAACACATTGTGAAACAAATAGGAGAACATTGATTTAGACTGAGAAAAAAAATGTGGAGCCGCATTTCAGCTGGAAATTCAGCTGGTAGGAAGAAATGACAAGCTTTATTCTTTAAAAATAAATTAAAAAAATCTTTTGTTGGGTTATTATTATTAGTTTTAGATAAATAAGGAAAAGAATAACAACTGCACATTATTCTAATGGATGTTTAAGAACACCAAAGTAACAGGTAAAAGCTCAGATTTAGAGATTCTGTGCTTATCCAATTCTTACGCTTCATGTCTGAGATAAATAAACTGTCAGAGGAAGCAAAGACACTAAGAGACTCCCTAAATCCCAGGAATTAAGAGCTTTCAGAAAGAAAAATAATGAAATAAATGGACTGAGGACATAAGGTTGCTGAAAAAGAATTGGCTTGCTCAAAAAAAATCATGAAGCCAAAGATTATATTTTGTACAGACCAGTAGCAGAGCTTTGTAGCATGAAATCAAGAGAAAGATTGCTAACCAATATCAATAACAAAAATAGTAAAGATTATTTAATATTTATTATGACAAGGATGAGATTAGAAGGAAGTTGCACGCATCTGCAGTTAACCTCTTCTGGCATGTATACAAATCAGACACTCCAAGGGGTTCTACAGAAGAATTAGACAGTTGTTCCTATTTGTAGGTGATCTGAGATAAAGCGTTAAGTGCTTTGTCTTCATGTTTTGAGCTACCTTCAGAAATATTTGAAAGATCTCAGTAGGGTTTATTAGCATTCACAGCAAATGCAGAATTTAGTTGTTATCTACACAGACTTTTCACTTGGGACATGAAAACCAATATTGTCTAGCTTGATTAGATTTGGACTTTAATTAACCTTTCGAATTGTAAGTGAACAGTTTTGGAATTTGTCCTTCTCACACTTTATATGTATTTCTAGGATTAATATTTTTGTTGCTGTTTATTTGTAATGTAGGAATGCTTAAAACTTCACTAAATTTCCCTTAGAATATTAAGCAGTCTCCTAAAAAAAAAGATTCCCATCTCAAAGGGTTTGAAAATTTAATGAAGAGAATTTACTTTCAGTAGTTGCTAGGGTGATATAATGTGCATAAACTAAGATGCAATTAAGTGTTACTGTGCCTCTTTTTTTTTTCCTTCTTAAAAAAAAAATTATACTTTTTGTAAATCAAGTGTAAAGCAATGAGGGAACTGTTGTACATCTTTTGATTCTTCCATAAAGGATCATCTTTATAATTGATGAACTATGTTTTATATATATATATATAACAATATATATGCATTTTCATAATGACTATATTAGTCCATGAAATTATTCAAGTATCAATGTATACAGTGTAATAAAACTTGTCACAAGGAAAAATTGCTCAGTTTATGTGTTTTAAACACTATCAGGATAAAAATGTTTTATTGATTTCTTAATGGCACATAATTATCAGGCAATCACTGATTCATTCAGTATCAATATCAGCAACACAAGATATAAACCTCCATATTAAAACTTGTAAAATTATAAGAAACACTCCTCTAAAATCATTTTCCAAATTCTGAAATCTCACATCTACAGGTGTCTACACACAGAATTATGTACAGACACTCTCACAGGCAGTGGCTTTCTTGGCCATATGCATTTTTGCATCTACACGTACCTGGTGCAAGAGCTGTGTGTATTCCAGCTTTATGTGCACTCGTACTGCCCTCCAGTGAAGGCACAGATACCAGGATTCAAGCCTGTCACAGCATTCAATGGCTCTTGCTGACATTGGGAGATATCTAGCAGTGCATAAAAACATTTTGATTCTTGCTATTTGCACTTCTAGGACTGTCCATCACCATCACAACCTACTATTTTGCAAATTCTCATCCTTTGATAAACTTCTTTTCCAGCTGAGTTCCTCTTCATTTATAAATTCCAATGCTACTGTTTAAGGTGTCTGATTGTCATCTTCATCCATAAATTGACCAGTTTTGGAAAAGGCTCTGTCAGGCAGTTTACGTTATCTCTAACAGCCACTGTTCATATAGCTGTCTTAACAGGTGTTATTAGCTAGGCCAAGAGTTTAGCAGTGCAAATATCCCCCAGTAGCAACTATCATTAAATGTAAGAGATTGCTTTGACCTACCTTGCAGGGAAAAGAAACTGAAACTTTAAACATCCAGTAATATTCAAAGTCAACTAGAGATTTATTTTAACATGTATTATTCAAATAGCTAATCCCTCCCAAAAAAAAACCAGAAAAATTTGCCACTAGTATTTTGTACTGACTATTGATGGTCAGCTCTTGGAAATCAGTCTTAAAAAACTTTGCTTAAGTACTGAACTGAGTTGATGCAGAAGGAATGACAAGGAGATACATGTAGCTTCTTTTCATACCAATCTTTCAGACACAGTCCATGAGCTCATCACCACTTCTAAATTTTTGGAGGACTTCCTTAGCCTTCATGTTAGTCTTCAGCCACATTGTGATAACAGTCAGCTTGAATAAAATACATGTGATTTATACTAAATCCAAATTGTCTCAAAATTTCACATATTCAATTTAATCAATCTTGCACTGGGAAATAACATTTTGGGTTTATTCATCAGACAACAAGATTATGTTAAATAAACCCTGAAAGCCTTCATTATTCAAGCGTTCATACTGCTTGAGAAAGAATAAAGGGAAAATGATGAAAAGGTTTTTTTCTTCATTGATTTCACTAAAAATAATATAAGCCTTTCAACCCTGTTGAAAATTATTGTTGTAAGAACATTCAAGACAAATAATCAGATACACAAAGATAAAGCACTTATTCTGGCTGACATGCACTGTTACCAGCAATAATTTAGGACAGTCTGAGGTTACACTAGGGAATCTATAGGTAGCTAAACAACAACTATTAATCACAAAGGAGTATATATGTTGACTAATGGCATCTTTACATTTTCTTCTTATGTGTGGTTTCAAGTACAGTTCAAATAAACTGTGAGACTTTGCCATGTACAACCATCATGTGAATATAATAACAACTGCCTATCTTTAAAAAAGAAGATATTGAGACCAGAATGGGGACCAGTAATCAGATACAGAGTCTTTATTAATGCTTACATACACTAGTAGTAGATCTAGATCTTAACAGTAAGAATAGAAAAAAGATTCATTTACAGAGTTTATAATATAAGTTACCAGATTAAATAAGTTAATAAATAGTTGTGGGTAGACACAAAGAACAGAAAATACTCATGAAAAGATACAAAGCTACTTCAGGTACTGAGTGTGGCAGAGACATGTGGAATAAACCTGAAAGTAAATATATAGAAAATACCTTCATTTTTATTCCAAGAACGTGGGAAATTTTTATTCCAAAAAAGTAGTTCTTAAAACATGAAGATGACAGAACACATTTAGTGGAAGAAAAACATGTATATCAAAATTTATGTGTAACTTAGCTTTCTAAATGTAGAATTTAAGAGTTATGACTTTAAAACTATATATGATAAAACTTTTAGATAAAAATCTGTTCTTTGGTCTTACAGAATTCAGGTCAACAAAGATTAAGTTGACAGCAAAAAAACTATGATCTTCTACTGAGATTTCTGTGAAAAGTTCTATAATTTTGGCACTGTTCATTTACGACTCTACAGATCTCACTGCAGCTGTCAGTTTTATATAATGACAGTTCTGTGATATATTAGGTTGTAATGCTTACAGTAATACTGTAAAATCTCTTTCCTATCTCTCTTAGTTTAAGTTTTAACTTGTGGTGACTAAATGGATGGCAGTACAGTGTTCTGACAAAACAAGCATGGTATGTTTCACTTCAAGTAAGTTTAAGCAAGTTGAAGCAACTGATACGGCTATATTACATATATACAATATATATGGCTATATTACATGTATATACAAAGATTTGGCAACAACTACAAAATTCTGAACAAATTTTCATGAGACAAACTTCTAGTCACCTCCTTTAGAGTATTGTCTGACATCAAATTGGTCAGGAAATACAGTAGTGTATTGCAAGTGCTGTTACCTACAACACTTTATCATCTTATCTGCAGACAATAAAGGATGATCCAATATGCTGCAACTGACATAAGGTGTTTTCTAGTTGACAGTTAGTCCAAATGTCAGTTGAAATTATTCCCTTTCTCTCTGTTTCAGTTTCACACTCACAATGTGTTTTAGATTTGTGGTTTGCTAATGTTTGAAATATATGCTTACAATGATACAGTGTGATATATTGTGGTTTCAAATGCTACATAACTTTAGTTAACCCTACATGTTCTTCTATCATGTATGGCAATAAATCAAAAGGTAGTGTCTCTGTAAGCTTCTCTTTCCTAAAATAACTTTAGTCTTGCAATTATTTCCTCCACACCATCTCATCTTTTCTCTTACTTTTTACTCAACTTTTCTCTTACTTTGTCACTCCTCCTTCTCTTCTCTTTACCTGACACTACACAGTTACTTTCAACATTTTTCTCCTCTGTTCTTCTGAAGCATGTATCAGACAATAATTTTTGCTAAGTGTATGAAGAATAACCGTTACTGAGCACACTAATGTAAATTAGTCCTTTCAAGCTTTTTGTTTTACACAAAATGCTATCAAATATCCACCGTATCAAATATTCCTCAATTCAAAGTGTAGAGTTGAACCTCATAAAAGGGTACTTTGAGGACTTACTCAGTATCTGAACACTTTCTATGTATCGCCAAGAAGTGAAGCCTACATTTTAACTACTTTTTTGGTTGTGCATGTTTACTGTGTCTTAAGATATCTGTATTTTATCAGCTGATGTGTTAATTCCAATGGAGTAATTACAATGAATAAGGATCAGTATGCTTGAAAGACATAAGCAGAGTTGGAATAACAAAGCCTTGCAGATCTTCCAGTTATCGAGAAATTTATGCATTTTGATACTTTTCTTTTTAAAGTAGAAATCACTTTTTGATACTTTTCTTTTTAATGTGGAAATCACTTTTTGATCTTGGAACAGCCAGTATGTATTCACTGAGTTATATTAAGACATCTTCCAAGAATTACTCCTCATATGCTGATAATTCTATCTTCTGAAGAGTCCTCTTCTCCTTTATGATCACGCCCATTAAATGCTCACAGTGAGGAGGTGGAAAAGGGTTTTCCCTGTTCAAGTTCTATAATTTGCATATACACTCTGAGCTGTTGTTAAGCAGACACAAACTTCAGGTTGAGTGGGTGTAAAGAAAATAAATCATAAACAGTTTAAGCTTCATGCTGGAATAGGCTCAGTGTCATTAACCATTAAGTCAAGAAACGGTAACCCACAGTAACCCTGAGTCCTTCCCACCATCTGTAGTTCTTCATGAACTGCTCCAGCACAGCCCCTTCTATGGAGCAAGCAGTCGTTCAGGAACAGATTGGTCCAATGTGAGTCTTCCCATAGGGTTATAAGTCCTGACAGTAAACTTGATCCAGTAGGCTCTCCTATCTCCATGGGGTTCCCAGCTCCTGCAAGGAGGTTGCCTCCAGAATGGGCTTCCCATGGGGTCACAGACTCCTTTGTGCGTCTACCTGCTCAGGTAGGGGGTCCTCTACGGGCTGCAGGTGGATCTTTGATCCTCTGTGGCCCTCCATGGACTGCAGAGACAGGGCCTGAATCACGACAGGCTACACCACAGGCTGCAAAGGAACCTCTATTCACCTAGCTGGAGCACCTCATTCCCTCCTTTACTGGCCTGGATATCTGCAGAGTTGTTTTTGTTACATATTCTTACTCCTCTCTATCTACTACTATTAGTATTGTAATTCTTCATAGAATCAGAAATTAGCAAGTGTCTCAGTAAGTGATTGATCTGAGATAGGACAATCAGAAATGTATTTATACATAAACATAAGTACATGTTGTAAGAGGACCAACTCAAAACAAAAAAGGGAAACTAAAAGATGGATACAAGTACATTATTAATAGTGATAAAGAAAATAACTAGTAAAAGATCAAGAGGTGAACAAGTTACCAAACGATCAATCAGTTCTTTAGAGAATGCATGGCTTGATATACAGTAATGATGGCAAAGATCATACTTTGAGTGTGAACTATATACTAATAAGCTCTGCTTCTCATTACTTGACAACCATGGCATAAAAGAGAAAATAACGAGAACACAAAAACAGAAACATATGACAAACAGAGAAAGTGTTTGGAGGAGGTACCAGAAAGTCAAAGTACAAAATTGTAAATACAGAGTATGTAGGTTTATGTAATCAGTACCTAGAGTTTTCTCTCTTTCCTAGTAAAAGGGAAAAAAAGTTTCCTCTCTCACAACTTCCAATCTGTTTCGCAGCCCTCCTGTCACTCTAAAGAACTTTCTCCTTCAGATGCTTTCCCCTTATTTTTCTTTCTTTACTCTTTCTGTTTTCCTTCCTTTCTTTCAAAGCAAAGAACTATATTATTGGGCTATTAATTCCAATGGAGTAATTACAATGAATAAGGATCAGTATGCTTGAAAGACATAAGCAGAGTTGGAATAACAGGGCCTTGCAGTTATCCAGTATCTCATCGAGAAATTTATGCATTTTGATATTTTTCTTTTTAATTCTTTTAATTTCAGCAGTGGAAAATTCTCTGACTCTAACCTTGAACTGATTGTTCCTTTTTGAAGTTGACAGTCTCCTTTTTCAAAATTGGTATATTTTACTTCTTTGGATCTACATAAAAATGAGCTGATACTTGAAATGTTGCAAGCATTCTTTAATGGCTGTAATGTTTCTGAAACTCTTTGTTCAAAGAGTGTTCAATGATGGCTGTGAGAAGACTTCTGAGTATGAAATGGTGTAAAGTTCAGAAGTATAATCGTTATAACAGCTTTTGTTTCATGAGATGCTCAGACTTTAAGCAGACATCCTATCTCTAGGATAACATTACCGATTTCATATGTTATAATCTCACTCTAATTTGAACTCCTTACATTTATAACTCTATCAAGCCCTTATACTGTTCCAATTTAAGGTCAAAAGCATTACTTCAATCACTTTGCCCTTTTGTCTAAGACAGTGCTACACATCTCTTCTGGGTGATCAGTTACTCTTTTTTTGCTCAATATGCTGAGCTATTGAGAAAAAGTGCTTAACCAAGGAGAATCGAAAACATTGACATGACAATTAGGGCTTAGAACAAGAAGTGTTAGATCTGGAAGTATTAGGCACTCCAGATGAAAAGTAACTTTTGTAGATTCATGGTCATCCAGATATGAGTTTTCAGACTTGACCAGAAAAATCTTCAAACTAGGCCTTGTGCCTTAAGTGTTGGCAGACACTGGACTAACCTCATGTTGGGGAGCCACGACTACTATGTGAAGCTTCGTTGTTCCTCTCTTACAGTCTAACATCAAATTTTAATTACAAATACTTTTAATCTCTTTGTATTTCAATTAGAAGGGAAATAGTTATACGTTTGAACAAGTAGGCCTATTGAGAAGCATAAAGAGTTTATCTTAGAATAGGGTCTCTCTCAGCTCTCTCTCCATCTCAATCATCTGAGAATACAGGAAAAATATCATCAAGCTGAAACATCCTGTGACTTTCTCAACTGTAAGCAACAAATAATGTCACTGTTACTGTCTGGAATTCTCATATGTTCAGCCTAGCACAAATAACACATAGATATAACAGCTATTATATCAGATCTAATGTCCATCTGTCCAATTAATATATCAGGTAAAAATCTCAGGAAAATTATGTAGCAGGGAAAACGAATATTGAGGTGCTACAGGCACTGGAGTCCTGATTCCACTCCTATTCTAAAAAATTTAGAGCAGACAAGTGATAAAATATTATGTATGTCATTATGGTATTTAGATATTAATGTGATAGAATGTAAGATAAATTTGTAACAATAATGGATGTTCAGAGAGAGTAAATGTCATTATGTGTACTGTCACCCACTTGTTTGTTTTTCTCCTGAGACATAAAGTGTTAAAAAAAACCCACACCTTTTCCCTTGCTCTTGTTTTCATGCCTCAGGAAAATGGTAATAGCTTGTCAAAATTATAAACATATGAAGCTTGGACACCTGAATATCAAAGAAAGGGCTAACACACCATCCAGGAAAGTTTAGGGCAAGAGTAAACTAGAGATACACTCCTAGAAAGTCCAGCTGTCCCAGTGATTCATCAGCAGCCAGTGGTTATTTTACTTTGTTTGAGCACACTGAATCTGTATTTATGCTGTACTTCCACTTATCTACCTTACTTTTCTCCTTGCCTTTTGCAGGCTCTCTGTCCTTGAGTGACCTTAGAAGATGGGATAATCTGAAGTACATTTACTATTCAAGATGTTGATATATTATGGGCTTATACAGAGAAATAAAGATTTTTTTTAGTCAACATAGAAAGCTGCAATGCAGACCCAATTTTCCTCTCACAAGATTATCTCAACGTCAGAATAAAAGAGGGGAAATTAAATACAAGGTAACTATAAGAGTAAGCTCTTACCTAGTTTTTATCACATCTTGGCATCTTAAAAGCAGAATTTCTTGTGAAAGCTGAGGGCAGGAAGTTAATGGAAAGTATAAAAAACAGTCTGATCTTTTTTACTCACAAAGAAAATCTATATCATAAACTAAGTAATAGTCACTGACCTTAAAAGAAAAAGGACTATCTGCAGAAATTTCTTCATGGGGTCCACGATAAAAGAGAATAACAGCAATTTGAAAAAAAACCAAACAGTTTCTTAGCTAAGAAATTAGAGCAAAATGCATCAGATTAATAGAACGGACTTGAAGTTGACACAAATCAAACCTGTGTCTACCTCCATTGAATTCTCACCAAGTTCACAGCTTTCAGGGAATGTTTCCTTTTTCTCTAGAAGTACATATGTGAACATATAACACACCTCAGTGGCCCTGAGTATAAATACTAGTTCCATCTGTGCCCTTGGCTTCAGACCCTGATATGTTTTAGCCATGTTAACTAATGATCCGTGCAAACTTAAGAATGACTTTGTCTATTTATTATCAGGAACAAAACTAAAAACAAGTTTTTCAGGCCATCTGAAAACATCTGCCAATAACTTCTGAAACTGTAGCTCCCATGTGTTCACAAATATCATGTATTTAACAAGGAGAGACGTGCATGGGAGAAGCTATTAACAGTGGCTTTGATTATTACTTGCTTATACATTTTTGTATGTTCCGTCTGGCAAATCGGTTTCCCTGCTACCCTAAGCCACATGAAATAGTCAACTGCTTTAAGCTGTACCCTATTATAGCTTCTCCATGAGACTCAGGGACAACAGCATTCACAATGACAGTACTGAGTCCTGCTGGAAAGGTGCAGTCCTCCCTTTTTTAGGACATAATTAGCCTGTTGTTGGTCTATTGCTACTACACTCCTGAATTTGCAGGTAGAGTGCAGGTATCAGTGTCTATAATTGTGATTTTGGTTGTTTTTATTTTTTTCAGATTAAGGGTTTGGTGTCTTGAAGATATTTGTCTTCATCATTGTGATAAACTGTTTTATAGGTATAGTATGTGTCACACTACTGAAGGCCAAGAAACAAAAACTGTTTTTAAAAAATGCCTTTTAACTCCAAAGATCATGTGTCTCTACACTAGTGAGAGTTAGCAATAAGTCTCTAAACACTGAGAAATCAAAACTCAGTTTATAAAATGCTTTCAATGTCCTTTGAGTTAATTCAGACCTTCCCAACATGCCTTTCTCTCTGGCTTTTACCACAAAGTAGGGAAGTTCAGAGCTTTAGGAATATCCTCAAGCTTCTACCAATTTATTATTTGTAAGTAACACCTCCCACTTCTAATCCCCAGTATTTTTTCCAGTTCCATGAATCTAAAACCAGACAATGGAAAACAGTATAACATACAACTTCAAAAGACTATCTGTACCTGAAATTAATTTTTTCTTCAGAACAACATTTTGATTCTGTATGATACATATCAATCCTGTTTTCCCTAGGAACCTCTAAATCTGTGTTCCTCTGACTTAATAATTTTCCCCGTTGTTGTAAATAAAGTTTTGTGATTGTCTTCAAATTTGGCAAAACAAGTATAGCACAATGTGATTTTATAAAGCACTCAAGTGAAGGAAAAAGTGTTAGGTTATTATATTTTATTTTGTATTATCTATTCCCTTAAGAAAGCTGTTGGCATGTATTGGTGCCTTCCTATAATGCTTCTATATAAATGTGTGTAAAAAATCTCATGCAGATTAGTCAGTTTTCTGTGTACTAGGCCCTTTATTATGTACTACTCTATTTTTTGTGGAGTAAAGAGCTTCTATCAGTAGTTTGGATAGAGATTAATTTCTAATTGCAAGTATATTTTCTAAACATTCTTCTTTGTGGCTATATTTATCTAAATATAAGAATTTCATTTAGCTTATTATTACTGCTTCTCTATTTGTATTTAAAATTATCTGTTATTTTAAAACACAAAACAGCATACATTAATCAGGAATAGAAATTCTGTATTACAGTATTTTGCATTTTGTTTTATATTTTAATTTATTCTAAAGTCACTCAAAGTATCTCTTTCTTTGTCCCTAATTACCTTGTGTTTGTCACATTAACATGTTGCTATAGAAACCATTGTGTTATCAAAACCCAAGATTTGTTGTGTTAGTATTTTGGTTTTTTTTCTTATTTCAGTGTTCTTCTATAGCAAAATCTGTTTGGAATGGAAGAGTAATATTAGTTCTGAAACAGAGAAAAAGAAAGAATTGTTATAGAGTTTTATAAAATAATTTTGTAAATGTCATATTTCATTTTTAGAACTGATTGGATTAGCTCCAGTTTGGTCTTTTATCTCTGAAGCTGAAATATCCTTTAAATGAACTTTGATTGATAACAATGGATTTTATTTATGTTTTGGTAATACTGGTGTAAGACAATATGGCTGAAAAAAAGAAGAAAGCAGGAAGTAGTTCAGCTATATCTCTTCCAAGTAACTTTTAAAAGATAAGATACAAGCATCTGTACAGTCTGTAAAATGCACATTTTACTGGTTAATTTAGTTCAAATAACTGAAAAGTTTGATATTTCCCACATGTTTGTCCCTCTCATAAATTAAATACAGCAAATCTTTTAGTTAAACAGTGCTTTTCTTAGTTTCACCTAGTTTAAAAACAAGGGATAAGAGCTTATTCAGCATGCAGTCACATTTCTATACTACACACCTCTGCAAAGTCTTATAAAATTCTATTACAAGACTATCAAATTTAATCAACCATTCAATTTTGAGCCAAAGCCTTGCACTCTTAAACCTGTCAGACTAATACAAAACAGGCACTAGCTGTTTCCATTTTTGAAATCTTATTTTTATCACATAAATAAGTAAAGCAAAAGATTGCTTTAAGCCAGGTTGTTTTTCCCTTTTGTCATTAAAGCAATCATTCCCCTCCAATCTTCCTTTCCTTTACTGTTCAGCCATTACAACTACATTGAAACTGCACAAAGATGTGGAAAGTTGTACATGGCTTAGTGCTTCAATGCAAGGATATGAGCTTATTAGGAGAGGCTAGGAAGGTGAGGAAGGGGAATTAATTACCTTTTATGTGTCACACCTGGAGTGCACAGAGGTATGCTTCCACGATGCCTCCAGGTGTCAGTCAAGAGCTTATGGATAAAGACTAGCAGGCAGACGAGCCACGGGTGTTACTGTAGGGAGTATCTGCTCTAGAGCTCCCGAGCAGGAAGAAGTGGTTATGGCCTTGAAGTCTCACATTCACAGTTCATAATGGGGGACTTTAACTATCCTGATACCTGCTAGATGGACAACATGGAAGGGCTTAGGTATTTTGGAAGGTTTTTTGAGTGTGTTGAAGACAATTGGCATAGCTAACTGAAAAAACAGCAAAATGCTCTTCTGGACCTAATGGCTACAAATAAGAAAGAAGAACTCAAGGATGTGAAAGTCAGGGGAGCCTTGGTTATGGTAACTAGGAAACAGTAGAGTTTGGGATCTTAAGAAGAATTATCTCAATCTCAGTCCCTTGGAATGTGACAGAGAAAATCCACCTGGAATGCATTTCTAAACATAAGGAAGGATAAGAAAGTGATCAGGAGTAGTCAGCATGGATTTCTGAAGTAGAAATTATGCCTGACCAACTTCAGTGAGGTGACTGGTTTGGTAGACAAAGGGAGAGCAGCTCATGTTATTTACTTCAATTTCAGCCAAGCTTTTGTCATACTCTGTCATAACATCCTGACTGAGAAGCTGACAAAGTATGTTTTAGATAAGTAAACAGTGAGGTGAAAACTTGCTGAACAACCAGGTGCAGAGGACTGTGATCAGCAGTGACAGGTTCAGCTGGAGGTCAGTCACAAGTGCTGTGTTCCAGGAGTCAATATGGGGGGGTCAATGGTGTTGAAATTTTTCATTAGTGACCTGGACAATAGCTATTTTTTAATAGCCTTTTGGACAGTCTCTTTTAGATGAAAGTAGTAAAATGTTCTCCACTAATATATTTTAGCTGCTTCTCTCAGTTGCCAAATATGGTAAAGATGTTGCCATGTCTTAAGTTGTACAGGCCTAACATAATAGATATGCTAGTTAAGGATGTTAGATCATCCCAACAGAGAGTGCAAACTATGTAAGATGTGAAACTGACTTCATCCTGTTTACATCAGTGTTATACTCAGTGATATCTAATTGCAGTATATATTGTTAACACAATGACAGCTGCAAGATTTTACGTGGTAATAGTTTTCGACATACTTGTTAGGGAGGACAAGAGAAGAAACCAGCTGCAGACTTCCACACAGGTAGAGGAAATTATGGACTTCCTTTTTTCCTCCTTTCATTGTTCTCTAAGACTCTTATTTAGACATCTTTTGCATATGCTGTATTAGCAAAAAAGGTATAGGAATATACTGAGAGTGAAAGATGACAACAAAGTGTATTAAGCTTGGAGACAGGCAACGGAGCTGAGCCCAAGTGCGGAAAGTGTTTTTTGAAGAAATTAACATTCTAATAGCTGATTTGATGTGAACTTGAACAAATTGCATCTAGTGCATTCCTTATGCAGTAGGCAATCCTTAGTTAATTGTTCAAAGAATTCCATACTAAACATGACAAGCCACCAAAGTGAGAAAGCCTCGGCTAGAAAAGAGGCTGTTAGTTTCAATAGCTGTTTAACACAGTAATTGTTTTCCTTTCAGGTCAGAATTTTTAAATGACAAACTACTCAAGGATACAGTGAGAGATCAAATGAGCTAAAAGGAAAAGAAGAAAAAATCCCAGTGTACTAGAATAATGAAATTGGAAAGTATGTATTATTGTCTGCTGGTCACTGAAATCTATGAAATCTAGCAAATAAACTTATACAACAGCTGTTGTTAATCTTAGCATTTCTGCTGCTATCCAGACTAAATTTAAAACCTCACATTATCACACACTGAAGCATCACTACTCATAATTAAAAAAATATATAAATCTGAAGGTGATGCCTCATTTTATACAGTAATGTGTGGTCCAGAGGCAGAGAAGATGGAATAGAAACTCTAAATTTTCAAAATTAACCTTAATTCTAACCTGAATACTTTGTGAGTCAACCAAAAGCAAAGTTTGTTCTTATATCTGTCAGTTCCTTTGGTCTTATTTTTCAGCCAAGTAAAAGTATTTCCAGAGTACCTATTTTAAAACATCTATTTTTAATGTAAAAGAAACACTTACCAAGTGTTTTGAATATCTATGCGCCTTTAAATTCATACAGTACTAGTTACTACAGCTCTAGAGAAACAAGCAATTATTAGCTCGTAAGATCTCATGGGTCAGTAATGATTTGAGAAAAGGAATTAATATCCAAGTAAGCTATGGTAATCATATATTTATGATTCCATTATTTGACGTTCCGAGTTTAATTTCTGCCCCCATGAGATATTTCTTAGAGATACGTGGGGCTCAAAAAGTGCTATTGTCCCAAAAAGGAAAAAAAATCTTAAGGTTTTTTTACATAATAAGAAATAATTCTTGATTACTTAAGGTTGATTTTTATCCCTTGCCATATGCTCACTGCTTAACCAGATGCAGTAAGAACATATTTCTTCTCCTGACAGAATGATAACTGTTTCAAGGAAATAATACAAAACCTCTATCGTTACTTTAGATTCACTAAGGAGGAAAACACTTACTATGATAAGAAAATTCTTTGGTAGGTGTTAAGGGTTTCAAAGACATTGCGAGCACCTGAAAGAAAAACATGGCTTGGTCTAACCCAGTTCTTATTTCTCTTCCCTTCTCTGCCAGTACATTCACCTAAAATTTTTCTAAACTCCTGTCTACACCAACTTTGATCAGTATGCTGGTTCAATGTAATTAGACAACAATATTGAAACTAAGAAATTAAGACATTCTTGGAAGTAGAAGAAAGACGTGACTTAAAATCCTTTGTCCTTGGACTTAAAACTGGGCTTCAGAATAAGGTCTCCTCATGTTGGGTCCTAATAACCCAGCTGTGGATTGATTCTCATTCTTGTCTGTGGGATGACCATTTAACCCATTCCATCACTTATAATGACCCAGTCATACATTACCTGGAAAGATGTCTTCTCATAATTCTTTGAGAAGTAAAGTTCAGTATACTTTATGGTGAAACAGTGGTCAGAAAGGAATACACTTAAACCCATCAAGATTTCAAAGAATGAAACATTTTTCCTGCTATTTATATCTAATAGCATGTCTTGGGGTTTTTTTTATTTTCCAGTAGAAGCTCAAGACTATCAGACTGGTACAGGTAGGGATTTTAATGTGTTCTTGTTTATTGGTTTCTTTATTTACATTGCTTTCCAGTAAGGGATAGGGAATGAGGGTTAAATTCCTAGCCTTTATTCCATAGCTCAGTTGGTCAAATAACTAGTAACAGCTTGTAAAAAAATGCAAGCTATAATGCTCATAATGTACGTCCAGTTTTTTCATGTCCAGTCTTTTCCATCCTGTGAATACATTATTGAGAGCATAAATTATTTTTTTTTTCTTGGCTACAGACAGACAGTCTGAAATATCAAAGCATGAATCATACCAATGAGTTTTAAATGTAATTGGCAGGGGAAGCCCTGAATTCTCTGAAATGCTATGGTGCTATTTCCATTATCTTCTTAGGGCATCCTGTGTCTGTAATACCAGAGACTTATGCAAGTTTAAGAGATGCAAAAGTCTTCCTCTCCAGATATTCGTAACCTATCATGAAAAAGTAAACGTGAGTATTGCTCTAGAGGAAATGTAGAACTTGTATTTTTCCCCTGTATGGTCAAGATGTCCACTGTGGGTCTAATTCTCACATTTTGCTGTGCTGTGCTTTGAAAACTTTCAGATAGCCTTTCTTACCTTTAATCCCGTTTAGTATTCAGAAATATTTCTGAACCATTATTCACTTGTGGTTGTTCTCTGTATGTGTCACCCAGTCATGTGCCGGGCTATCAAATTTCTCCACTAAAAGCAAACAAAGATTAATATGCAGTAATATTTATTTAAGTTTCATTAGCAGTTATTTCTAAAGAATTAGCACAATAATAATGTATCTGTGGGACACACATTATGTCTGTTCTTGTTATTTAAATTGAAATAAAGGACTGATCTTGTTATCCAAAAGACCATTATGTTCTGCATAATAATATTGCATTTAAAATAATAATAATAATATATTTTATATTAGTAACATTTCTTTTTTTTCTGTCATTATTTTTTCTTTTCTCTCATTCTCCAACTGATTTTTCCTTAAGAAAAAAAAATATCTGTGTTGAGGATTCTTGAATATTTTAGAAGTATTTGATTAAAGGAAACAGAGTTAAAAAATATTTATTTATTATTCCCATGATTCAGCTCCAGATACTTTGACAGCAGGTCAAATTACCAATAAGTGGATTAAATGGAAGTCATTATATGTAAAATAGGAAGGCTGCTCTATAATGCAATAAGAAATAGATAAAATTCAATATATGACAAAGTCATTTCAGAGGCAATTGCTGAATTCTGGAAATAAGTTTTACTTAAATATACATAATTATGTATTACATTTTAATCACATAGTTAAAGAAATATTTATCAGAAGCTCTTCTTTCTTAATAGCCAGTTCTGCAAAAACACTTTGTAGGATTTGTCTATTTCTTAATTTCTCAATTAATATTTGATATATACCAAGCATTCAGATAAAAAAAATTGTTTAGAACTTAATGCAATCTTCAGTACCATTGTGCATAATGACTTTTTGTAATACATCGATGAATTGCACTGTTGCCTACTCTGAACATTTCCTTTTAACTGCTTCTTGCAGCATCAATTAGGAAAGAGAAATAGTGATTTGGGATTTTCCAAGTATTTCACTTAAATCCAAAATTGACTTGGTCTCTTCTGCGTATTATATAAATAACAATGTAGAAGAGCTGATTTCCAAATAAAGCTCCACCTTTCCACTTGCCTTTTTCATACTGCAAGTAATTATATTTGCAAATAATGATGGCTTTTCTCAAGCATTTGCACAGCTAAAAAACAGATTGGTCCCACCAATTAAGTTATTAGATTCAAATGTACAATAGAATGAGCCCACAATTAATTACAGATTTAAAAATACAAACTCAAAAATGAAAATTAAGCTACAATACTATTGAAAATGGGAGAGAAAAAAGATAACTCCTTATGTAGTAAAACATATATTCCATTATTTCTCTCTAACCATGATACTTTTATTTAGACATTCTATGTAACAGCAAAAAACCCAAAAGCCCTATCCCAAGATTCTTTCAGGAAAATAATAATCCTACATGTTATAATAATAAAGCTTAAAACATAAATAGTCTTGTTGATCCCATAGGATGACTCAAAATTCTAATTAGAAACAACTGCAGTTTTCCCAGATTCCCAATTTGCAGTTCCCAGTGAAGCAGTCAAGAGAATAGAAGTTACATGTAATGTTTTCATTGCTCCTTATCCATTTCTGCAGAGTGATTGTGAAAAAGTTTCTGTTCCAATTCAATGGGATTTTATTCTTGATTCATATGATTACTAGCCAAAGGATAACAAAGAGAAGTATTGAACCATCATATATATCTCCCATGCAGTTGTTTTCTATATGTAGAGGGACACTTAAAATCTGAGATTTTTAAGTACAATATCTGAATTAGGACCTTATGCCTGAAACAGGGCTTATCTCCACAAGTTTCTCTTTGGATCACTAAACATTTCTCCTGTATATCATCTACTTCATTCTCAGAATCATTTACCTTATGAGCCATTGTATTAATTTTTCTGCCAATGCTTCAGACATTTCTTTTTCTGTAATCACTTTGCAAGAAAATGTTGCATTTTCTCATTTCTGGAAATTAATTTCTCAGGCTGTTCTATTATTCAATGATCACAGACTTGCTATGTGAGCTGACAAAATTAACTTCTTGGAATGTCATGCTTTCAGGAAGTTATTATAAGCTAGTTGTTTTACAGCATCATGGTTACCACATTTACTTCCTAGCAACAGAATAATATTTCCTTGTGAAGCAAGATCATCACTGGTAGTGGCAACATTCAAATGACAGAAAGCTAATCTGAAGAAAGAGTTAAGATAGGAGTATCAAGTATACTGAAAAATTTAGAAGCAGAAGTCTCATTGACTTCCTCTTGCTTTTTTTTTTAAAAACCTCCCATACTTACTCATGATTTTCCCTTGGCTTAGGCTAATTTCACTGGTTTTCCTCTGATAATTTGCTGAGATTGCTGTCCCACTACACCCACCACTTCTTCCCACAGTTCAAAAGTGTGATGTGAAAACATAAAGAAATGGTTCAACAAAAATATTTTCCCATTAAATAGCAATGAAATGTCAACTGTAACATTTAGTGGAAATTTGTCTGTTTTCACAAATGTCACTAGAATACTTTACAGGTCTGGAGCCAAAACTTAGAGCAGAAACAGGAGCCGAGAGTCATTACTCCAGAAGAGACATCAACCTAATGATGAGAACTAATATGCATGTATTCATGTGGGCGTGGGTATGAACCGTCTGCCCTACTTATCACTGGTGGTTCACATTGTCCCAGCATTTGCTGTTGGCGTGCCAGTCATGGAGCAAGAAAGAAGGCCCTGGCTCAGCGCTGTGTTTTCACTACTCTCGCACAGCTGGAGATGTGGGAGCAATTTACTCCTCAAGTGCTTTGGGTTGGCTACACAGTACACAGATGTACAGCCTTTCAGACTGAAGATATGGACACCTCTGGTGAAAGCACTCCTTCTAGAGGGGCTTTGAGCTTGCTCTGTCGTTTGCCAGGAAAATGGCTTAATCACAGAGCCGTTGACTGAGAAGAGGGGAAGAAGGAGGAGCAGAGGAGGCAGTTTCAATTGATTGTTTGCTTTTCAGGATAGCATTGAAAAAACAAAGAATTTTTTACGATATCCAGGGTTTGATTTTGGGGCTTTTTGGTTGTTTTTTGAATTTTCTTTTTTAACATGACATCACATTCCTGAATTATCTATCCAGATGAATCACATACTGACAGATAGTACTTCCCAGACTTTCACATTAAAAAAAACCACTTTATGCAATGTAATCTAATGAAAACATATTCCTGAATTTATGAAACATTTACACACTGCTGTATCCTCACACTAAGCAAGGAATTGCTGTACTAGCTTTGGATGATCAATACCATATATAGAGATCTCTCTACAGCCATCTTAACTTCTTAAAAGTACCTTTCTTACCTGCTTGCTCTTTATAGTGAGGTGCAGCTGATGGATTCAACTGTCAAATGGATTTCTATTCACCAGCTAATGGCTACACCCAGTTAGGAGATTGCTCTAGTGCCTGTAAGAACAATTTCTAGGTTATATAGAACACAAAGTGTATTGTATATACAAAACAGAAATCAAAAGAACATTTTCCACTTAATTCAACAAGTTTTAGTGTTGCTTGCTGACAGATTGGATCTGGCACGAAGAATCCAAGTGGAAACGGAAAGTATGATTGGGCCTTGTTAGAAATATGTGAATAACCAGTGGAAAATGCACAATGCTCCAACAGACTGGGCCAATAAGTCAGATGAGGAAGTTGGAATAAAATTTGATTATTACTAACCAAAAGAAAAAAGGAAGGGAGACAAATGTCATTGATTCAATAAGGAACTTTAAAAATTCAATGCAATATTCTATTGAGGATTTTCCAAGACTTTTTGTGATCACTATTATTATTTATATACTACAAAAATGATTCCTCGTCCTGCTCTTTTCACCTGACATAATACTTTAAGATTGTTTCAATACAAGACCAAAGCTTCTCAATTGGAAAACTCTGCTGCAACATGAAGGCTTTGTTCTTCCAGGGTACATTGATGCTGAAGCTTAGTGTGATACTGATGCTGAGACAAAAGCATTTGCCTAATATATCCACCTTGGAATCCTCTAAATAGGAAAACGTGAATAATTTACCTATGTCTGAGGTAGCTGAAATCTGTAACTACAGACATAAGGGGAAATATGTCTCTGATGCTATCTGTTGTTGAACATTGAATGCAATTATTGTAAGATCATAGAATCACAGAATGGTAGAGGTTGGAAGGACCTCCAGAGATCACCTAGTCCAACCTCTCTGATAAAGCAGGTTTGAAAACCTCCAGGGAAGGAGACTGCAAAAAACGTTTGATATATTTTTTAACTGTAAGACCAATTACTTAAAATATCTTTTTATTCAGAATTAACTGGTAAAAGACGTTTAACTGTAAGACCAATTACTTAAAATATCTTTTTATACAGAATTAACTGGTAAAAGACATCTTCATAAGACACTCAGTTTTTATCTGTATGCAAGTATGATTTGTGTGTGGAATATCCATACTACAGCTCTCATCTTACTGCAACGCTTTAAAAAAATATTTTTCCAGGGACTGAATTTTTAAATCTCAGGAACACCCAAGGAAAAGGTTGAATCTGTTCCTTACTTGGAAAAGTGGAGTTAAAATAGTATTCACAGTCCTTTATGGTTATATACATATAATTATGCATGTACAGAAATATACATGTGTATATATGTCAGAGTATATGCACATATGTGCATACATGTGCAAATTTATACACATATTATTGTTTAATTATAAATGTAATCCTAATGGACAGTATAAAGCTGATCTGGTACAACTCAAAACAATATAGATATATAAGTAATAGCTGTCCAGGATGACACACCTGTAATTCACATAAATTTTAGTGCTGTATGTTTTTTTTTCCACAGTACCTATAGGTCCCAGCAACAGCCTTGTGGTGGTTTAGCCCAATGTCCACCCAGTCACTACCCCTCCTAAACTGGACAAGAGAGAGAGAGAGAGAAATAGAACAAATGGCTTGTGAGTTGAGATAAGGACAGAAAGATCACTCAGCAATTAGTGTCACGGGCAAAACACACTCAAATTGGGGAGAAAAAGGTTTGATTTACTAAAGAAACAGTAAGAGCAGGGAGATGAGAAATAAAACCATCTTAAAACACCTCCCTCCACCTGTTCTCTTCCCAGGACTCCCTTTCCTTTCCCTCCAGTGGTGCAGGGGATGGGGGTGTGGTCAATTCATTACAGATGGACTTTGCCGCTGCCACTTCTCAGGGGGAGGCCTCCTCATACTTCCCATTGCTACACTGTGGGGTCCCTCCCCACGGGAGACAGTCCCTCATGAACTTCTCCAGCGTGGGTCCTTCCCATGGGCTGCAGCACCTCAGACACTGCCCCAGTGTAGGTCATCCACTGGGAGAACAGTCCTTCAGGGACAGACTGCTACAGCTGTGTCCCTCATGGGAATACAAGTCCTGATAGCAAACCTGCTCCGGCATGGGCACCTCCCCCACGGACTCCCAGGTCCTGCCAGGAACTTGCTCCAGGATGAACTTCTTACAGAGTCACTGACTTCTTCAGGCATTCACCCACTCCAGCATGGGCTCCTCCATGAGTGGATCTCTGCTTCCCAGTGTCCTCCATGGACTGCAGGGGAACAACCTGCTTCACCATGGTCCTCACCACATATCACAGGAGAGCCTTTTCTGTGTCTAAGCACCCTCCTCCCTCTCCTTCTCCACTGACCTTAGTGTCTGTAGAGATGTTTTCACATTCTCTCTCCCTGTTGCTGCTGCAGTTTTGCAACTGTGCAACAATTCCTTCTCAAGTATGTTATTCACAGAGGCATTACCTCCATCACTAATTGGCCAGGCCTGGGTCAGGTGAAGGGTCCAGCTTAGAACGGACTGGCCCTAACCCTGTGAGCTACACAAGAAGCTTCTGGCAACTCTTTTTGTTTAAAGAAGCCACCCCTGTAACCCCTGCTACGAACCTGTCCTGGACAAAATCACTACAAAGCACTCTTAGCTATTGCTTTTCTAAGCTGAGGCTACTCACCAACTACTTTGATATATAGTATCTCAAAGGAATTTCTATGATATAAGAGAGAAGAGGATACAGATTTTGGAGAGAAAACTAGTACCAGATGATGGAAAGATAACAAAATCATAACAACAGGAGTGGCAGGAGCAAGAATTACTCTTTATTTTTTTTCCATCTCAGTTTTGGTATGGCAACATTTCATTTGCCAATCTTCTTGAGAGGTCTTGAGCTAATGGAACCAAAATAAAAATTAGTACTTACTCTCACTGACATAATGGTTATCACTAGAAATGAAACTACAATCCTGCTGTACAAAACATTACTTAAAACCATATCACTTGCAGAGAGCATCTAGTTCCCTACTCTTGAGACAGCTGGCAGTGGCTAGCTAAGACAGATAATCAATATCATAGAATTGGATCTTCAAAATCAGATTTATGTTCAGTTTTACTGAATCCATAGCAATGGACAGTTGTTTTGTGGCTGTATCACAAGTGTCTTGCAAACAGAGGAACAACATAACAGTTCTTTGGATGTTTGCTAAAATCTACTGTAAATTGTTCTAAGAAGACAGAAAAAATCATAGTGCTACTTCTCAGGAAATGGAAAATCAAGGACAATTTGTGTCACAGAGGGGAAAGAGTTTGTGTTGTATAAATGAGAATATGCACTGACTAGGTTATTCAATGTCATAAGACAGAAAATTAACAAAAAAAGTAAAAAGCACATACTTCCTAGACCAAGATATTGAAGTCCTTTTCCTTTTCTGTCCTGTTTTCATGATTTAAAACATGAGATTTACCTAGAACAAGCCAATTTTCTGTACTTAGTGAAACATGTTTGTGAGCATAGATTTGTCCTGGGGAAGCCTGCTGCAGTATTAACAGCCACATTTTTAGGGACTGAAATACCCAAAGGAGTTCTTAAATAGAGCTAAAATCCTGTCGTACACCCTTTGGCATGCCAACACCAACAATATATTTCTAGTTTAGAGTACTGCTGAGACTGATTCTGTGGCTCAAGCCAAAAGTTTTAGGTGTTTCAGTTCGTCTATTTGTTCATATTGTTGGGTTTTTTTTTCTATATCTTGTGTAAAAAATGATAAAATTTTTTATTTGTTTGCCTAGTCAGAGGAAAGTAAAACTCCAAAGATAAAAAGATTGTTATTACTGATAAAGGGAAAATCAAATTACTGGCAGGGATATCATAGGTGCTCCTTGTTGATAATAGCAAGCTTGCCAAATAGTGTTAAAAGGAAAGTGAATGGTAAATGTCCTTGGAAAACCTTGGAAATGTCTTCACAACATGTTTTTTGCCACACGAAATCTGCATGCAACACACAAGAAGACATCACAACATTAATAGCTTTCAGAGAAGCATTTTCTGTCACTATGTTCTGTGATGTTGAAAGTGTCATGAGCCACAGTTGTGATTCAAGAAGCTGATGGTCTCAAGGTTTCTCAGGTTTCTATGGATAGGAGAGTGATCACACTAGGAGGACAGAAACACACAATTGCTTCTGAATGTTATTTTACACCAAGGTTTCCTACAATCATTACTCCCTTGTGTCGTTGCCGTGTTTCTGCCAGCTCTTACATTCCATCACAGTGCTGAAGTTTTTCTCTAGTTTTTCAAGATTGTAGTGGGTATGTGATGGTAGTGCTTTTCCACAGCAGCTCTTATGGTGCTGTGCTTAGTGTTGGTATTGATAGCACATCAATGTTATGACTACTGCTCACACAGCATTCAGGCTATCCCTCCAGCATTCCTTCCCCCACCTTCACCAATAGCAGTGGGTGGACACGATCTTGGGAGGGACCATGGCCAGGACAACTGACTCAGGCTGACCACGGAGCTATTCCATACCATGTGACATCAGATCAGTAATATAAACTGGGGGAGAGGAGCAGGAAGGGGGGGCAAGACTCATTTTTGACCTTCCAAAAGCAACCATTACGCGTACCAAAACCGTGCTTCTCAGAAGGTAGCCGGACATCGCTGCTGAGGGGAAGTAGAGAGTAACATCTTTATTTGCTTTTGCTTAGCTTCTCACATGTGCGGCTTTGCTGCTTCTTTATTAAACTGCTTTTATCTCAACCCCCGAGACTCTCATCTTATTTTCTCTCCTTCCTGACTTGCTGAGGAGGTGGATGATAGAGCAGCATGGTGGTCACCTTGCATCCATCCAGGGTCAAACCACCACAAAGATCTAGTGCAAGATGCAGGAGGTCTGCTAGCTGATGAGCTGCCTGAGCATGGGATCTTTCAGAGCAGGAAAGATACAGCTCAGTACCACAGAAGGGAAGCATTTGTTTCTTTCCAGATGAAGTCCTAGAGTATATTTTCCCTATATTTGTGTGCCCAGGTGGAAAATATGTCCACTAGTAAAGGAAATTGAATAAGTGCAAAGATCCCCTTCTGTACTCCACCTGGGACGTTTCCCAAATTTATTGTTTTCAGAGCCCATCATATTACTACCCAACACAGCACAATAGACTTTATCTAGTTCTGCTTAAATTTGGGTAGTACTGTGCAACATTTTGGATTTCTGTTGGAGTCAGTGTTTATTTCTGCCTCATTTTGCTCAGAAGCAGATGTGACTACTTCTTTATATAACCATTTTTCATTATACGTCACCTTGGATAAATTCGTAGTAGACACATTTATTTTAGTTAGAGCAAGGAAGAAAAATATTCAACCTTTGGCTTAAAATTCAATTTTTCTCCTGTTGTATTCAATGACATTATAAATTATGCAGAATTTTAGTTTAATATCAAAGGTGAACTGTCAAGTTCTAAGGATAGGAAGTGTGTTTTCTGCATTATCTATAAAATATGTAGCACAATGGAGATCAGAGATCCTAACTGCACAGAATCACAGATTCTTAAGTGTTGGAAGGGATCTCAAAAGGTCACCTAGTCCAACCCCAAATGGAAATATGGGACATGGTTTAAAGTCTTTCTGTAGTAAATAATACTCATGCAAACTTCAACAACTCTTCTCAGACTCTTGCTTTTTATTAGAGATGGCTAAATTTACATTGAATTACACTAATTTTAAATCATCATGTACAGTGGTTTTGATTCCCATTTCTTTGTACTGATCCTGTGTACCATGTTAAATGTTAATTAACAGTGCTGAACTGCTAAGAAATATAGTATAACCTTCTTTTGACTTCCTTTTCTTTTTTGTTTATTTTGATTTAATTATATAGTTTCAGAAACTGTCAAGAAGAGCAATAGATTAATGAGATAATCCTTCAAAAACATCTAAATTTAACTAGGACTGGATTTCTTATGACTATTTTATTTTAATGGTATATTGTGAAAACTGGCTCCATCTTTCCATCTAAAAAGCTTGCTGAAGAAGATGGCCATGTTATAAAGTGTGCTTGATATGCTTTTAATGGCTGCAGTTTGTTTTGTGTGACTGTTAAATTAGATCACGAATAAAGGTTTGACTTTCTGATATAAAATATCCTTTAAATTAAAATTAATACAGTGCAAAATGAAAACAGATCAGATGTCAGCTCGGAATTTAGTTTGTTGAGGGGAGAGCTTACCTTCATAAACTTTAACAGTATTCACCAAAGCACCATGTATTAAAGCATTTGAGATTCAAAGATCCCATGAAAGCCAAGTACTTATCTCATTTACCCCAGTAAAAATCCAAGCATTTTGAATGTTATACTGATCCTGATTTAAAGACTTATGAAAGTAAAAAATATGATGGGCTTTCACATCAAAGAATCATAGAGTCATAGAATCATAAAATGGTAGAGGTTGGAAGGAAACTCTAGAGATCACCTAGCCCAATCCCCCAATAAATCCACCAAGGTTCACACAGAAACATGTCCAGGAGGGTTTTGAAAATCTCCAGAGAAGGAAGATTCCACATTATGTTTATGCAGCCTATTCCAGTGCTCCGTCACCGTTACAATAAAGAAGATTTTCTATATGCTTAAGCAGAAGTTTTCATGTTCCAGTTTATGTCCATTACATATTATCCTGTCACTGGAACCACCAGAAAGAAGTTCCTCTTGCTTATTCCCCAAGCTGTATGTATTGGTTTAAAGGCAATGCAGGGGCTAACTCGAGCATACGCGTTTGTCTGGATGAATGCGAGAGAATTCTTCACAGGTAGACACTCCCTCAGGATCATCAGTCTTTTGCATCTCATCTTGATGTGAGGCTTTCCCTGACCTGACATGTTTCCCTGTTGAATGGGGTGGCATATACTTCACCATTTCACACATCATCTCCACAAGTCCTTCAGTTTAAAGTTTGGCCAGCCTGTTCCCAAAAATACGAGTACCCTTGTGCAGCAGAGGACAGCAGCCTGCATCCCTTACGAGACATGGCACTTTCAGCCACATGTTGGATCTTGGCTCTCAACAAGCAGCACACCTCTCGTGACTACTTGTCTGATTGACAAATTGGTCTCTTTGTGGTCTCTCACCCACAATGAGCACCTGTTGCTTCTTTTTGCGATGACAGCTCCCTGCTGCTGATGGAGTGAGATTTCCCCTCCTGATCCTTGCCATCTATGTTCACTGTTGTTAACATTTCATATTTATTTTTTACATGGATGCTGGAGGGTAAGTTGTGGAGACCTGCTTTTTTGGGCTACCAGGATCCAAGGTGTTTCTTTTTCAGTGGTGGCTGGTACATGATTTTGGAAGCAGCTATCAATTTCCATCTCTCTCCGTCATCCTCTAATATTGAAGGGTCTGCTCATGGTTTCTTGCAGCTCTTTCACCTGACACTGCAGGTCCTGGACTTGTAGGCACCTGTTGCAGAGTTACCTTTGTAGGAGATTGTGTTGATTTAGCCTTGGCTGGGGCCAAATTTTCACCCAGTCATTCTATTACTCTCCCTCCTAAACTAGGCAGGGGAGAGAGAAGTATAACAAGTGGTTTGTGAGTCGAGATAAGGACAGGGAGATCACTCAGCAATTATTGTCATGGGCAAAACAGACTTGACTTGCGGAGAAATGGTTTGATTTCTTAAAGGAACAATAAGAACAGGGAGATAAGAAATAAAAGTGAATCTTAAAACACCTCCCCCCACCCCTCTTTCTTCCCAGGACTCCTCTTCCTTTCCCCCCAGTGGCACAGGGCATGGGCAATGGGGGATGTGGTCATTTCATTACAGATGGACTTTGCCGCTGCTTCTTCTCAGGGGGAGCCCTTATCATACTTCCCACTGCTATACTGTAGGGTCTTTCCCCATGGAAGACAGTCACTCACAAACTTCTCCAGCGTGAGTCCTTCCCATGGGCTACTACAGTGCCTCATGAACTGCTCCAGCATAGGGCCTCTCACAGAGGCACCTCCTCACACCCTGCCCCAAGGTGGATCATTCACCAGGACAACAGTCCTTCAGGTACCAACTGCTCCAGCATGAGTCTGTCACAGGATCACAACTCCTGACAGCTAACCCGGTTTCTCGTTTGGGCTCCTCTGTCCCTATGGACTCCCAGGTCCTGCCAGGAACTTGCTCCAGTGTGAGCTTCCCACAGAGTCACAGCCTCCTTCAGGCATCCACCCGCTTTGGTGTGGGGTCCTCCATGGGCTACGAGTGGATCTCTGCTTCCCAGTGGCCTCCATGGACTGCAATGCCACAGCTTCCTCACCATGAGGTGCACCACAGGTCACAGGAGAGTGTTTCTTCCAGGGCCTAAGTACCCTCTTCCCTCTCCTTCTCTGCTGACCTTTCTGTCTGTGGAGATGTTTTCACATTCTAACTCCCTGTTGCTGCTGCAGTTTAGCAACTGCGCACCAACTTCTTCCCTTTCTCAAATACATTATTCACAGAGGCATTACCTCCGTCACTAATTGGCCAGGCTGGGATCAGCTGTGGGGTCCATTTTAGAATTGATTGGCATTAGCCCTATCAGCTACATGGGAAGCTTCTGACAGATCTTTGTTTAAAGAAGCTACCCCTGTAGACCCCCTGCCACCAAAACCTGGCCCAGGCAAAACCACTACATTCCAGCCCTCGCTTCTGTGAATCACATATTTAAGGATTGTCATAAAAATGCACATTTATTATACAACTTTCACAATCTTCACTCACATTAACCAAAAAGAATTCACCACACCAAAAATGAAAATAACATCAGCATAACTTGTTTCTGCAGGAGGGTTGGACTTGCTGATCTCTAGAGATTCCTTCCAACCCTACCATTCTATGATTCTATGATAACACCAAATGAATGTGGACAATTTACATACAATCCACCCCTCATCCCTTCACCACAATGAAACAATTCATTCTCTAACACCTTTCAGTCCATTTTTTACCTGTTACCACTCCCAATTACAATCCCTATCTTGAGCTCCTCACAATCTTTGAGGCCCCTGTTGGGTACCAAAAAAGTGGGCTTTGGTTTGACCAAAGGGACAGAGAAGCTAAGCAGATATAGATGTTTCTATTTCCCACAAGCAATGACATCTAGCCACTTCACGAGAAGCAGGGCTTCAGTACATGCAACTGTTGCTTTGGAAGACAAAAGTGAATCACTACTGTCTCCCCCTTCCTGCTCCTCTCCCTGAATTTGTATTGCTGAGCTGATGCCATATGACATGGAATATCTCCTTGGTCAGCCTTGCTCAGCTGTCCTGGCTGTGACCCCTACCAGGATCCTGCCCACCCACTGCTACTGAGGGGAGGAAATGGAGAAAAAGCCTTGATGCTGTGCGAACCGTAGCCATAACACTGATGTGCTATCAATACACATTTTTAGCTACCAACAGAAGAAAGAAATAGGTACAGCTAACTGCAGTTGTGTGCGTTTGGAGAGGGGAGCAATATTTTTGACAGTTGTACTTTTTGTGACTGAGCAAGATTTGAGAAAAGACTTTGTTGTGAAGTCTTAGTCTCTCTTGAATGTCCTCTTCTAAGCTTCCTTTCAGTCTGAATATTCATACTTTGGAGAAGATACTGATATTTTCCCAAAAGAGTGCTAACATCTGGAGATGTAGGTTTTGATTTTTTCCCAACTACCAAAAGAGTAGCTTGTTAGTGGGTCTTGAACTGAAAAATAACACAGATTTTAAATAGTGATGCTTTGCCTGAGGAAGGAATTCATTTGGATTCATATAGTACACGAGGGAGCTGAGTAGAATTCAGCTCTGGTTCTCATCAACATCTCATTAATCTATATTATCCTGTTCCAGGTTAAGCGCAGAATATACTCATTGTAAACAAAATCCAAAACACCTCTTTAGGCCAGTTGTTCTCACAGGCAAATTAAGATAGATAAAGATTTTATCCAAACCCAAATGTGGTCCTGCTCTTTAACGACTTTCAGCCACATAACCTTAGGAAATAGCAGTGCGGTTATCCTTACTAGGTTTCTTGCAAATAAAATGTTGCATAAGAGACTACGTAGCTCAGTCAACAATGCACAAAATGTCTATCAGAGATAAAATAGGAATTCAAATTAACCCTGATATCCAATGGGAAAACTTTAGCTTATTTTTTCTAATTCTAAATTTAGCAATATCTTTATTTGCATTAAAATAATACCTCTTATTATAATTGTTTTATTACGCCATTTTATTTAAATTATCATTTCCACAGAAATAGATTTAACAATATGTATCATAAAAAAGATTGAAGTTCATTAAGCAGTCAATATTTTATGAAATATGTGAAGATAATTTAATCTTAAAATTTCTTATAAAACTTTAAAATCATCTTGTAATCAAAATGTTATGTATTGTCCACTATTAAATACACTTTCCTTTTCCTTCTTTTCGATCAATAAAAGATATTTGGTTTGTTTTGTTTTGTTCCATTTAAAGATGACACTAAGCTAAACATCTCAAAGTTTGCCATTTGAAGGGAAAATAATTTTCTGTCAAGCATAGTGTATGTCCATTAGATTCAGAGTGTTTTAGATATTTTCACATTTCAACATGGAAAGCCATATTTATAAAACATAAGCATATGTATTGCACAGAGGAAAATGTACACTGTCATGGATCTATAACAAGAATTCATGGACAGTTAGTTTCTGAAATCAGAATATATGGTATGGTAATTCACAGTCATTATAGAAATCCACTGAACCACAAAAAATATACGTAGCCAATACTTGCAACTGAATTGGCAAAGGGGGAAACAATTAAGAAAAGCTTTTATCCTTTTCTGATATTATTCTCACAAGGCAAAAAGGTGTCAATAATTAAATGTTTAGCCAGGATATATCGATTTTAAAAAGAAAAAGGACAAAATAGTAAGTGAAAAATGAGAGGTTTTTTTTTTTAAAAAAAAAGATGGAAAAAAAGCATATTCCTCTTTAATTCCTGTTATCAATACATAATTTGTTATGACCATCTCCACCAATGAACCAAACACATGTTCAAATACCAAGTTTAAGTAAGGCTACTTGTGCTGTAAATCATGACTTAAACCCTGTATTATCACTGTCCTGAGATAGTGAAGGTTTGGTAAGGAGGGAAGGGTTTGGAATTAGAGATGTAGTGTCTTTCATTGTTTTCCATTACTTTTCAAAGTTTCAGCAAAAAGCAACATCCCTGAGACCATATTAGTTTTACTGCAGGTTATCATTCAGAACAGAATTGAATTTTATTCATTTCTATTAGACAGTCAAAAATTAGTTTTTCTACAATATTTAGTCACACAATCTCAGCAAGGCTGTGAGGGCTTAATATTTTCCTATTCAAGGGCTATTAATGATTAAATCTGGTCTGAGTTGCAATTTTTAAAAATGAAGTTTCTTTCATAAATTTAGTATCTACCATGTTGGTAGACATTCTAGTATTCCTAACAACAAAGAGAGTAACTAGCACATCATCAGGCTTTCAACTTTAAATTTTCCAGAGAGTATTGCAAGGAATTTTAAAGCACAGATCCTGTCCTTTATTTTTCTCACTTATCATGAGAGTCTGAAATGTGAGACAGCAGTATTTTCAAGACCTTAGCTTTATTGGTGATGACTTTAAAAATACAGAGAGATATTTTTGTAAGTTGCCATCCTTTTTTTTTTTTTTAATATCTCTTATTCTATCAGTCTTCAATAACAAGTAGTTCAGATACTGCATGAAGAGAAATTCAGCTCAAAACTTTTATTGAAACTTCTCTGCCTATGAATGCATTTTAATCTCCAAACTTGTCTTTTTTTTTTTTTTTAAAAAAAAAAGAGACGTGTAGGTGTTTTATGCCCATGTTACAATTTAGTGTATTCTTTGTTGGACATCTATAAAGAGAAAATCTGCTTACAACCTCTCTGTTTAGTTACTTTTTTTATTTTGAAAATATGTGCCTTATTTGGGAAATCTTTTACTGTGGGTCAAAAAGAGGAATCAAATGTCCCTTTGAGTACAGAAATTTAAAAACAGCATTGTCCATTCTTTAAAAATCTAACCAGTGCTATTAAACCTTCTTTTACTTTACTGTAGGATCATATAATTTCCTTTCAGGACATGCAGTTCAGCCAAGATAAATTCTCATGTTCATAGTACAAAACAGCATTGGATATGAATCACTGAATTAAATCATATTAAATTCTAAGAGTTTTTCTTCCAATAATACTTACACTGCAATTCTTAATGTGTAATCCAAAAGAAATAGAATAATTGAATTGGTTTAGAGTGTCAGATACTTTGCAACTATCTAAACATAACTAACACTGTTATGATTTTGAAATTCAAGAAGGTGTCTAATTTCTCGGAAATGTTTGCTTCATCATTTTTAAACTCATTTGTGTTATGAACTGTTTCTAACGAAGAGCTTATAACTCCATTTCAAAACAATTTCAAAAATTAAAAATCACAAAAGTACATAATTCCACACATCCTCTTATACATTCGAAAAGAAAATAAAAGGATCAAATATTTTAATTTCATATTAATACCTTTTCAAAGATTATACAAAACTGTTATCTGCCATAGGAAGAGAAATCAATTCTGTTCCCCACAGGGGAAGGAGAGGGGGGCTCAGTTCTGAACTACTGATAAATAAAAACTTGTAACCACTACATACAATATTTACTGGTCTCTTTGTTTTCTATGTAATAGGTCACTTTACTGACTGGCTTATACCAAGCCATCCTTTAGAGTCTTCTAAACAGCTTAGGGAGAGTTCCAAAATCATTTAATATCAAAGCACAAAGTACTTGGGACCTACATTTGAAAGTCCAAAAAAACTGATCAACAATTCCCAACTAACTATTTCAATGCCTAACAGTTTGCAGGCAACTAAATTTGAATCAGGAAAAAAAGCTAATGCCCAAAGTTTGGCAATGTAGATATTTTAAGACTATGCTGAACCAAGCAGCTGAGGATCTGATCGAGCCTGAAGTTGTTTATGATTCACTAAACCAGTGTCACCGGGCTATCAGCCCCAAGGGCTAAACTGATAAGCACATTCTTTGAACATTTAATACTCAGACAGCATAAATCACAGTTACTATTATTTTCATTAAAAACACAGCCCCTAGAGGAATGGTTACTCCCAACATTTTGATAGTAGTTTAGAGGTTAGGACAGATGGCTACAAAGAACATGGTCCAGGTTCTTGGCTATCTTTAGTCTACAGCACCAAAGCATTTACTTCAAAGATCTTGTGTAACCACCATGTGATTTACAAAACTGTAACAGAGGCACTCACCATGTTCTCATTGAAACTCTACCACTCATATGTTAAAAATGTAAGTAAAGTTCAATAACTATAAGGAAAAGATACATAATTCCAGAGACTAAAAAGTACTGCATTTCTTGGGAAGCTTCTACGAACACAGAGTCTCTGGGCTTCAGTTCCACACATTCATATTCAAATAGATCATTATTTCTGGGAAAATCCTAGCTTTTTTTTTTGCATTAAATTGAAAAATAAAGGGTTAAAAATAGCAGCTTATAGTAACTAATTACAAGTAAGTTTAGGTTTATGAAAAATTGAGAACTGTAACAGGGAAGTTCTTGTTCAAAAATAAGCAACAAACTAAAATACATTAATGACAGATGTAAAAACTGATATACGTACATGTAATGAAACTACTGATTTACCTATAATTAAAATATGGTGTGAGCACTAACTGGTTACTCATGAACTGGGATTTTAAGGTCTTACAAACTGCCCTCTGTTGCTGACACATAATATTGTTCACTACGTTTCTCAGTATTTAGTAATCTTATGACATGGGCTGGTAACCTAGGGAGTACTTTGACAACCAAATATTCAATGTATTGCTATAAGCAGGCTACAAACCTCATTGTAACACATCCACCCAGCAACTGTTGTTAACATAGACAATCATAAACATTTTTCCTTTTAAGATGAGAAGACCTAGGTTTGTTAACAAGACTTCTCACAGTGCCTTTCTTCTACATATAGCCTTCAGAAAGCTCTTTGACAGCTAGTGAACAAAATGTATTTCCTGAAGCAGAAAATATTTATTATCAGCATTTGTCCTGTTTCAATACTGCCATTCTAGCCAGCAGGAAAGGAAGTTGTAACTTTATCTTGGAAACAGGGTCTGGAGGTATATTAAATAATATGCAAGACATCAACATGATCACATCATTTACAGCCTAACCAAAAGACAAAGTTGATAATCCTGGAATGAGGATTGAACCATAGAAGAACATTCATTTACACAAAATTAAGTTATCTAACCTGTAAATTAACACCAGATGGCATAAATGGTCACCTGGTCACCAGAGGTCACCTGGTCTTCTGTCTGCTAATCGAATGCCAAGGCAAAAAAATGACTGTTACTTTTCTATTTTCATAGCTATCTCTCATCACTGCCCCACAATACAATATTTTACTATTATAGTATTGGATACAGGACAAATAAATGTAATTTTCATGCCTGAATATAGTAGTGAAATCCTGCCATGATAAGATCTAACAATCAAACAATTGTGTAGAGATGAATAGAAAAATGACGTCTGTCTTGTATACTGACCACATCACAAAGCTGTTAAAAATCAGACAAACATCAGAACAAATTAATATTGATTTTTTTCATGTTCTTTTTAAAATTCAATGTGCTCAGCACTTGTTGAGAATACACTGGGGTAAAAAAGAAACAGTGAAATTCGTAAGTTAATTTCTTTAAGGACTTTGTTTCAGCTGATTTTGAAGAAGCTATTATAAAAGACAGGGAAAAGATCCAGTATTACGTTATACATTGTCAAGGAACCATTATTTCTTTTCTCACAACATTGTCACTGAGGAATAACTTCATTAAATTTTAAATATTGTGATTTCACTGGGTTAATCTGACTAAATGTTGATGCCTGCAATGTTAAAATCAACTGAGATCCCATACTGCTGGCAAAGAACTAAGGTGTGGAAGTTAAAATACAGTTTCTCATCTTCTAAATTAAACCTTTTCATCTGGTCAACAGACATAAATATCCAGTGAATATGTTGTCCATACCTCTGTTAGCTACAATTGGAAACTAGATAACTAATTCCAAATTAAGGTCCCTACTTGATTAGTACCTAGGTTTGATCTCAATTAATCCCACCCACAGATTAATTTGAATTTGTATTTATTTTCCATGTTATAAAAATATATTTAAAATACCTGTATTATAGAAACTACATATTATTTCCGTATTTCAGCATTCATATATCTTTTGTGTTACCACTTTCAAAAAAATTTCTGAGGGAAGCTAATATTTGGAGACAAATGCAGGCAAAAGAATAAAATTTTGAATTTTCTGAAGACCTAATCCTGCAAAATGCAGGCATATCTGAACCATTTCAGTGACATTCACTGATTTTTGTCCCAGCTTTGAAGATCTACCAATTTCTGCTTGAGTAATTGTAGTAATGTACCTGAAGGAAAAAGGACACGGCCCATCCAGACTTTGGTTATGTGAGATCGTAACTTGGATGAGGCTCAGAAACAGGCCTCAGATGCAGGCTCAGACTTTGGCTACAATGAACAGTGGGCCTGCAGAACAGTCAAGGACAAGTTGATCGTTAGAGTATAGATATGAAGGCAGCTGAGCGTGTGGGAAAGAAACTGTGTAAGCTTAAAAGAATGTAGCAAAGCAGAACCTGAAGGAGTATGTGAAATTGCAAGGCTTATCACAAAAAGTACAGCTGGAAAAGTCCAGTCAGAACTATTGTAACCAAGTTAGCTTTGCATTGCTTATGAAAGCCTGATGCTCGCTAATAGAGAGTTATGACCTTAACCATATCGTTGTCTGTCATTTCTCTGTGGTGCTCTCTCTGACAAATAACTACCTCTTACCTAGAGAGTTATTTACCTTTCCTTATTTTAGGCATTCGAGTGTAAAAATTTTGGGCATAAATCCTTATTTAGTCACTTAAGTACCATTTTAAGCATTAATGTAGTGATTTTTTTAAGCATTTATTCAACATCTTATATAGTCAAGCCTGAAAAATGGTACTTTAACGTCAGTTGAATAGAATGTTTATGAAACAGTATGGCAACTGATAGAAGCTCTGCTTGTTCAAAGAAAAAAACTTCCAAGACACTGTACTAAGCAACTCCTTTTATTAATTGCTTTAAGAGGCAAATGGTCTTAAGTACATGAGATTTTTATTACAGTATTTTTAAAGAGTTCATTGAAAACTGAAACACTGTGCTGCTCTTTGGCATTTTTTTCCTGTAATTTGTCTTTAATTGGATACAAACCCATTTCCTTGGGAACTGAGAAAATACAGCCAATGCGCCCTGACTTTAAACATCTGTTAGGGATTGTTTTATAGTGTTAAAAGTAAAAACTCCATGGCTTTGAGGAAAATACACCTACCAGATTAATAACAATTTTATTTTGATATTTATAGCTGAACAACCATTCTTGGCCCTGCCCAGCCCCACCTGGAGCCTCCCTCCACCCTGTCCCATCAACACTGTAGTAGTTCCAACTTTCAGCCAGCCCTGTCTCTGTCCCCTGGATGGATCACTTGGTCTTACACTGTAGATCCTCTCCTGGTTCCTTCTGCTTTTTCCCTCAGCTCTGTTCCTGGAGGAATTTGATTCATTTGCAATGTCAGGTATTGTCAATGGACCTTGTTACCAGTCCTGAGCTCTACCCACAGTGTTCAGCCCCAACGGGACTGCACATCAGTCTGTGTGGGGTCATCTTTAGTGCCTGTCTTAAAACCCTTCTGGAGCAGCTTGTCCTCCAGTTCTCCATCTGCTGGAAATTGATTGCAAAATACTAGATTTGTGCAAAACAAGATGAACTGGATCTTCTGCTAAACCTGAGCAAATATAGGAGTGCTAAGGCCTGAGGCCAAAAACTTCAGGGTGATGAAATCTTGGGAGTCCTCTGGTGCTAAACAAAGAGATAAACTAGAAGAAAGTAGGACTAAATGTCCTATCTGATAATAACAAAAAACTGAGTCTACCTGGGCACCTAAGTGCAGATCAGATAAAAGAATTACAAATCTGCATGAAACTGGGAGAAAAACAACCAAAACTGACTTCCAAGATAAGCAAAAGAAACTGCCTGGAGACAAAGGAATAAGAAGATCTCAGATGCAATACAGTTATTGGACCAAGTTGTCACAAGTATGGAGTGGAATGTAGATTGTAAAGGTAGAGTAACCCAGGGACTTCTTGATTTAGGACCACTCTTCTAAGAGGAGGTCTAGCTTGAGCTATAATAAACCAACTCTAAGCAGGAACCTAGAGTCGTAAATCTTCTCTGTGGTTGTAGGCTAAGAGTAAATCCAGATGCAACTAGGCTCCTTTTAGAAAGGGTTTAAAGAACAAGGGTGTCCACTCTGAAACTAACAACTCAGCAGGAGAAGCTCTATTGAAAACTCCTGCAAAACCATCACACTCATTATTGAACATGCCTTTGTCATGAGGGCATACTCCTCAACACCAGTCTATAATACTCCTTTGGACTATCAAACGCTGCTATGTTTGATTAATTTTGTTACAAAAAATCTTAGTTTTATGTGAAAATATTTACCAGTAATGTTTCTGACACTTTCTGAAAAGAAAAACAAACAGGCAAAAACAGTGATGGTTCATTACACTATGTTTTCCCATTGTGATGAAATGCAATTACAGCTCAGGTTTCAGTTTTTACTCATCATTCACAGCAACAGAATTCACAGTGGTAAAACTTGTTTGTCATAGAGATGACTGTACTTTAGAGTAGTATCTTTTCCATCCTAAATTAAAATAATTTTCACACTAAATTAATTCCCTTTTGTCCATGAATAAATGTAATTTTTTTATAAAAAAAAAAATCAGGCAAATTTATTTATTAAATCTAATTTAATTACTGACTTTCCTCTCACTAAAATTCCAGCAGTACTTTCTGCAACAGACAGCTATAGAAAGGTTGCTGCTATGTAGCAGAGAAATATCTGCTAGTGTTTCTGATACATATGGAAAAGTGGTGAAAAACGGGACATTATTAGGTAGTTGAAGACTCCTTTGATTAAATGTAAATCTATTTTTCAGCTTCCCAAACTGCATGTAGGTGTGCAAGTCCATAGAAGAGCCACTACTGTGAATAATACCATTTCCCTGGCTCCAAGATAGAACAAATTGCAGTAAGAATGTCATAAAAGGAAGGGTAATTTGGTCCTAAGAATGTTATCAGGTGATGTTTTCTAGCCTTCCTACCAACCAGAGTTCAGAAGGCCTTGCAATATCGTTACCCATTAACTTTCAACTGATTTTTTTCTATTCCAAGAAATAAAATGCTGTATCTGGAAAAGTAACTAACTTGTAACTAACTCTTCCTTTAATGGTCAACATGCCAGACAGTTCTGCTGAAATTGCTAACTATTTTGAAGAAGGACCTTGGTAACATTTAAACGGAAGAAAAGTAAGATCTAAAAAGGAGCCTTGCAAAAGACTCAATAAAGCAGGATAGAAGAGGGCAGATGAAGAAGCAAAGTAAAAATAACTCACTAAGCTAAGGATTTTATGCTTCTCCGCCCAAAACCTGTACAAGCCATCAAGTACATAAAGTATGTTGTAGGAAAACATGAGTGGATATGTGTAAAATCTAGTTATAGCCCAGTGTTAGGCTTTCATTGGATCAATGGATTTGAGATGAATCCAGCATTTCTGTAAACGTGAATGTAGAGGAAAATGTAAATGTCTGAGGTTTTTCTTGCTATTTCAGTACATTAATTCCTGTAAAGGTTTTAAAAATTTTTTGTAGGTTTTTCTCAATAGGATAAACTTTAAAGAGGTGATGTTATTCATTCCTTAGTTGCTATTGCAACTAAGTCAATATTTTTATTCAAAATTGCTTAAAAGAGAACCATATGTACAGCTATCAGCCTTCTACACATTTTCTCCTTATTTTGAAGACTTTTTGCTCTCTTTTAGCTTTCCTACTGCATTCCTTATCCTCTAAATTGATACACTTATTTTACTGAGTTCTGGGCAGAAGTCTAATGACAATGCAGGACACTGGCTTGTCTGCAAGGCCAATATTTTAACTTTAAAAGAAAAAGAAAAGAGTAGGGAAATAATTCACAAAACAAGACTGAACAAGAAAAGAATGAAACTTTTTTGCCTTAGTTCAAATTTAACTTTACAAATATCAAATGCTGGATGTCGGGAGGTTGGGACATCCCTTTTTTCTGTTATATCTAGCAACAGGAGAAGGGGTAATGGGATGAAGCTGGAACACAAAAAGTTCCATTTAAACATAAGAAAAAACTACTTCACTGTGAGGGTGACAAAGCACTGGCACAGGCTGCCCAGGCAGGGTATTAAGTCTTCTTCCTTGGAAGTCTTCATGACCTACCTGGATACGTTCCTATGTGACCTGATCTAGGTGGACCTACTTCTGCAAGGGGATTGGACTAGATGATCTCTAAAGGTCCCTTCCAACCCCTACCATTCTATGATTCTATGATTTATACAGCCATACATTTAGAAAGTAAGAATTACTTACAAATAAGACTCTGAAGAGGCATCTAGATAGTGACAGAGATTAAAGAAACCAAATTATAAATTAGCCTCAAAAAAAATAGAAACACCCTCATACTATAGTTAACATACCTTGCTCCTTTCTTCCCAATGATTAGATGTTGCATACAAATCCCTGAAATTATTAAACACAGATCATCTATAGATGTAGGTGTGCATTGAGTAAGTCTTTAATGGCAAACTGAAACTATTTCTTGATGTAGGTCACTATTTTTTGGATCTTACAACCTTGTTGAAATAAATGACAGCAAATCATTGGATCTATCTCCACTTTAACCAACAGTTGATGCAATAAATTGTGACAACACCTAAGAGCAGTTACTCATCAAATCATTAAATCTGTGAGCAATCAATTTATGAATAGGATTCTGTAACTTCAAGGCATTCTCAGTATTTGCTATGGTTTGGAAACTATATCTTGTGTACTGTACTTACATTTTCTTTATGGCAATAGTATCTGAGTATATGAAAGACAAAAATGAATTTTAATAACACTAATCTTTTTTAATACAGATTATAATAATTCTTAGGAGGTTTTGATTTTTGTGAGGTTTTGATTTTTTATTTAGTTTTGTTCATTTTCATTACTACCTGATGTTATTAATGCAGATTGATACTGACAAGGTTACAGAGAGAAGTTCAAAAGCTATTAAAAAGTATTTCAGGCATTGGGCACTGGGAAGGTCACTAGGAAGAATGCTAGAAGGCTCGGGAGCCTAAATAGTGTTCCTCATCCTTCTCATGGCAGAGGGGAATGCTGAATGAATAAGGAAAACTCACCTGATTAAGAGGCGGCTCAGAGGCTGGTGCCACCAACACAATTTTGGGTTGATGAGGGAACAGAGGGTACTCTGAGGAAATTTGTTGACAATACAAAACTGAGAGGAGTGGCTGACACACTAGAAGACTGTGCTGCCATTCAATGAGACCTGAACAGGCTGAAGTGTTGGACAGGGAGAAATCCAATTAAATTCAACAAGGGCAAGTGTAGAATCTTGTATTTGGGAAAAAAAATAACCCCAGCTACTGGTACAGGTTGGGGAATGAACTGTTAGAGAGCAGTGTAGGAGAAAGGGTGAGGCTGACTCGTCTGTAGTTACCCGGCTCCTCCTTCTTGCCCTTTTTGAAGACTGGAATGATATTTGCTTTCCTCCAGCCCTCAGGCACCTCTCCTGTTCTCCACAATTTAATAACGATGATGGAGAGTGGTTTAGCAATGACTACTGCCAGCTTCCTCGGCACCTGCAGGTGCATCTCATTCAGGCCCATGGATTTATGTACATCGAGACTCCTCAACTGATCCTTAACCCAGTCCTCATCAACCAAACAAAACTCCTCTTTAACCTGACTCCCTGTGGAGTCTGAGGCTCCTGAGAACTGTCTCCAGCAGTATAGACAGAGGCAAAGATGTAATTCAGTAATTCTACCTTCTCTGCATCTTCTGTCTCCAGGGCACCCACCTCATTGAAGAGTGGGTCTACATTGTCTCTAGCATTAGATTTATCTGCAATGTATTTGAAGAAGCCCTTTTTGTTGTCCTTGACTTCCCTTGCAAAGTATAACTCTGACAACGCTTTAGCTTTCCTAGTTGTCTTCCTACGTGCTCTGACCATAGCCTTATATTCACCCCAAGTGGCCATCCCGTTCTTCCATGATCTATAGACAATGTATTTATTTCATTTGGAATATCATTTCAAATAACTATATAACAGTGACAATATCCATAGCATGCTTTTCATCACAGTTATACTTTGCTCATTTTTCTTGTCAGTAGATGTAGTTTGGAAGTCTTAATGATAAGATGTTTACTTTGAGAATTTTTTCTTCCAGTTAATGAATTTTCCTTTTTCTTTTCAAATCTACAGTTGTATTTGTGTTATAAAAAATAAAATAAACCTAGCAAACAACTTGAAAAAAAAAGTATTATTTTTGTGAATAATGCTTGTCTATTTTCTTGCTTCTGTTTGCTTTGAGACGTTAATCTTCATCTGTATTATCTGCTATTGCTTTATTCAAGCTCAGGTGATTTTGCTAGGGTTTTTGTTATTCCCTTGACACAGATTTTTTTCTTCAGTCCAGTTTTTTTTTTTCATACTAGACTTGATTGTTTCTTCTCCCACCAAAAACTCTCAGACATCTCCTCAGGCACCAGTATCTTAATTAAAACCATGTATTGATGTAGCACTTAGTTTGGCTTAGTAGTACATCAATAAAGTACAGAGCAGATTGGAAGACAAAGTCTCCCAGGGCATTCTGAGGTATTTTATATTGATAAAACTACTTTACGCAGAATAATTGTATTTCATCTGGTGCATGTAATATGTTCTCTCTGGAGCCATTAGTATGATGTTGAATTTAAAAATTATGGTCAAAATTATGGTCACTCTTACAGTGGGCAATTGCAAGAATGAGAAGTATACAGGCAATATTATTGCTTTTCCCTGTTTTGAGGCAGTCAGAACCTTGTACACAGGGGAAGAGTCCTCTTATGATGTGGAGAAAACCCAAATCCCTCACATTTTGAGGATTGCCAAGAGTATGGTATCAAGATTAGTGGTGGATTATATATCATGATAAATGTATTCCTCTAAGAACTGAGTGATGGAAAAAAATTATTGATACATAATAACATACTGCAGACATTCAAACTCTTAGCAGCATCAGCAGATGCTGACAGTCACAGTTTTTCTTCTGATTGCCTCCTTCACTCTTCCAAGAATTTGCTCCAGGAGAAGGTTATTGTATGTTTCTAAACCATTAACTTTCAGATTTCTTGTGATGGTTACTCATTCCCTTTTTCTCAGTCCCTTCATCCTGAAAAGGAAGGCCTAACTCTGTTTTTCATCTTTGTCAATGGTCTAGATGAGTGGTTCAAGTACATCCTTTGCGACTTCACAGATGACATGAAACTGGACAGGATGTTGATCTGCTTGAGGGCAGGAAGGCTCTTCAGAGTAACCTGGACAGGCTGTATTGATGGGCTCAGGTAAACTGTGTGAGTTTTAACAAGGCCAAGTTCTGGGTTCTACACTTGAGACGTAACAACCCTCCAGTGCTACAAGTTTGGAGAAGAGTGGCTAGAAAGCTGTCCAGTGGAAAATGTCCTGCGAGTGCTGGTCAACAGCCACTTGAATTTGAGCCAATAATGTTCCTAGGTAGCCAAAAAGACCAATGGTATCCCAACTTGTATCAGAAATAGTGTGACCATCAAGATCATGGAAGTGATTGTCCTCTANCCTGGACAGGCTGTATTGATGGGCTCAGGTAAACTGTGTGAGTTTTAACAAGGCCAAGTTCTGGGTTCTACACTTGAGACGTAACAACCCTCCAGTGCTACAAGTTTGGAGAAGAGTGGCTAGAAAGCTGTCCAGTGGAAAATGTCCTGCGAGTGCTGGTCAACAGCCACTTGAATTTGAGCCAATAATGTTCCTAGGTAGCCAAAAAGACCAATGGTATCCCAACTTGTATCAGAAATAGTGTGACCATCAAGATCATGGAAGTGATTGTCCTCTAATACTTAGCACTGGTGAAGCTGCACTTCGAATACTGTGTTCAGTTTTGGTCCTCTCAGTACAAGAAAGACACTGAGGTGCTGCAGCATATCTGGAGAAGGGCAGCAAACTTGGTGAAGAGACTAGAGAACAAATCTTATGAGGAGTGCCTGAGGGAACTTGAGTTGCTTAGTTGCTTAGTCTGGAGAAGAGACGGCTGAGGGAAGACATGCTCACTCTACAGCTACTCCAAAGGAGATTGTAGCAAGGTGAGTGTTGCTCTTTTCTCAGATAACAAGTGATAGGACAAGAGGAAATGGCCTGAAATTGTTCCAAGGGAGGTTTAGTTTGGATATTAAGAAAAAAAATCTGTACTGAAAGAGCTGTTAAAGACTAGAACAGGCTGCCCAGGGATATGGTAGATTCACCATCCCGGGACATTTTTAAAAGTGATGTAGATTAGGTGCTAAGGGACATAGTTTAGTAGTGGACTTGAAGGTGTTTGGTTAGGGGTTAGACTTGATCTTAAAGGTCTTTTCCAACTGAAATGATTCTATGAACAGAATCCCACTTGAGCAATTTCACAGCTTGAACAAAAGAGATGTGCTCATCGTGAGGCTTAGAATTCAATTGAATTATTGTTACACAAGCCTGGTTTGGAGAAGCTTGCATTTAATCACTTTTTCCAAATGAGACAAGGATAAACTGTTAGAGCTGGATGCTAGTAACAGCAACACAGGAATCCAGACCCCAACAACAGTGTCACAAAGCTGACATATACCAGTGTTCATGATGGATGTCTTACCAGAAAAACAAATGACTAAAGGAATTTGGAGAGCTACCTGCTTTCTTCACTTATTCTCTTAAAGTGCAGACGAAGTAAGCTGTATGTACTTCTTAACTATTTGCTAGCTAAGATGTTACTGGAATATAATCTTCACTTGAACTTTAAGTTCATTACTAAAACTGTGAAGAAGCATTTACAAATATCACACTATTCCACATAGAGGAGATTACAATTCTGAAAATGTCTTCTGTCAGTACTTTTTCTGCACTGAAAGTGCATTAATGGAAGCATAGTTTAGCAGAATATATGAAATATAGATCTGACTACAAGACCAATTGGATTAAGAACTCAACTGCAAACTTTGTACAGTGTATTTGTGGCCATGGTAAAGCTAAACAAAATGTTGTTAGAGAATGAGTGATTCCAAAATTTATTTCACTATTTCACTATGCCGTTTAAGGTTCCCAGTCATGAATGGCTTATTGTCCCATGTAAGTTAGTTTCCTCAATAATGGGAATATCCATCTGAAAAATAATGTAGTGGGGCTATTTATAGTCAACACAGACGTTTGTAAGTAATATTTCCTTATATGGTACTAATAAAGATACTTAGGATTTTAGTGAACTTCATTAACCAAAAGCTTAGTAACAAGAACAAAGCCCAAAATCAAAGCTCAGTGACTTCCTACATAAAGATACTCATTTCATTTTTCATAGAGTTAAAGGATATACAAACAGTCCAGCTGGAGGGTTTGTTGAATATTTCTAACCACTTAATTTTAAACAATTTGTGATTTATGTAGTAGGAAAGAAGTTCCTATCTTTTGGATATAATTCATTACCTTTTGTGGAATTAAGGTTTTCCTCTCTAAAATGTTTGTTAGACTAGTTAGGAGACAGACTGTATTTCAAGTTGATCACGGAGAGCACTATTTAATCATAGTGATTTTCTCTGTGAGAAGAACTCAACATGATCAACTAATTGAACTTATTTCAGAATGAAGCAAGAATGGATAAATTTATTTTTAACAAGTTTTTTCCCAACAAGAATCCTTCACAGCCAGAGTCTTCTGAATAATGTCAAATGATAGAACAAGGGGCAATGGGTGCAAGTTGGAACATAAGAGGTTCCAAAGAAACATAAGGAAAAATTTCACTATGAGAGTGAGGGAGCACTGGAACAGGCTACCCAGATGGGTTGTGGTTTCTCCTTCTCGGGAGATATTCAAAACCCACTTGGACGAGGTCCTGTGTGACCTACTCAACGTAGTCCTGCTCTGACATGATCTTTCAAGGTTCCTTCTAACCCTTAAGATTCTGTGATTCTGTGACTTTAAAGTGGTTAGCCAATGAAATGTTTAAATGCATTGACATTGTATCAGATTCCCTAGCAGCTGTTATGCCACCATGAATGTATAGCATGGATGTAGTTAAGGTATAAGTTAGTGTTATCAGTCTTATAGCTCCTTCAAAGCCTATGTAATGTACCTGTATATGGATCTCTACAAATCTTTTTTGAAATCAAGTCAGTAACAAAATGAAAAATGTGTATTCAACATTAATGTGCTTCATGCTGTTCAGTGTTTTGTGACATGTAAAGTTTGTGGAAAAAAAACCCCACAAAAGTAGCATAATTGATTCTTTATATAAATATTTTATATACACACTATTTATAAATCCAATCTGAAGTCCTTATGTTTGATGCAGAAAAGAAAGAATCATTGAGGAAACAAAGGAAAGAATTAAGTTACTCCTTCCTTCTGCTCTCCATGTCATAAAATCCATGACTTTATGTCTGTTCTAATGAAAACAAAGGATTTTCACAAGTCTATCTTGTTTTGTTCTTCTATTTCCCACAAATATTTGGGCAAACAACTTGCAGATTATGTATTGTTCCAGTGCAATTGGATCTTTGGAAATCAGCTTGACATGGGGTTTGTTTCAGGCTTTTATATGTAGCTGTGAGAAAATAGAAAAGTAGTATTTTTCTCAGTTGTGCAGTTAAGCGGGATGAGGCACTTCAGTCTATTGGAGACAAAATGACACATTCTCTAATTTTTTTTAAATTTCTTTTGACAAACACATATTTCTTGTACTTTACAACAGTAAGATCATGGTAACAGTAACTGTAAATAGCACAAAGTAGAACTGTAGGGTTTGGGTTTTATTTAACCAAGCAATATCTTAATCCTTTCCTCTAAGGCTTTTACATGATAAAAACATTCAGTTATTTGAGACTTTTCACTTCTGCCCTCTCATACTTCTCTCTCTTCTCACTTTAAACTGTGACATCATTGCCAAAAAATACCCAGTTAAGGTTAAATTCTCTTCTATCTCTCCTCAGTGTTGTTTACAAAATGAATTTAAATGAATTAATCTAACCAGAAGAGGAAAGTGATTAGTAAGAAATTGGCATAAATGCATTCATTACTTAACTTACTTGGATGGAAATCATTATGATCATCAAAAGGATAACCAAAATAAAAAAGAACACCTTTAAACTTTTTTCTCAATCATTTTTAAACTTATACTTTCCATTCATTAGCTTCCAGTCCAGCAATGTTTCAGTTGGTAAACTATGAGTTGGGATATATTCTTTCTCTACTTTCACTTGACAAAGTGCTCCTGATCACAAGGCACTTACATGTGCCTTAGATTAAATTTAAGAAGAAGGCCTCACCTTGCTTAACACTGAGTATATCCAGTGCCTCCAATATCTACTTACAGTGGCAGAAGATAGATATTAATCAGACTTTTTCAATTTTACATTAAGGGAATTTATCTGAAGCAGCATATTTGTCACAGCTTCTAAATTTCTCAGCATAAAGAAAGATCCATTACTCATATCTATCTTACACAATGGGCAATATGATGGTGGCTAGTCCTAACCACCTCGAAGCCTGAATCTTCATGTCAGACTTGCATTACTTCATCACTTAACGATGATGATGAGGCCTGCAATGTCATGCCATTTTCTTGAGTTATGACGGAAACCTGCTTTTACATGGTCTGTTGAATATTAAACTTCAGAAATTCTAGAAAACTAGGTTGATTTTTATAGACTTTACATTGCTTTTTGCATCTAAAGCAGTTACCAGACATTTACCATAAAAAAATTAGACTTCTTAGCTCCTTTAAAAACAAAAAAATCCTCATACCAAATTCAGCTTTTCATTTTTTTTTCAACATCCCCCAAAAGACATTATCAGTTGGAAATTAAAGGGTACAGAAAAAACTCTAATTAGAGTGGGAAAAGGACATCAGAGATAGACAAGGAGTTGTATCATGGATGACCTCATGATCATAGCTTTCTAGGGTAATTGTGAACCTCTCCCAACATCATGCTACAAGACACATGAACTGGTTCCTCAAGACTTTTCATTTTTGTATTCTTAGTGTATGTCATGTATTCTTAGTGTGATCATTGCTTTCTAAGGTAGTTGTGAACCTCTCTCAACATCATGCTACAAGACACATGAACTGGTGTAGTGGTTTAGCCCAATGTCCACCCATGCAGAATATTACTCCCCCTCCTAAACTGGACAGGAGAGAGAGAGAGAAATATAACAAACTGCTTGAGAGTTGAGGTAAGGACAGAGAGATCAAACGCAGCAATTAGTGTCAAAACGCGGCAAAACAGACTCAACTTAGGGAGAAAAAGGTTTGATTTATTAAAGAAACAATAAAAGCAGGGAGATGAGAAATAAAACACCTTAAAACACCTCCCCCTACCCCTCCACTTTCCGAGACTCCATTTCCTTCTCCCCCACTAGCGGCTCAGGGGATGGGGGATGGGAGTTGCAGTCAGTTCATTACAGATGGACTTTGCCGCTGCTGCTTCTCAGGGGGAGGCCTCCTCACACTTCCCACTGCTACACTTTGGGGTCCCTCCCCAGGGGGACAGTCCCTCATGAACTTCTCCAGCATGGGTCCTCCCACGGGGCAGCTCCTCACACGCTGCCCAGCATGGGTCATCCACTGGGAGAGACAGTCCTTCAGGGACAGACTGCTCCAGCCCGGGTCCCCTCACGGGNCTGCTGCAGTTCTGCCACTGCGCAACAACTTCTTCTTCTCAAATATGTTATTCACAGAGGCGTTACCTGTACCACCTATTGGCCAGGCCTGGGCCAGGTGCAGGGTCCAACTTAAAACTTACTGGCCCTAACCCTGTCAGCTACAGGGGAAGCTTCTGGCAACTCTCTTTGTTTAAAGAAGCCACTCCTTTAGCTCCCTGCTACTGAAAAACCTGGCCCAGGCCAAAACCACTACAACTGGTTCCTCAAGACTTTTTATTTTTGTATTCTTAATGTATGTCATGTAAAGATATACCTTGGTACTGCAATAATTAGACATCAATGGACTCGAAGGACAGATAATTTAAGATAATTTTAACAGATGTTTGTTTTATGAGCCCAAGACAGAATGTGAGGCATTAGCACTGAAAATGAAAGGGTCTCACAAAGTGGAGCAATTTTTGGTTCAATCCCAAAATTTTGCCCTGAAAAGACCAATTCCTTTCATAAATTTATGAGAAAGTATTAGCTTAACTGCAGGACACTTGGGTAACTGAGCCTGGGAACAGACTGCTCAGAGAGGTTGTGGGGTCTTCTCATCTGGAGATTTTCAAAACCCTTCTTGTGCAACCTGACCAAGGTGAACATGCTTTAGCAGTGGTGTTGGACTAGATGATGTCTAGAGATCCCTTCCTATCTCTATCTTTCTGTGATTCCGTGACATGGGATACTTGCTTGAAGCCACAATGGTGCTATAAGTTTGTCTTTTCTGCCCTTTTGGATTTGACAATTCCACTGAAACTGAAAAAAAGAGAGCAAAAGGGCTTTTTGTTTGGTTAGTTTTTCTTAACATCTTCAAGACATGCCTGCAATAAATCCATTGCACAACTCTTACTGTCTTCATCAGGAAGATGAATCAAGATAAGTAGGTACTGAATGGAAAGACAAGAAAAGTCTAAGATGGCATTATCTGAGAAGTATGAGGAGAGATTAATGATAGAAGAGTCAAAGAGGAAAGGAAAATACTAACAGCATCTAGTCTCCTCATAAAGCCCAGTCTGTGCTTTAGAGACTTGAGTATGTATTCAAGGGCACAAAGGAACACGTGGTTAAACATAAACTATTCCATTTAGCCATTTCAGTTCTTACAGAACAATGTGGTTCCAAATTACAAATGAAAAAAAATAAACCAAAACAACCAAAAAACTAAACCTGTGACACTGTTGAGCATTTTACTAAAGTATTCAAAAGATTTTCTGTTTCCAAATATACTTAAGAAGAAAAACTTAAGACAAGAAATCAGACTATCATTTATAGTGCAAACTTTGATATGTTTTCCTAAAGATCTATAATACTTAATTTGCCATAAAGTTTGTATATGTACATAAGGAATAAGAGAGAATGCATACCTTCAGGTGTGTTTAAATAATATGAAAGTATATTTCTATTTGGAAATTCATAGTTCTCATAAATATTTTTGTGGTAATATGTGCCTTTATAAATGCTGAAAACCACTATATTAGCTTTAGGAAATTTATAATATCTGATATCATAACTGGTCTGTCACTATTGCATTTAGTAGAAATAAGGTGTACTTTAGCAATTATAAAATGAGACAGGTAGTAACCTCTGATTATACACAAAAGGATATTCTTATTTTCCTTATTAGATTTTTCAATATAAGCTTCATTTAGGAATGTAATGTTATTACTTAAAAGTAGAGAACTATTTTGTCTTTCTGTTTAAGACACCTCGAACAAGACCCTTCCACTTTTCAGGAAATAAAATTGTCTTGTTCTTATGGGACATATGAATAAGGAGATTGAGATTTTTATTATCCTGCTGCTTTGTGCGTATTTCCTAAATCAGACAAGTTATGCTACAGTGACAAAGCATGGTGTCAGATTGACCTTGTTGTCTTATACAAGCTGTCAGTGAGAGTTACCATGAGACAGCCTTGGATATGACTTGGAAATTGTTGTGAATTTCTTAAAGCATTAGGAAAAAAGAATAACTATTAGCACACATTGCAGAGATTTCCATAGCCCTCTGAATGGTGCATATTTCCAAGACTGATGAACAAGCAACAGAGACGCTAGACATAATGGTAAATCTCAGAGAATTATTCCATTGTCTTTATCTTATTACAAGTTTCCCATGTGCAGAAACATAACCGTTTGTTCACATGCAGCCTGACAGTCTGAACAGCCAGGTCTCTTGTTTTTTGATCAGATCAGTCACACATGCTTCAGCAGTGAAAAAGAAATACACCTAAACTCCTGAAAAAAGATAGATCTCTTACATCTTACATTAAAGCCTCAGGGACATTGAAATTAGTCAACATAAAACTGAAAGGATCATTTTAGTTCCGGGGTAGAGTGAGTTGTATCTGATGCTATATGATACCATCTTGAGAAAGTAGTCTAAACATAAAATGAAATTATTCCACAGCCCAGGATAGTTCAGACTCACCATCTGCTAGTTAGCAGGAGCCTGCCTTCACCATCCCACTGAAACAGACTGGGTTAAAAGCTATTTTATTTTAAAAAGATATTTTAAATACATATGTCTATATTCCATGGACATGAGAGAGAGAACGAGCAAGAATTTTCATCTGGTGGTAGAAAATTGTATGTTAGCTAGTAGCAAAACCCAATAGGAGTGGATTTCTTGAATAAAAGGATGCTGAGGACCCAATGGCCTCACTACAGACTTTTGAGGAGTTTTACTTCAAGGTTGCTCTAGTTTGACCTAAAAAAAAAAAAAATCTGTTGAGGATGTGGCAGATAGTCTCATGATCTAGTTTAGGAAGTATTATTTTCATGCACTTTGGAACTGTTCTGCAAAGGGAACCAAAAAGTTTGAAAAAAATGAGATTTCAAAGGTATATCTGAACTAAAGTTATGGCACAAATTTGCTCTTGGTTTGTTAAACTCTGACAAATGCATGAAAGTTACTCATAGAATTATAGAATCACAGAACCACAGAATGTTTGGTGTTGGGACGGGTCTCTGGAGGTCCTGCTCAAATAGACCTCCCAAGACCAAGTTCAGATGGCTTTTAAATATGTCCAACATTGGAGACTTCACAAGCTCTCTGGGTCACACATATGAAAATGTGTTTTCAGATGTTCTGAAGGAACCTCCTTGTGTTTTACTTTGTGTCCATTTCTTCTTGTTATGTCACTAGACATTACTGAAAAGATCCTGGATCTGTCTTTTTTTGCATCCTACCTGCAGATATTTATATGCATTTATAATATCCATGTCTTGAGACTTCTCCAGGCTAAACTATACCAGCTTTCTTAGTCTATTCTCATATGACAGATGCTCCAATGCCTTAATGATCTTTGTGGTCTTTCGTGACTGGACTCTTTTCAATATGTCCATATCTCTCACACTGGGAAGCTCAACACTGGACATGATAATTGAGAGATGTCCTCACCAGTAACAAGTACAGCAGAAGGATCCCATCTCTCAAAGTGCTGGCAACATTTCTCTTAATGCAATCCAGGATACCATTAGCTTTCATTGCTGCTAGGATACATTGGTGTTCACCATGACCCCCAGATCCTTTTCTGCAAAACTGATTTACAGCTGGGTGGCCTCAATACACATTGGTCTTGCTCCTCCCCAGATGCAAGAGTTCCCCTTTTTGAACTTCATGAGGTTCCTAATGGCCCATTTCTCCAACCTGCTTAAGTCCCCCTGGATTGCAGCATGACCCTCTAGTGTATCAGTTTTGTATTAGCAATGAACTTGCTGAGGATATACTCTGCCCCATTATCCAGATTGATAATGAAGATAATAAAGAGGATAAGACCCAATATTGTCCCTTGGTGTACACTGTTGACAGGTCTCCTGTCGTGGTTTGGCATGGCTGTATTTCTAGTACTGGAGAAGGGGCTGTAAAGATAGCTTTTGTAAAATGTTACTCAAAACTTCCCCCAGCTCTGAGCCAGACCCACTTCTGGGGCTGAGCCAATTAGATGCCTCCACGATCACTTTTTAAGAAGAATCTGGAAGAGGAGGGTTCTTCCTGTACCTTCTTGTTCTGTCCTTGCTTCTTTTTCAGCTGTTGGTGCTCCAAGGAGTTGGGAGAGAGAGAGAAGTGACTGCGTGGATCCCAAGGTCAGTGAGGGAAGAGAGGAGGAGGTGTGTTGGAGCAGAGACCCCCCCTGCATCCTGTGGAGAGGACTGGTGAAGCACAGAGTTAGAGACCCTGCTCCAGGGGCAGTGACTATGCCCAGAGGAGGCAATATTCCATGTGAAGGACCCTATATCGGCAGAAGCTGTAGCTGCTGGGAAGAAGCCACACCAGAGAAGTTCATTAAGGACTCTGTCTGAGGGAGGCACCCCATATCGGAGCAGGAAGAATGATGGGAGTCTTCCTCATCCAAGAAGAGAGAAGTTGCAAAGTCCATCTGTGAGAGATTGACCACATTCTCCATTCCCTGGCCCCCCCCCCCCCCCCCACCAAGAAGTTGAAGGGGGAGGAGTTAGAAATATCGGGAGCAGTGAGCTGGGCCCAGGAAGAAAGGAGGAATGGGGGAGGGAGATCTTAAAGTGCTGGTTGTATTTTTCTCATCATCCTGCTCTGGTTTTGGTTCTTGTTCTGTTCTGTTTCTTGTAGGCAGTAGAATGATCTTTTCTTACTTTCCTCTCTAAGTCGAGTACTGGAGTCTGTTTTGCCTGGAATCATAATTGGCAGTGAGCTCTCCCTGCCCTTGTCTCAATCCACGACATCCTTGGTTAGTTTTTTTCCTCCCATTTCACTGGGGTCTCTGCTGTCCTAAGGAAGGTGAAGGTAATGAGGGCCACCGAGCAAGAGACTGTCGTGGTGCTTCATTGCTAACTGAGCAAATCCACGACACCTCCAAAGACATTTTGTGCAACTGATCATCCTTCTTTGGGTTTGGTCATTCAGTTAGTTTTCAATTCACCTCACTGTCGGCTTATCCAGTCCCTACTTCATTGGTTTCTCTATGAGGATCTTCTTGGAAAGAGTGTAGAAAGCCTTACTGAAGTCTAGGTAGACAATCTTAACTGTTGTCCCCTCATCTAGAAAGCCAGTCATTTCGTTGTAGAACTTTATCAAGTTTTTTTCATATCAAGATGACAGAAATGAGAACTAAAAAACAGTATAGAACAAAAAAATATATAATATAAAGCACAAAGTTATTACAAGTAATATATTTAAACTGGACATTGTAAGAAGTTTTTGAGTTAACAGAAACTCTAGTTAAGCTGTTCTTTACATATAGTGGCATCAAGAGACTTAAGTTGTGCCTGGTGAGGGCCTGTTACAATGTCTGCCAGATAAAAAATGATGATAAAATTTTAATATAATTAGCTTTCTAATAGTCAACACTGCAGCAGCATAGGTGATAAGTCCCAGTAAGGCTGTAGAAAGAGAAAAATATCCCATTTGTCTTCCACTTTTTTATTCTTTTTTACCCCCTTTTTTGAAATATAGCTTCCAAGTGTGATTGGAGGTAGAGAGTAGAATTCCCAGCTCTATTTCAAAACACAGTCACCAAATAATGCATTTTCATGCCTATAATATGCAGATTAAATGTTTTTAGGCATCAAAATATGGCTATAGTTTGTAACAATTTGCATCTATTACCTGAATATTCAGATAGTGTGATGGAAAACATGCAACCTCCTCCACACTCCTCCCTGTTGCCTCACTGTCCTTTATCCCCAATAACCTCTGTTACCTCTTTTTCAATAAATCCTCTCACTATAGATCTGTTTCCAACTCTTATTTGAATTGTCTTTGGCTTTATTTTCAAATAAACCTCTAGCATAAGGAGTAGAGATGCAGTGAAGGACAAACCTGTTGCAAAATTTGTGACTCAGTCCACTGAAGGACATGCCATATTTTCTTTTTTTGTTTACTGTTCCATCCTCTTTCAGAGTGTTATGGTTTATCTAAGGACTGTGTGCCTGAAAATAAAATAGTTGTAGTGCTCTTTTTTTTAATATTCTATTATAAAAATTAGTTATTTTATGAAATTTTTCTTCATTGACTGTAGGGTGCCACCTATTGAATTGCAATCTAATAAAATGTAGCTTAAACTGTGCATACGTTAGAAGAATATAAATTGGTACAGGAAAAAGTACCTCGAATCTGCTTTTTTAAGTTATGATAAATGTTGTTCTGATGCTAGCCTAGAACTGTCTACATAGCATGTGTTGAAAAGCTAATGGTAATAGCAGAGCCTTCATATCAGTGAATAGAACCATGATTTCACAGACAAATTCATCATAAATTACAACAGCTCAGTTTATATCATATGAATTTAAAAGTTATAGAGAGACTGAGTTGAAACAATACAGTAAAGAAAAGCAATTTCATTTTGCTAGCAGAGAACCATAAAGGTCAATTGATCTGGCATTGCCTGCATTTTCTTCTTTGTGGTTGTGTGCCAGAGATTACAAAACTGCAAGAAGTGAACTCTAGAAGGAAAAAAGATTTATTAAATCATTGAAAATATTATTGAAGTCAACATTCTACTTCAAAAGGAATTGGGTTTTTTTGTGCTAAAAGTAGACATACTATAAGTACTAAAGCAACATATACACATTTGTTTGGAGATCAACCCTGATGTACAAAAAATATAATTTACCAGCTTTCTTGAAGAAATACATCTTATGCCTGCTGATGTCTTAGTACTGTGTCCAACACCTTGTTTGATATGAGGATTATGTCAGTATGTAGTGGAAGGAAAATTTGTCAAGGATTGCATGATCCAAAAGCATCTGAAAGCAATGAGATGGTTCCTTTTCACTTGAGCTGACCTTGGATCAGGCTTACAAGGTTATTTCTTCATTCCGTAGATACCAGCAGGGTTTCAGAATTGTTAATTTGCATGGACTGTCAGGCCATTTGGTACTGAACTTAGAAATTAGCTAAAAGATGTATTTCTTTACATGAATTGCATATGTTACATGGGTCCTTTATTTATTTTGCTTGCTCAAGTTCTTATGCTGTGCTGAGTAACAGTACAAGCTGGTAGGATTAGCATTCACAAATATTCTGAACACTTAATAAGGAGACAAATTGGAATGTTGATCATGAAAAACATTAATACTTTTGTCTAGCACATTTGTATTTGCAAAAGGGAAGATTCTTTTTGTAATTGAGAATTCAGTGCTGCCTGAATCTGCCTTTTAAATTACGTTCATAAATGTGAAATTACTGACAATGGTTCCTCAGAAATGTATACTTAGGCTGTGTAATTATAATTTATTTCTGTAGCTTCAGTTCTTTGAGAAGGGCTTTTTTCAACAAAACAAAATCCAATCAACATTCTGTTCAAGTAATTTGACAATATTTTTTAAGCGTACTCCTCAGTGCTTTATAGTCTCTCTTTAATTATGACATAGTCAACAGTACTGCACATGATCTTTACTGCATAATTGCCTGATCATTCCCAGAAAATATGAGGGATGTTTGGGATGCAACTATAGACCAACATTTCAAAACCTTTATGTCTGCAGTTAAGTCTTTAAATCTATATTAAGGCTCACAGATAAATATGACCTAACTTTTAGTCCTCTGGCTCTTTACAGTTGATTCGTGGCCACTGACTGTCTTTGAAAAGCTTGCCAAATTTGTGTAGAAGTATCAATGTGGATTTTAAAATCTAATTTCTAACTGTGGCCTAAAAGATTGTGCTGTGGTTCCCAGTTTTAATATGAACATCATTATAACTGTCTTTTGGAGGCAGGTTTACTTCTGCTAAAATCCGTGGGACCTGTGCCAGAATCCAATTGGGGCAGGATTTGGCATGTTGTAAAGGAAATGTTTCATTGTATAAAAGAAGGGATTGGAACCTGTGGTACAATTTGTGATGTTCCCAGGATGCAGATAGATAATTATTGGGAATTTTTTATGTGTTTGTAGTAAGAAAATAAGTATTGTATTACACTTTGGTGTGATCCATTCTTTGGCAGTATTTGTCAGTATTTATGAATGAGCCTTCATTTGTAATCCTATGTATTAATACATACCTTTTTACAATTCAGTCTGACAGTCCAAATCCATAGATTACCCTGCTAGAGGCTTCCGAAGTCATAGTCCTTCAAAGCATTGTTTGTCAAATTGCTTTGACATGCTTCCTACTGGAAAGCCTACTCATAGGGTATTAATATTCCTTTACAGAGACTCATGACCTTGAAAATTGATTGCAGACTGTAGTGGAAATGTCAAAAAGCTCAGGTAGGAGAAGGTAACTAGTGATGATGATGATGACAGGGAATCTGTCATCAGCAGCAGAAAGTTTCTTCAGAAGAAGTAGATATTGCACAGATAGTTCTAAAGTCACTCACAGGATGTTTAAAGAACATTAAAGCTTGTGGCACAGTGTGAGAATACTACATTTTTTTGTAATATGACCATGAAAGCTCATGTTGAACCCGTGAGATTTATAAGTGCCTGTTAGTATGGGTACACAATTGTACCTAGAGAAAAAAATGCTTTTGGTGTGAGCAAAGAGTATGCTAAGACTAAAACCTTATGTTTAGCAGTAACTAATGTTGTCAGGAAAATAATCTAGTATATCAGACTTGATTTTTTTTTCATAACTATCATTATTGATCAATGCTTACACATGTTTAAGTTAAAATATCATACAGGTGCAAGTCAGATCAGATTGAGATCCTATTTTTTTCACATTCAGATACAAAAGAATTCTTAAATTTTAATTGGAATTGAATAAGCTGTTGCATATAAAAGACACATTTTTTTACTTGAATTTTCAGTAAAGAGTAATTTAATGTGGGATGTCAAATGAACTTCGAAATATTCTGTCTGCAGTTTACAAATCTTACAATGCACATTGATAAATTAAGTGTGGTCACACAGATTCTTGGTGCTCTAAGACCCTCAAAATAGATGATTTCCAGAGTTTGAAAGGCATGCTTGTTTCAACAAGATGGAAACAAATCAAGTGAGATCAAAGCAGTAAAATGAATATTTATGAAAAACCTCACATACTTAGAAAAGTGAATCAACACCTAAAACACATCCAGTTGCTTAGGGGCATATTTTATAGCAAAAGCATAATCAATACAACAATCCAAGTTAGACTCCATATTAACAATAACTTTAGAAATGTCTTTGAACATTCTTTGTTAGGCTCCACAGCACAGCATTTGACTTAGGCTACTTTTGATTACATCAATGCAAATGATAAAAGAATTTTAAATCTCATCACCAGATTTATAAATCTAGGTAAAAGAAATACTGTTGCAAAAATTCTTTTTAATGACTTTTCCTCTATTATTTTTTTCAATGAGCTCACATGTAAGCACATTTCTTCAAACATAAACTCTCTGACAATCCACCACCATTGTTTGTACAATAAGTTTTTTTCTCTCAGTTTTGCAGTCTTTCAGGTTTTTTTCCCCTCAAAACTTGACACTTACAGTTTCTTAGACTTGAATGTACATTTGTTAAACTCCCAGAGTAAGGAAAGTAGCTTTGTATGAGAAAATGTCAGGAAAGTCAGAATCTGAAATTTATTAACCAAGATATGGAAAATGTTAATGTCAGCTTGCATAACTCTGGGTACCTGTGGTTGCAATGGCTTTTTTCAACTGTCTAGGCAATGACAAGTGAACTTTCATTTCAATGACAATGAAGTAGCATTATATCTCATACAAGTAAATGCTCTCTATCCAGAGGACATTTTTGAAGTAAATTCGTTTATAATTATTTATATCCCAAAGTTTTCATATTAAAAATAAAGTTAGTGCATGTAAACTACACAGATACATATTTTTCATATTTATCAATTATATTTTACTTATTTGCACAAATAAAAATGAAAATATTTACCACCATGTGTTCCTAACAAATACATTCTCAAATCTCGTCTGTAAACTATTAAATAATGTTGAACAATAACTTCAGAACAACTCAAACTCAAGAGGTTTTAAGGAACTTGTTAGTGAGGGGAAAAAAAAAGTGAAAGAGTAACTTCTCTTCCCAGCTATCACAAAGAAAAAACATATATTAAAAGTTTATTATAAAATTGATGCCAAATTTTGTAGTTTAAAACTTTCATTCTACTCTGGTACAAATGAAAAAAAAAACAACAAACAAAACAAACAAACAAAAGAACAACCCAGAAACAAACTTAAAGCACAATGTGTTATCTATCAGTACAGTGTAGGTTTATGGTCACAGTTTGGAGCATTATCTCTACTTACAGAGAAGAGTCTAATTCAGAGCAAAATATCTGTTTTGTGTGGTCACTTCAGTGAGTGTCAGCATAGCTTTCAGTTATAGAAACATTATTCTTTTTCTGCCATGGAATGTAAAAGTGGACTATGATAGAGTAGTACTGCTCACTGACTGGTTAGAAGAGAGTTTCAGCTCAATAGAATTAGTCAAATCAAGCGTCAAAAATAACTCCTAACAATTGAAATAAAATACCAGCAATAAATATACTCAATATTTTATTCTATCTCCCCTCATATGTTACATTTTATAAACAATAAAACTGTGAACCAGTCACATTCTCTGTCTACCTCCTTCTTTGTCTCTCATCCACAAGTACATGCACATCATTTACTATTTTATAAATGCAAGGTGGAATTTTCCATAGAAAAGATTTTTATTTTACAGCTCTATTTACTTGATGAAAGAATGACGATGAGAAAAACGCTCAAAATGTGATACACATGATATAAGTGAAAACATATCAAGTTATGTGCTGCTTTTGTAATTATTGTCCTTTGATTAATACTATGAATTTCATCATCCCCCATTATGGCAGTGATCATCCTATTACAATTATTTGCCTTCAGTGCCTGACCTTTTATTTACCTTTTGCTGTTGCTGACATAATTTCCTTCCAACAAAGACAGAAAAAAAGATTCTACAAACAACTTTTCTCGTAGCAGAGCAATACACTGCAGTTATAGCAATATGAATGAAACTATTGCATAGGGTAAGGAGTTATCCACTTGTATATGCTGAAAAGTATGCACAGATGGACACAGAAAACTTCTAAAGGAATCTTAGCATATATGTAGTGGTATTGTTCAAAAGTTCAGTTCCTCTGACAAGAGAATAAATGTAGTTTTCAAATGCAATTTACTGCTCTTACCTTTTCTGTTAGGTAATAAATACATCTTTATTCTCAACACTGGATCACATAGAATAGCTCATTTCTCAAAGCAAGCATATATTTAAAGGTAACTGAAGTCAAATATGCTTCCGAATAATCAATAGTCTATTCAGAAATAATTTGTTACAAGGCAAATCTTATGTCAAGTCATTCAAAATAATATAAAGGAAAATTTATATCTATGACCCACATTTAGATGTTTCTTTAAAATAAGATGGTGGAGGCAAGTACAAACACGTTTTAATGACAAATAGCACCTATAACAATTAAAAAAAAACACAGCATACATTTGCAAGAGGGATTCACTAAACAATTCTCACAAATGATGACTATTCTCATTTCACACCTTCATAAACCAAAGCAATAACTTTAAGAAATAAGAATCTGTAAAGAAAAAAATTCTCAGAGTACTTCCAGTAAAGGTAAAACACTGTAGTCATAAAGCACTGCAGAAATGAACATATGACAATAACAGTTCAATTATTCCTCTTCTTTCTAAACCTTCTGAATAACAGCAATGAAAATACTATGTATGTATTTTCATTTCAAATGATCAAGCTTAACACTGCATAGTATGTTGGTAAACATTGTAATCAATTATTTATTTTTTAAAAACAATAAAGACATAGTTTTACCTGTGTGTGAAAACTGTTGTATTTGTACTTCTCACTTGACATCTCTATTATGTCTTGCAAGAGTTAAAAGGAAGGAAAAAAAAAAACCAAAAACAAAAAGTGGGGTGGGGCAGGAAACAGTCAGTCTGCAGCCAATTAGTATACTGTGATTCATTGCACTTTATTTCCCAAACCAGCATCATAGTTGAAACTAAATGGCAACACTTTTTTGCATTGGTAGGTTCATGCTTAAGCATTAGTCTTGGAATGTAATTAGATTGCAAGCAAGGTGATAATTGAGATAAAATGAACTCTGAAACCCAAATCTACTGATATGTATTAGTATATTGAAATTAATTGATAATGTACAACTCTTTATTCTCTATGTTATAATTTTTCACTGTACAATAATGAATCCAAAGAGTACATATTCTCTTCTCTAAGCTGGAGGGTACATGATTCCTCAACTTAGTTAAGAAGGAAAAGGTTTTGGGCCCCAACCCTTGCTTAGTAATTGCTTCTGTGGTGGATATCTATTGAATGAGATACACAAACACATCTGGATCAGTATTTACAGTCTCCAGACTTAAACACTGCACAATTTACACTTCTGTCAATGTAAACTGCTTGATCTACTTTACATTATTTGGTTTCTTGGCTGCACAGAGTTATCAGGAGTTGAATGCCTCACACACTTAAAAATAACTGGTGAGTGGATCAGTCTTGCAGAAAATAGACTTAATCTCCACTCGTTCTTGTAGAGCTCATTAAACGGGGAAAGATACTGACTTTCAATGTCTGATTTAAAAACTTGCTTTAGGTGCAAGGTAATTATTTAAAAGGAGGATAGTAGCTCTAGTGCCATATTGCTGAAAAAGACTGTCATTCCGCTTGGAGCCTGTCATGAAACTGACATACCGAGGAACAGCTCAGCCTCCACAGTGGAATTAAACAAAAGTATACCTCATTCCTTCATCTTGAGTAGGCTAGGGTGGAGACTGCCAAGCTTTTAAGATAGTGTGTTTAAATATAGGCAACTCAATTCCACCTACATCCTATTTCAGGTATCAAAGTCCTCTGTAGGACTAAACTCTAAATTTCTGGTGGAACTGAGATTACGTTCGCTGCAAACCTTTTAATCTAATTAGAATTCTTGCCTGAAGAAAGAGAATATCTGCTTACAGTCAAGTTAAAAATAGAAAAAAGAAAGAAAGAAAGAAAGAAAGAAAGAAGACCTGAAACTTTTAGTCAGAAGGAGAAACTGGAGACTGAGTTAAGATGATAGAGAAAGTGAGGAAACAAGCCAAAAACAAGCTTTAGGATCGTATTTGTGACTCGTCTTGTTTTTCCTATGAAATTGTTGTCTTCAAAGGCACTTTATTTTTGAGTATTCTGACAATAAAATTGCATGAGAAAGTACTTCCTTCCCAGATCTTATTTTCTGAACTATCACTGTCAACACAACCGTTTCATGCTCATCAGATTATTGTCTACTTGTTGAAATTCAGGAAGCAGTTAATGAACAAGAAGTTTGCAGATTTTTTTTTAAATGATTACAAATAGTTGTTAATAATAGTTATAGAAAGAAGCTATTTTTATACATCTTCTCTGGTACTGTTTAGTTTAATCTTAATTAGAAAACTCTAAGGCATAAAGCTTACATTTTTATCTTGCTTAATTTTTAAGAGAAATAGCAAAGTGGATCCTATTTCCAAAATATTTTTAAACTTCAGTATAATAAACTTTAAAAATGAGATAAAAAGAAAAAATGACACAAAATATTTTTTTATGAAACTTGATTGTTGAATGAAATACCTTTTTCTTTCATAGGTTACTCTGTCTCATTCTCTTTTTATTCAGGATCACAATCAACAACAAAATATTAAATTCTGTATTTAAGTTTAAATTTAAATTCTATTTCCAAATTGTGATAGATTTTGTTCTCCAGGCTCCCATTAGATATTTTTTTTTGCCCCATTATATTTTGTGATGCCAGATATTTAATATACAACCTTTGTCCTGACTTTTGCATTTTCACGAAATATAAAATGAACTAGAGAAAAATAACTTCTAAGAGGAGAAGAAAGAAAAGGAGGTTTAGTAGATTCAAAGGTGTGCTTACTGGAGTTGCCAGCAGAACTAAGATACAGTCTAAGAATGGTTGCACATAACGAAATCATACTGCTATTCAGCACACAGATGCAAAGCTTAGCCAAATGCTTTTATCTAACAATCAGATCGAACAGTTACTGACAAAACTGTCACTGAACTTTCTATGTGTAAAGGACAAAAGTAAATACTTCATATTACAGCACTTTTAGTCTTAATCTAGTGCTTAAATAATTTGACAGCTGAAATTTCTGTAATATATTTTAATATATTAAGTATACATAGTCATGATATGTTAAGAAGCCTTGAGGAGTAGAACCAGAGACTTGGAAACAGAAAGAAGAAAAGTAAGAAAAAATATGCTCTGGAATAAGGAATGAGGTAATATAATTGTCAGTTAATACATTTTTAGAACTCTTTCTATGAAAAAATTGGGAAATACTATTAACTATCTTATCATGTGTGCACACTCACTGAATATGTGAAAAACAACTGGCAACACTTGATACGATGCAGAAGATGACTAATTAAACATCACCAGTTTGTTTCAAAGAATATTACAGTAGAATTATAAAGAACCAGCATCAAACTTTACAAAATCGTAAATGTTTCAATTCATGAAAATATTTTATACTCCAGTAGTGCACACTCTAGTGCTGAAGCAAATATAATCATCATCATTAGGATAATAGAATTATTTGAGTTGGAAAGAACATTAGAGGTCATCTAGTTCCAACTCCCCTGCCATGGGCCAGGACACCTTCCATTACACCAGATTGCTCAAAGCCACATCCATCTTGGCCTTAAACACTTCCAGATATGAGGCATCCACAGCCTCTCTGGACTAATTGTTCCAAGACCTCACCACCCTCACAGTTAAGAACTTCTTGATATGTTAGCTAATTCTATCCACTTTCAGTTTGAAGCTATTATCTGTTGTCCCCTCACTGCATCCGCTTGGTTTTCATCCCTTTAGGAACTAGAAGACTGCTACAAGATCTCCTTGTATCCTTCTCTTCTCAAGGTCTTCATAGGACACTAAAAAATAGGTTCATTTACACTTTTTTCTTGGTCTATGCTGTTTTTGTTACTGTTTCTGTAGTGTCTTTAGGTGGTGATTAAATGGAGAGTACTGGAACTTTTGAGTTTACAACTATGACATTTTAATATTAAAAATACTTCAGAGAGAAAGAGTATACAAAACCAAATTCTAAATGCCAACTGGGCTCCAACAAACAGAACCAAAACAGAATGGTGTAATATATTTTTTCCAATAGCTCTTAGACAAATTCTTCTCTGCCAAAGTTCTACTTTTACATTTTATTCATTGATTTTTTGCATTTTAAATATATTCTGCAAACTTATTTCCTCTGAGCTTTCCCCTTTTGATCACTGCACTCTTTCTTTTGGTCTTTTTGCTCATCACTGTAATTTCTGGTTTTTCTTCAGCATTAATGTGTGCCTATTCAACGTTAATACTTCACTTTTTTACATTGCTTAACCAACATGTTGTGCATGGTGGTAATGAAATGAAAATTATTTTCAGTGCACACAAATGTGTCCCGTACAAACCTTGCTTTTTTCCAAGTCTGATACATGATGTACTTAATTCGCTTTTTTTACATGGAAGAGAAATACTGATCATTCATCTCAAAAGTGTCTTCCTCAAGTAAAGGCTCATGGAAATAGTTGGACAGAATGGGACAATTAATCCACAGGAAAATAATTTCATTCTATAAATGCTGAGTTTACCATGAAAATCAAAGAGTAGGAGGTCTGCAATATCTACCGCTTTGTAAATAGATACAGTCTTGAATATAGTTATGCATTAGTAAGTTACATCAATATATCTATGAGAAATCATAATGTAGTTTTAATTTTCAATTTTTAGTTTTAATTTTTATCCATTGACTATTTAATTTTCGTATATGTACTGTCTTTGAGAGATGACAGCATGAGGAGACTATGGCTAAAATTATAACTATTATCATATTGCACTGATAAATGCAATTTAAAGTAGCATTTGTAAAAATTAACACAATAGTAGAATGGCTGACTTGTGACTAGATAAGAAATCCCAGAGTTGGATATATTATGGCAATCCACATGTTTTTCTTTAGGTCTCCTTTCCAATTTTTACAGATGTATAGTTTTAGACAAGCACTTATTGAGAGAGAAGGACTTTCATCCTCAGAAATAACAAACATTGTCTTGAAAAAGAAATATTATATCAGAACAAAAGATTATGTCTCATTTAAATTTTTTAGCAGCAAAAATAATTACTTTTCATTTTATCATTAAGAAAAAATTAAAAAAACCCCAAACATTCCCCAGTAATAATACATGTTTGTAGTATTTTGAAATGGACCTTTTTCTCCTATCTGTAAGTTTTTAGTGAAAATAGGTCATAACTAAATTTTAATTTTTTAAGTTTTTTAAGTAACTAAATTTTTTAAGTTGTAATTTCCTCATTGTGGATGAAACAAAAATTTAAAACTATCACTAAGGACTAAACTATGCTCACTCACAACATTGGTTGCTAGTGGTACTGAAATAATTTTATCAGGTTTCCCACTTAGGAAAACAGCTGACATTCATCTTGACTGAGTGAAGGATTATACTCTTGGCTTTACTTTTAGTGATTTTTGCTAATTTGACAGATGATGCATCACAGATGAAACTCAGATATATACCTGAAACACATCTCAAGTTTAAATTATTGTTATATTTACTTTTCCAGATTTGGAATATGCTTCCAGTTTCATTTCAAATGCTAAGGAATCCATAGTATTATATAATTAGTAGCATTCTATGATTATTGGACTTTCATATTTTGTTTTTCTCATCATTAGGGAATAGTTTCCAATTTCCATTTGCTTTGAACACCTTTTCTCTTCCCAGTTTTCGTATTTGTGTAGCTACCAAGTTTTTGAGGAGTACTCAAGCTGTATTTTCTATATAAATGTATGAGCAGAAAATAATTGCTGTTTTCTCTATTATTTTGTTGTTAGAATGTCTAGGCCTTGAAGAATTTTGAACATATTGTCTGTTATACATATATCTGTTTTAGAATCATAGAATGGTAGGGTTAGAAGAGACCTCTAGAGATCATCCAGTCCAATCCCCCTGCAGAAGCAGGTGAACCTAGATCAAGTTGTTTTATCCAAGGTAGAAGACAAACTTTAACTCCTTGGTTATATAAGGATGTTCTAATATTCTAATTAAAGTGGATACTTTGAGTTACATTTCAATTTTGTTTGTTAGTAGAATCTTCTCAGCTATACATCAGTCCAGTTTCATTTTAAATAATGTTATAGAGTTTTTCTTAAAGGATTTCGGCTTTTGCTGTTTTGATTCTTATATTTGATTTGCCATTGTGCTATTTCAGAAAAAAGTAGCCATACGCTGGAGGTATAGATACTGAAGGTTTACCTATGGTAAGTGTTTGGAGAATATTAAACCTTTTGATATCGAATATCAAAGCTTTGAAAGGGCACTTGGTAAATCTTTATGAAAGGGAAAAACATGAGGTTTTAATTTGTTTTGGAAGCCTGTAAGTGAACAAGAAAACTCAAATCAAAACTCTTCAGATATAACTGAGTCCCTGCTGACAGTAAGTAACATCCGAATGTAATGCAATCCTCTTTCAATACTCCACTGGGAAGAAATACAGTTTTTTAAAAGCTTGGGTTTAGTCCAGCAGAAGTCCAGTTCAATGGTTTGTGACCTTTTAAATAAATCTAGTCTGAGGTTCATTTTTATAGTGTTGGAATTAAATACTCACTTTCTTGAGTATGTAGTTCAGTGACCGTGACCTCCATATTTTGATAATTTTGTAACTTACTTTCAATTTGTTTTCTACTACTGTGGAGTATTTTGAAGCATGAAAGTTTCTACATAACCCATATGTTTCAGTAGAAAATTAGAGGTGAAAGTGTAATTGTATCTCTGAAACAAGCACAGGAATTACAGTTTTTTAAAAGCCTTTGTTTGTCTGAGTCTTGTACACAGCTGAAAGCTGAAATTCTCCAGAACATGCAACCAGACAGCCCTATAATGACAAAAAAAAAAAAGCCCAAAACATAGTATTCAGTACAGCTCATAATTATTGCATTCAACATTTCAACATTTACCACTACTAGATGTCTCTTTCAGAATCCTAGATATTTAAGACTGAAAATATTGAATAAAAAAAAAAATTATTGGCAACTAGTCGCCACTTGCAATAAACAATGAATAGCCATTTGGATGAATGTTTTTTTTTTTTTTATGCTGCTACTAAAAACACCTTTATTTTGTCCATGCTGATCACTACACCTGATTATCTCACTGAATATTTTAGTAACTGCCAAGTCTGTAGCCTAACAGAGGCAAGAGTGCAGCAGCTTCAAAACTCAAAGTCCAGATAGTAGTGTTCCCAAAAGATATATCTCTGTATATATTTGCATGGTTGACCATGCAGACCGACACAGATATGAAACACACTGTACTCATTCAAATGTATTAATCTTGTTCCTTCCTTGACTGATCAGTATGAAAACAGCAGTGGAAATTTTATTTATATATATATATATATATA
>WBNH01002962.1:188841-211022 GCA_013401255.1 Urocolius indicus | reverse complement strand
CTAGCTAGGCCAAACCACAACATTCCCAAATCCCTAGCATCTGTTTCAGTTCCTGCCTTTACTTGTGTGATCTCTTACATGCTGTTCACTTCATGCATCTCATTCTCCCTCCTAGTCCATACTATCTGTCTGGAGAAATCCTCCTGACCTCTCTCAGTCAGCTTTCCTCTTTTCCACACCTCCACAGTGGCTCTCAGTCCTCTGCCCTAACTTGTCTTTGTCTCTTTCACACACAACTTACTTTGTCTCAAAGACTTGCTCTTCAGATTTCCATTCTTAAACACTGTTCAAGTTACGTCTTATAGTCACCCCCCAGTTCTCACTCCTAAAATCTCAATCGAAGCTTATGAGCTATCACAGCATAAAGGTACTAGCAGAAAGATAGTAAAAGACACAAGGTTTCATATGTGACTTAAGCCTGTTTTGTAGCACATAGGCATTGGAGTTGCAGGGCAAGTCATTCCTGCCTCCCCACCAGAATTTATTCCTGCAGTAGCAAACGTGCAATGCTACATATGTTCTGCAGACCAGTAACTCTCTAAGGAACATGTATAAATAGAGAGTTTGATGAGAACTGGAAAAGCATTCCTGCTTTGCCTGATTTTTTTTCAATTAGAATCATAAAATCATAGAATGGTAGGTGTTGGACAGGACCTTTAGAGATCATCTAGTCCAACTCCCCTGCAGAAGCAGATTCACCTAGATCAGATCACACAGAAACATGTCCAGGCAGATCTTGAAGACCTCCAAGGAAGGAGACTCCACATTCTCCCTGAGCAGCCTGTTCCAGTGCTCTGTCTCCCACACACTGAAATAGTTTTTCCTTACATTTAAGTGGAACTTTTTGTGTTCCAGATTCATCCCATTACCCCTTATCCTGTTGCTAGCTACCATAGAAAAAAGGGATGCTCCATCCTCCTGACACTCACCATTTAGATATTTGTAAATGTTGATAAGATTCCCCCTCAAGCTCCTCTTCTCTAGACTAAACAACTCCAGTTCCTGCAGCCTTTCCTCATATGAAAGATGTTCTAGTCCCCTGATCATCTTGGTGGCCCTGTGCTGGACTCTCTCCAGATGTTCTCTGTCCCTCTTGAGCCGGGGAGCCCAGAACTGGACACAGTAATCCAGATGAGGCCTCACCAGAGCAGAGTGGAGGGGAAGCAGAACCTTCCTTGACCTGCTGGCCACACTCTTCTTGATGCATCCCAGGATGCCATTGGCCTTCTTGGTCACGAGGGCACATTGCTGGCTCATGGTTATCTTATTATCAATGAGGACTCCCAGGTCTCTCTCTGCAGAACTGCTCTCCAGCAGTTCAACCCCCAGCCTGTAATGGTACATGGGGTTGTTCCTCCCCAGGTGCAGGACTCTGCACTTATTCTTGCTGAACCTCATGAGGTTCCCCTCTGACCAACTCTCAAGCTGATCAAGATCCTACTGAATGGCAGCACAGCCTTCTGGGGAATCAGCCAGTCCTCTCAGTTTGGTATCATCAGTCAACTTGGTGAGGGTACTCTCTGTCTCCTCATCCAGGTTGATGATGAAGATGTTGAACAAGACTGGCCTCAGAACCGATCCCTGTGAAACTCCACTGGCTACAGGCCTCTAATTTGATTGTTAAAGATCATTTGATCATATCCTAAATGACTATCTGAAGAATAAGTTAGAAAATCTAGAAAGAGACCGCCTCCTATGCCGCCTCCTATTCCAATGTCATTCTTAACTTTTCTGAAAGCTGATATATAGCAATATGTCATTGAAATCATTGAAATCATTATGATACCTGATCATGAATGAACAGACAAGCAAACTCAGTAAAAGAAACTTTCAGGTTAATTACATTTGCTTTCCTATAGTTACTTAAAGAGTTAGGAGATGTAAAAACAGTCTATCCAGCCACCGATATCTGATACTAGCAAATAGCTCTCCAGTTCCAGGCATGCAGGAAGAAAAATAGATACTGACACAGCAGAAAGTGCCAGTTGATGAACTGCTGAGGACTGTTATCATGTAAGCCTACTGTCAAGAAACAATGAAGTGTTCTTTTCCAATTGTCACTAGTATCAACCCCTCACAGTTTATTATGTCTAGTAGTTCACATTACTTGAAAACATCCACTGCAGCAACAGTATCATTTCATGACAAGGATGGAAATAGTCTTGGAACAACATTCCAATATTATTGGTTTAAGGACAGTGATTTGTTCTTTTTTTTTTTTTTTACAGCAATATTATGCTTTCAATAATATTGTTAAGACTGAGTCAGGATTGTCCAATACAATGACCTACCAGCAGAGTGCCTATGACAGAATATTCAGTAAATTCTAATGGATAGGAGGTCCTAAGGGATTTCTAGAACAGAGTTTGATGAGAACATGTTTTCACACAGTACTCTAACCCAAATAATACAAATTCATTTCAGGTCAAGCAAATTCAAAGAAAAATACAAACAATAGAAAGCAAACCAGATCCCTGTATTCTATTTCACAAGATTCAAGGCTCAGAGACTGACTCAAATTGAAATAATGCCACATTATTTTGTATTATTTGTATTAACTGTAAAAACAAACAACTTTCTTTGCTATTACAAACTGAAACAAAAACATCTTTCAGAATTCTTGCTACTTATAATGTAGGGATCGGCGCTCGGAAGATCTCGCGATGTACGGAAAGACGTAGGGACCTCCCTGAGCATGCGCGCGATAGTGATAGGAGGGTATATAAACCGAAGTAACCGCGCAATAAGCGCCATTTGCTGCATCCATCTCATAGATGTCGGTGCTCATTTGGCCCGAGGACGCAGGCTGGTCCTCGTGGTCACTGACCGGATAGAAGCTGCCGGAAGTCGCCGGCAACATTATAACCTTTTTCTTTTTCATTGCCTGATATCTGTCACTTTTGACCTGTCACTTTTGACCTGTTTTTGTCAAATAAGGAAAATAAGAAGGTTTTTTTTTTCAATTATATCAGCAGCAAAAGATTAGGGGGAATGTGGGCCTGCTGCTGAATATAGAGGGTGCCCTGGTGACAGAGGATGCAGAGAAGGATGAACTACTACATGCCTTCTTTGCTTTGATCTTTACAGCCAAAGCCGGCCCTTGCGAAGCCCAGTCTAGCAAGGATAGTAGGACGGTCAGGACATCAGGGGACTTGCCCTGAGTGGATGAAGAAGAGGTTAAAGACTTGTTGGGCAAGCTTAACACTCATAAGTCAATGGGTCCTGATGGGATGGATCCAAGAGTGCTGAGGAGCTGGCTGATGTGATTGCTAAGCTGCTTTCGAACATTTTTGAGCATTCATGGAGGACAGGTGAGGTCCTGAGGACTGGAGAAAGGCCAATGTCACTCCAATCTTCAAAAAGGACAAGAAGGTGGACCCAGGAAACTACAGGCAATGTTTCTTGCAGATGGTGAGGTGGATTGAGAGCTGGCTGAATGACAGAAGCCAAAGGGTGGTGATCAATAGCACAGAATCAAGTTGGAGGCCCGTGGCCAGTGTAGTTCCACAGGGATCAGTTCTGGGGCCAGTCTTGTTCAACATGTTCATCAATGACCTGGATGAGGGGACAGAGTGTACCCTCAGCAAGTTCGCTGATGACACTAAACTGGGAGGACTGGCTGATTCACCAGAAGGCTGTGCTGCCATTCAGTGGGATCTCGACCAGCTTGAGAGTTGGGCAGAGAGAAATCTGATGAGGTTCAACAAGAACAAGTGCAGAGTCCTGCACCTGGGGAGGAACAACCCCATGCACCATTACAGGCTGGGGGTTGACCTGCTGAAGAGCAGCTTTGCAGAGAGACCTGGAAGTTCTGGCTGGCAATAAACTAACCATGAGCCAGAAATGAAGGCCAATGGCATCCTGGGATGCATCAAGAAGAGTGTGGCCAGCAGGTCAAGGAAGGTTCTGCTCCCCCTCTACTCTGCTCTGGCGAGGCCACATTTGGAATTCTGTGCCCAGTTCTGGGCTCTCCAGCTCAAGAGAGACAGAGAACTTCTGGAGAGTACCAGCACAGTGCCACCAAGATGATCAGGGCACTTGATCATCTTCCTTATGAGGAAAAGGCTCCAGGAACTGGGACTATTTAGTCTAGAGAAAAGGACACTGACAGGACTGTCATTAATATTTGCAAATATCTAAGTGGTGTTTGTCAGGAGGTTGGGATATCTTTTTTTTTTTTTTTTTTTTTTTTTTTGTATCCAGTGACAGGACAAGGGATAATGGGAAGAAGACAGAACACAAAAAGTTCCACTTAAATGTAAGGAAAAACTATTTCAGTGCGTGGGAGACAGAGCACTGGAGCAGGCTGCCCAGGGAGGGTGTGGAGTCTCCTTCTCTGGAGGTCTTCATGAGTCACCTGGGTAAGCTTCTGTGTGCCTGATTCTAGACGAACCTGCTTTAGCAAGGAGGTTGGATTAGGTCCCTTCTAAACCCTGCCATTCTGTAATTCTGTGTGATTCTGTGATTGTCATTTTGTTTATGTTCTGATGCTCCCAAATCCATATCCTTATATAGACCAAAGAATACATTTTGTTTAGTAGCCTTAAATATCTCTTTCTATAGAGTTTTCTCCTTCTCCATTAATTTTAGATAGTTCATGTAGCTCTCTTCTGTGTAATATTATCCAGTATGAATTTAAACATTACAAAATGCTTATCTTTTTAAGAAAAACAGACCAATATAAATTATTTATTCATATAACTTCATTGGATAATTTCTTGTGAAAGACCCTTAAAGGAATGGTGAAGGGAAATAAAACTTTGCTTCTGAAAAGAAGCCAAGAAGAATAAGGTACTATAATATAGAACGAAACATCTACTCTTACACATTGATCTCAATCAGGAGAGATTTCTGCAGGCATCAGATAATATATAGGAGGTACTGATCAGATTAGCATAGAGCAAAGTGTGTAAGGATCCCATCAGAGACTTAAAACTAAATGAGAACAGGCAGGTAGCAAGTTCTTTTTTTAATAACTGCTTTCTTCTCATTTCAACATGCCCAAATCACACAATCTATAAATCCAGTTGTCAGGGCATGCAAATGTTGAGACTTCTGAAGCAGAAGTCACTTAGCCATCTGGCAAGCTGGAATGAATGCTGCAGAATAAAGCTGCTCTGTTTCATTTCAGTAACATGTTATACAAAACAAGTGAGCAGGGACACATTGGCATATAAAGCAAGGAATATATATTAAAAAAAGTCATATAATTTAGAAAGCATACGAGGAACAGCTCACACAATGACAGCTACAACAAAAGAATAATCTTCTAATGACTCTTTGACAGTTTATTCTCAGTTCATATACTTAGGCAGTACATACTGTTTATTTTCTAAGCAGCTTAGCAGATGGGAGGTAAGTAGGATGATGATTATAATTCAATATAAAATACACTTAAATAAAGTTGGAGGTCTGACTTAAGCCCTTAAAAGTCAAAATATATAAGTTAAGACTCCAGCAACATTCTTAGCTCAGCTGCTATTCTTATTTTCTAAATGTGGAACAGTCTCTTATCGCAGGCTGCCACACCACTGGACAATGTAGAATTGGTATGAGGGAAGAATTAGTTCCAGCAGCTACTGAAGAACAAGATTCCGCACTACAGGCAATTTGACACAACTTTAGCAGGCTGTTTCCCACTTTTTTTTTTTCAGTTGAAACAACGGTTTATACTATCATTTATTTTTCTTTCATATCTACTTGATCCAACTTATTAAAATGTCTCAGCAGAATGGTATCTCTGTAAAATACTATTATCTCCAATTTAAACAGGTGAGAAACAGAAGGATTACGTGATTTGCTCAAATTTACCCCAAAAAGTCAGTGCCACAATACAGCATTTTACCAGAGTCTCCTGAATTCCAGGTAAATCCTTCCAATCACTTTAAGCTTTTTGATGTTACAAAAAAAATACTGTTTCAGGGAACAGATATAGGAACAAGCCATTAGAGAACTTAAGGGAAAGGTGAAATGAAACTTAATTTAAGTTTATTATTCCATTTCCAAGATATGAAACCATCAAGGCAAGTGCAGCATCATATTGTATCTAGAGAAGGTGAAGGGTGGTCTTCAGTGGATTTTGTTACATTGGATTGAGTATTTGCCACTGCAGGTATTAATTTATGGATGAAATGTCTCAGGCACCTAAGGCTTACGCCTGAAGATGGCTGTTTACTACCCACTGCCACAATAGGATTAAGGGAAGTAAACCACAATTAATGCAGCTCATTCATATTTAATAGATTTTAACTGTTTAGTTAATTAAGGGCCCAAATGCCTCTAGATACAGAGCTCGGAGATAGAAGGATGAGGGAAGGATTAAAAAATGGATACAGAATATAGGAATGAGGGAAGACTGGATTTTGCCAGATATATGTATAGCATCTAGAATAACTGAGTATTTCCAAGAACCTAGAGTACAAATAATTATGTTAAAAAAATCAATATTGCATCCTCTGCCTGTCCATAGGATGAACATTCATGGAACATTCATTTAGATAAGATAAGATAATGGAAGATTTGATAAATAAAAATAATCCATCTTAAACACAAGAAACTATATATCTGAGAGTTAATAAGCATTGGAGCTGCATGCTCTTAGCACTGAGAATGTACACTGATAAAATCTGTGCTTTGCTCTAACCCTGTGGGCTGCCTTCTGAGTCTACTGCTAGGCAGGATACTGGTCTGCATATGCATTTGAATACACTGCTTTTCATAATTACAGATCTTAGAATAAAATTTTAAAAAAAAAAATTCTACTGTGATCAATGCTCTCTGATTTCTTCCAAAACCACTAAGTTTAAGAAATCTATATGACTTGGAAGGGAGATATTTTGTTTCTTTGTGGTTGGGTTTTTATTTAATAGCACAAAGCTTATTTTTTAACAGCATTCAATTTTGTCTCCCTGCAACTTTTTTATGGTGATACCTTGACTTGATCTGATATGTTAAAAGTTCAAGATTCAGGTTACCATGTCATATTATGTCTATGATATCAGTATATGAGACTGAGATACAACAGTTAATAAGGCATATGATGTTCAGCATGAATAAATTGTCTGCAAGGGAAGATTAGAAACTACAGTACCAGAAGTACCTCCTTAGTTCCTTAGCATCCTTACAAGATCCACTTATTTCAATAGACCTGCTACAGAGTCTATTGCTCAAACAACACAATGGACAGAATCAAAATACTTTCTTTAGCCTAACCAAGGTTCTTTCAACTCTGAACAATATATTTCATCTGGTAAATTCAAAGTAAAAACAAATTGATATCCAACACTTCACATTTTGGAGTTCTTTTCTCCCATCTTCTGATGACTTCTCTAAGATTGAGTGAAAGTATTCTGGAGTAAAGATAGTATTTAAGAAGATACTTAACTGAAGAGTTTATATAATTATTGTTGTGATCCGGGACAGCCCTTAATACATGACCACGTGCTTTTTTTATCTGGTGTCATAGACTGAAACCTTGATACGTGGCAGATACCCATTCTCCAGCGCACTTCACAGCTTTGGCTCCCGCCTGCACCTTGCCTCTGCTCTTCCTTCACAAGAAGAGGTGGCCATTTGGCATGCCTCATCTTTGCTCATCCAAGTCTCCCCTCTGAGAAATCCTGGATAAATGAAGGCAAAGGCCCCTTTTTTATACCCCAAAGCACAAGTATGCTAAGGACCATACCTCTCCCTGCCACATCCAGACACACTTGGAACACTCAGCCCAGAGAAGTGATTGCAAGGAACAGAGAAGGGAGACCTTTACCTCAACGACTGAATATGTAGCACAGAGAAGAGACACGTTTTGGGCCAAGAGTACATTACTGAAGAAATAAAAACACAAACAGAGAACACAAGAAACTACAAAAACCCATCAACATTTAAATGGCAAGATTATTACAGCTACAGAAAACATACTACAGGAAACAATTACAAAGAAATTGCATGAGAAGGAGATTGTGACTTACTCCTCTCATTCCTTCCAATTATTTACTAATTGTTACCTCAAATCCTATGCTCAAGGAGAACAGGAGCTAGATCTTTCAATTACAGAAATGTAAAGTGAAGCTATTTTGAAATGCAAGAACTGGAACAGTCATAACTTACGCTGGCAAAAACAGCTTAAAAACTTGACACTTTAAGGCACTTCAAATTAAATTTGGAATAGGTCAGCTATACACTCAGGGTAAAATGATTCATACCAGATAACTCAATGCAGAAAGACTCACTAACACTCAGCCAGCACATACTTCTACTTTTTCTGGCTCTCCTCCTTGCAGAATAAGTCCTATCCAACACAGATATACCAAAGCTGACTCCACATGTTTTGCAGAACCAGAGTGTAACACAGCACACTATAGAATCTATCAAACTGGCTAAACACCTGCAAACTGAGTGCTGAACTCTGCCTGCTCATTAAGATAGCTGAGGTGATAATGCAGTATGGCTATGTCTCACATAGCAGCATTAAAAACAAATGGTGCTCTTTTCTGTTGATAAACCTAACTCAGGTTTCTTGCTCAAATGTCCATATATCATGTTTGGCTCTGAAAAAATTATCCTTTAGGTTCATCTATTTTAAGTGCCTTGTATTAATTTATTTAAGGCAGAAGTGCTAATCTTCAAATTTTATACATTCAGGCCCTAAGCCTTGTATTTCAGAATGGAAGTAGAATAGTGACCATTCCCCTCCAGCCATTCTCCTCTCCTCCTTTTTTGTTACACCTAATGCATTGAAAACACACCTAATTCAGCATGCTTTTCACAGAAGTGCATCAGTGTCATGGACTCATTTGCCAGATACCATCTAGTCAAGTCAGAGCCCTGCTCAAGCACAGCATGAATCAAATACTACCCTAGGAAGGAACTGGAAAGTGATTTCCTCAAGAAGTGAAATTTCTTCAGTGTCCTTACACACAAAAGCAACATGAAATATGCGGTATATATGGGAACAGTGCAAACTATTTATTTCAACATGTTTTTTCAGTTAATTCTGTTTTCAAATTAATGACACTTTCTTATTTTTCTCCCTGCAGTCCTTTCACATTTTCACATCCTAACAGTTATAAGATCAAAACAGCAGATATGCTTTTTTATTTTTGTCACTAAGGGCTTGTCACAGGTGCACAAGTGACTAAGAAAGCAAATATTGCTTCAGTATTTGGTTTACTGACAATTAAAGACTACTAGTTAGACGAGAATACTGCTGGAAACAACAAAACTGTTATTAGTGTTTTCAAATGTCCTAGCTATTGTTGTCAATGAATTTATTAATTAAATAATACAGCTTTTTTTACAATATCACTTTAAAAACCATGATGGGGAAGTTAGTTTTTTAAAACTAGGAGGTTTTACTGAAAAAAAAAAAACAACACAACTAAATGTTTGATCACATTATACTTGTGAATGACTGAACTTTACCTTCATAGCATAAGTTGCCTTCTCTGCAGTAGGAATGTATTGAACGTCACTAGCTTTAGTTTGTTACCACAAATAAAATCTCCATGTTAAATTAAAATGTCTCATTAAAACCAAACAACATCAATGCATGGTTAATGTTCATTGATCAGCAAATCATATCACCTTACTCTGGATCTTTCACCTTCAGCAACTTTGGAACAATACTCCTCAAACAATGTCAGTCTTTGTGTGGGCACTCAATACTAGAACTGAGAACACTTTCTGTTCACAGGCAGAAGATCCACCACAGTTGTGGCTTGCACTGATTATGAGCTGTAGTTAATCTGTTCCCAGGAAAAAAAAAATCACCTCTGACTCAAAAAAAAATCCTCATTTACTGAAACTAATTATTTTGTATAATGACATTTCTGTCCTTACATAAATTTAGATACACAAAAATTAGGATAAAACTAGATATCTCCAAAGAAATTTTTCTTAATGGATAATTACGATTCTTGTTTGCTTCCTCCTAATCAGGATAAATGTGGACTGCAGCATTTCAGGCCAAGATGAGCTGAATGTCTTCACTTTAAGTTCTGCTAAAGTTTCTTTAACTTCACATTAGTTGCAAAGCTATAGATACACAAATCAAAAATACTAGTTTACAGCTATTTGAAAGCTTTATAAAGCCTAGAATGTAAGGATGCAGATACTCAAGAGATTTGAAGACGTGGCTTAACAGTCAGAAGCTATCCAGGGTAGGTCCAGCAAGACCAAGGCTAATATTCAGCACCGAAAAAAAGGGTAGCAGACAACAAGGAAACAAAGCATTTCTCACATGAAAATACCAAGAGTGACAATACCAGGAGGAAATCAGTGGCTGACAAGAAGCAAATGAGCATGTATATGCACAGTGTTAGTTAAATGCAAAAGAAATCTCTTTCATTACTATTTTATATTACTTTTGTTGTTTTATTTACATTCTGGCACTAAACTTGCTACAACTCCAGAAGGACTTGACCTTCTCTTTTACCTTGAAGTCCATCATATTTTTATTTATGTGAAGTTCTCAGTTGCCTGTAGTTTAACCACTCCATTAGATATTTGCTAATGCTGAAAACACAAGCCATTAAAGGAAAACAAATCCTAAGCTGATGCTACAGCATTCATTTTAAATTACACACAATGTAAAATATAGAGGGGAAACAACTGACATTCTTCAATGACACTTCATACTTGCAGTTGATCATAGGGAACAGAATATTTTCACTAGGATTTTATAATCTCCTCAGTTCTGTATAACCGTGGCCTCAATCTCCTGTCAGTTTATATTGTATTTAATTATCATCTGCTGATTAAGAAATCAAATGGGCAGATTTCAGAAGTACTTGCAAATAATTTTCAATGGAGTCCATCTGATTTTATGAAAAATGTATTATCAGGAATTGTGATTGGCAATTTCTGATAGTTCCTCCAGCTTCTTTCTCTTTTTCCCCTCTCATAGATTTCATTTTGTCAAACACTCTGCTTAGGCGATTTGCAAAGAGAAATATCACAAAAAAACATTCAAAATGTATTTTCTTAGCAGTTGAAGGAACTGCATAATATTTGAAGTAACAGGACCCAGTATCATCACTATCTCATGTGGTTAAAAAATAAAAAATGTATTTGAGTCACTTTTGCAAAATAATAAAAACTAATTAAGAAATAAATGTTTACTGTTGCACATGGATACACAGGTAGGGTTACAATACCATTTCACAGTTTTCTCACCACTCACTGCATTTGTTTGGTCTTATTTTATTTACAAATAATGACCATATATATTTCTGTATTGCATATTTTTTTTGTTAAGGAAAGGGGTAATAAGAAAGGAAAAATATATATCATATTCTTTCATCAAGACATGGGAACAGTTCCTTAACAGAGGAGTAAAAGGGTAAAGTATTTTTAATTAAAGGAGTTTGAGAAGGAGAAAACCAAGATGCTCAGATTTCTGTTCAGACAATGTTCTATGATAATTTCTTCTGGTATAAGAGCTGCTTTTAATTCAGAGAAAGGATTTATTCACATGGAATAAAAAATATCTTCAAGTCTTGCTAGATCATGGAACAACATAGCAAAGAGTGAAACTGCTACAATTAACAATGTTGTTCAACAAACACCTTGAGCAGGAATGAGACAGAATTTAAAACACTGGGAGAGGTCCTTAGCCTTTGTTGCCCCTACTCCAACCTGCTTCTCTTACCAGTGTGCAGCTCATCCTCTTGTTGTCACTGGCTAGTGTTTGTGAAGCTGCATGATGAACTGGAATAGCGAAATAACATACATTGAGAAATAACCTCTGCAAAATGGTTTTAACCCAAATCTGTTCCCAGAATAGTGTGGTGCTGAATAAATGCCCGTGTCAGCACAAAGGAGATGTTATCAGAGAGATGCATGGAGAGAACAGCAAGACCCACAGTAGAACCAATTTATGCCAATCTAGGCTACAGAAGTATGATGTCATCAGTCATCAACTCACTTGACAGGAATGGTAACAGCCTCATTCAACTGTCACTGAAGTCTATGAGACCTTCTACTGATCGAACTCAGTATTATAACTCATATATTATATAAATCTGATCAAGAATTAGGATTTTATCTAAGGATATGCCTAGGATAATGCTAAAAAAATCCCAAGGTTACTAAGCATAGGTCACCTAAATCCCCATCATACTTTTGAAAACCTGTCCTTATTAACTGAAGAACTTTGTACACTGGATAGCTTGTAGTTTCAATGCAATTCCCTTACATTAAACTGCTATTTGTTCTTCAATTCCTCAGCTGTACTGTATTTCCAGAATTATGCCAAGTTCAGTGCAGTATAAATGAATACAGCTCCATTAACTCATAGATTTCACCACAGGTAATCATGACCCTTGGTATTTCACTAAACTGACTGCTGTAGCTTCTTGTAAATAAATAGATAAATAGGTAAATAAATAAATAAATGTCATTATATAGCTTCTTTCAACATATAAGGACACGTTATGAGCTATGTAAAGGAATACTTATATGTCTTCACAGATTAAATTGTGGGAAGCATTCTCTAGGTAATGAGAGTCAATTTCAACTATATGTAATCCATTCAAAACAGCTGTCCAGATGAAAGGATTGTACAATAAAGCTACCAACAACGGAGCACAATTTATCCACTTTTAGTAGTGTCATAATAAACTGCAGGTGACTGGAAAAATTAAAACTACATAACTTAAAGCATCACTATTGGTTTTCTGCTGTACAAAAACTACTTTTCACAGTGTTCTTGATTACTTCTGTTGGAATATGTACACCTAACATATGGTTATTTTAAACACCAATATTAAGGATATGAAAAGGTACAGTCATATGTTGAATTTTGGATGCCTCCCAGAAACTGAAGTGGCTTGATAATAAGACAGAATCACATTAGTTGCCCAAGCATAAATTTGCCTTGGCCAACTATATATCAATATGCATTTGGCAAAATAATGTGAAATATTACGGGAGACTTATGAGTGGAATTGTTGCCATTGCCCCTAGAGGAGGAAAGATAATGAAATACAATGGACAAGTTATAAATGATGAATGGATTGACACAAAAACGCTACTAATGGTACATGCCACTGCTTACTTTTGAAAAAAAAAAAAAGGTAATAGAAATTATCCAGAAAGTTTCTCTGGTCATGAACAATGCAAACTCATTTGGGTCAATAAATTATTTTACATTTCAAGAAATATTAAGGAAATGGAAAAATATAGAATGGATAAGTTTTTTCTGTGGGAGTTGATGAATCACGAAAAACCAGTTGTCTCACTGAATAATGGAAAGGTGGCTGAAAATAAACAGGACTGAAAACAGTAACTGAACACCACTGCCATCACTGACATGAAACATCAAAGGAAAAAGACCGATAAAGATTAAAAATGCTGAGACTTGTAAGGAAAAACAAATGTGTGTGTTATTTTGGTTTTTTGTGGAGCCAAAAAACTACAACATATGCACTTAGGACACAATTGTTACAACGAACTGTGTCTAACCTGAAAGCAAAGATTCTAATCATGAATCTCTAAAAGAGCCAAACTCCTTGTCCATCTCGGGTTGCTCTCAGGCTGGGAGAGAATTACCTAGCTATATTCAAATTGTTTCCAGGCTCCCTCATCAGTGAGCATTCCATGCCTGCACCCAGAGCTCATGTTGAAGTCCTTGGGGATGTGCAAAGCTTCTCTCACTCAGGTCCCTTTTTACCCAGTAGTTTCCATGAAAAGAGGAACAATTCTTTCACCCTGACAGCTGGATGATAGGTGCAACAAGACACAAAGGATACACATGTTCCAAGTGGCCCAGGCACAATTGTACAATACATTCTTTTTCTCACTTGTCTCTTTTTTCAGGTAGGACGTTGATGATTTATATATCTGTTTGAAACAGTCTTTCTGAGTGTAACATTATAGAAATGTATCAGTGCCCCATAATGCCAATAATTAATTTAATTACTATCTATTTAAGTATTTTCTTTTTTTCACTCTCAAAAAAAAATCTACCTTCCTGATAAGTTTTAACAATTTTGCACTGCCTAGAATTACAGACAGATGCAGAAGAATGTTAACTGGTATTTTTCTTTCTGCACTGCTTTGTTGTCTTTTTTTCCTACACTTTTATGTTTATATTTGTTTTTAAAAATATATCTCTCACTGAGAAATGTAATTATTTTAATATAAATTTAAATACTATTTCTGTAAATATAAGGTGATTGTCAACGGTAAACAATTGAAAAGTTAATCCAAGATTTAAGAAGCTTATCAGGTTTCTTAATTTATGATTTTTTTAATTTAGACTTTGCTAAAAAAGTAATTTCACACAATGCAACACTGGGACAAAGTAAAGTTTTCTGCTGTTTTCCCCAAGACTCAGCTCTTGACTTCCATAGTGGCACACATGCTACAAATCAAAATAACATTTCTATTTATTACATTCATGTTGATTTTTTTTACCTAAAACTATTTCAAAACAGTTCGTAAACACAAATTGTTTGTGCATACACAAACAACAGGTATAACTAAATGAGACTTACTTTGGACTTATGACTTGACTTCTACATACTTTATGGGTCTTAAGCTTTTAAAATATAGTCAAGACGTATTTTCATGGCTTTCTACATACATAAATAGCAACTTGCTTTCCTTTACCAATCACAAATTTCAGTTTCAGGACTTTGAGACTTGTGATAAACTTAAACACTGACCAAATTTCTCTAGGATCTCAAGGATTAGCATAATTTTTGAGAGAAATAGAAACAGACGAGGGCAAATCTGTACATGGGAAGAAGATACACTTTATTATATAAACCTTCACAAGCTTTAACCTACTCTGTGATAGGGAACTTGGGAACTAGGCGTAGGTGGTGACTGAGATATGCTCTAGCATCTGCTGTTTTTCTGTGACTCAACTTTTCTGATGGTTTCTGACATTCTCTTCCTTCTGACTCCCCATCAATGCCTGTCAAGCTGGCTTCACCTTCACACTTTTTGATTGTCTTTGATGTAACAAGCATGGTATGTTGTAGACTAATTCTACATGATTGCTGTGAACTGAAATAATCTGGCATTCAGCTGCCCTGCATGTTTTTCAGTCTTTTGCTATACCTGTCAATGTTATGAAGTTTAGCATGATCAGCATGCATGCATGGTTCTACCTGTTTTCATAGTTCTGAATTTATGTTTGATTAGTTCATACCTTTTATTATTATATAATACACAGTATATGCTGTTTAGCTGGACATATTTATTTCCTAACAGAAGTCACTGAAGGGCATCTATCAGCCCATCATTAAAGCTATGGGATGAAGGAACGCACAGCAAGTTGTAGGAGAAGCTCAGGAGAGCAGAGGTAAAAGGACATGCAGAAAAGAGTGAAGAACAGGTGAAAGCTAAGAGTTTGGGCAAAACAATATGGTCGCAGGCAAGAATGATCAAGCGTCAGGTCCAGCTTAGCAGTCTGTGGTGAAGACATTGGCTGTTATCGGAGGCAGCAGTACACAAGGAATGAGAAGAGCTATAATCTCCTTCAGTCACCTGTGATTCTCCCATCTTACTGATGTCTGAATGAAAAATGCAAGAGCAATCAAAAGGAAGTCACCCTTATGTAACCACTAGAGACTTTTCATTTTCTTTCCCATTACTTTTCAAGTCCTTATGGAAGGAGTGTCTCCTCTTGCTTTCCCACTTTTTAAAGGTAGAGGTGTGCAAACTATTAGTCACTTTACCTAGAAATTGAATTAATTAATGAATATATTAGTGTATGTCAGATATTAATTGAGCCTAAAAGATCCAATGCTGGAAGCCAATTAAAGCTTTATTTAGGAATAAAACAGGAAAGGAATATGGCATTGACATATTATTGATATTTTCAGAGCTCATAGTTACATTTGCAGGGAGGAGTTTTGTCTCCATTAGAGAAAAAGAACTATGCTGAAACATTTCTCTCACAGTAGGAGCCTTTTGTCAATTTGCTGAGGAAATTATGCTAAAAAATACACAAAGGCAAGTTTTTCTTATACTTCCACTTGTCTGAAAACCAGAACTAGACAGAATAAGATAAAATGAAAGGAAATTTTCACCTGAGAAAATCATTGCCTTCCATTAAGAAGTTTGTCAATGCACGTTTCAGCAGATTAAAAAAATTCTGTTAGCCAGGGGGACAAAGAGACTATATACTAATTATTCCTTTTGATCTTCACTTGCAGGAAGACATCTGACAACTGTCAGAGATAAAGCTTACAATTAGGCGACTTTTTTAAATAATTAAGTACAGGAACTGAAGCTTTTCCCAGACTAGCCTTTTTTTTCTTTTTCAATACCTCCGGCTGTATTATTGGCAAGCCAGCTGAGAAGTCACATCCACTCATTTTCTCCCATTGCCTACACACAATCAAATTGAAAGTCTGTGAATGAAACTGCAGTCCACCTCAGTCGCTAAGGTGACTAAGTTATCATCATGCCAGGCTGTAATTTAGTATAAATTAATAACCAGTGACCCTTCTAATGACTCATTAAAGGAAAGTCACTTATTTTGCTTTTACCTCTGAAAACTACACAATCTGTCTATTCAACCGTTAATATCTCTCCTGATGATATTTGCAACTAAAAAGAAAACCTCACCAACAGCCAATGCTGAAAGAAAATACCTAAAGGGCTAAAATGACCTTGAAAAAGAGTTTTATTGCTCAGTTAATCCCGGCACAAAGAAACACAGTTTTACCTGCATTTGATCTGTTTTGCATACGCTTCACATCTAATAAAACATTTAGCTCTTATCTCGATTATAGAAACAAGCTAACAAGCACTAGAAGTTAAGTAATGCCTATTTCAAGAGCTGTCTTAATGACATAAAGAGGACTTACAAAGGAAAGCCTGGAGGATGCTATTGCAGTGACTCATTATGCTGAAGAGCATTTCCAACACTGACCTTTGCATCTGTTCCCCAGACCTACTGACATCAACAGAAATCAGGAACGATTTGATATCATCAAACCTAATTATCTTCTAAAATGTTGTACTATCTGGAATAGCAATCTTGTTTTAAAGATATAGACTCAGAATAAAGTATTCTTTCTAGAAACAGATATATTACTATACCTGCCTTAGATATATCTTATTTTTTAATATTCATGATGTGTTTTTCTTATAGAGAAGTCTAGTTAAATGAAATATTCAGATACCTCCAGATGCTTATGTTAATCTCAAGAATAAAAGATCATAAACAAACTGTGAATCTCTTGAAACTTCCCTATTGTGTAATCTTGGAAGTAAAAATTGAGTATCTTTAACAAAAGCTTATTTTGTGAATTATTAAAATACATAGTGAATAATGGGAATGTCAAGAATGATCATCAGTATGCAGTTACTTGAACTAACTTTCTGTAAAGAGTTATCATTTCTTTCTTCTTCCTTTCCTTAACCAGAGTTATGCAGCCTAATAATGTAAACTCAGGATTCTAATCAAACCTCATTCTTACATACAAGCCTGATGAAAAAATCGACTCAATCCAAAACTAACTGAAATAATTGAACATTTTTGCCTATTTCCAAAATTTTGGACCAGGTTCCCATAAATATGATCTTAGTGTGATGATTTTGTAATATAACAAGAAATAATTTACAAGGCTTTAAGATCAAGTTTTACAGAGGAACCAACACATAGGAAATAATTTCTCCCAGATAAATATCCAGGAAAGCAGGACAGTGAACTGAAAATCAGGAATATTAATAACTCTCATTGCAACTGTATGCACTATTTATTCTTTTTTTGGTCTTATGTTTGGTTTGTATTTTTTTCATTGAGAGAGTGGGTTGTGTGGCTGTTTGTTTACTATTTTGAGAAGGATTGCAGAATCTTGAGCTTTATTAGAGTTGCTTTAGCTCAATTGATTTATAAATTATGCTCTTTAGCTGTACTTCTCTAAGTTTGATTGTTACAACAACAAAAGACACAAGAAGTTGTTTCCAAGTAACAAAACTACTTTTCTTGCTGTCATATTAAATTCTCAATATGGTATAAGTCCTCTATTTCTATACTGATGAAAAGGACTTCCACAAATTTGAGAAATAACAATAGAAATGTCTATTTAATTATTTAGTGGCACATCCAACTGTAATTCAAAATTAACCCCATATTTTACTTGTAAAGATCAGTCTTATTTGGATACTTGGTGCTTAGTTTCGCAAACTTATAATAATTGTCTTATGAGATGGAGCAACATCTGATTTTTCTCTTGAAGCTCCATTTCTCACAAAACACTCCAACTGATGTTCTACATCTCCAAAAATAAAATGTTTTATGACACTTACTCTCTGCACAGGCATAAATGATACTCATCTCTTCATGCCTCAGCTTTCTTCTTACCAAAACAAGGTGGCCTTATCTACACCAAAAAATAGGAATAATTCATTGCTCATGATCACCTGAGAAAATACTGTCACTGGCTGAAATCTTGATAGAAAACCGGTCAACAGTTACACATCACTTCAATCCTATGCCACATTCTGTAGTAAGTTCATTAGTACAGACATGTGCAAATCAGCTGTGTTTCAAGAGCTTAATTTTATGAATGAATGGCATACAATGACATATTGCCAAACTGAATGCTCCAGACCTCTGATTCATTCTTTTTTTTTCTTCTTCTAGTGATTCAGAATTTTCAGGGATCTCAAAAAATCCTAGACGTTTAAAAGTTATTTTCTCCCTTGAAGAACCCCTGAGGACAACTAATCATGTGAACTGTGGTGCCTTCCCCATTGCACCCTGTGCACTCTCCCTTGAAGATTATATTTCAAAGTCAAAAATTATTCAGCAGTCCTGTGGTACATATTGTTCCTTGATTTATGCAAAAAAATACTGAGTATATTATCACCACCGCTATTCTCCTTTATGTTCTTGGGAGGTGGGAAGGAAAGAAAAGAAGTCAATCAGAGGCTTCTCTGCTTAAGCAGCTCACAGGCTTTAGTTCAATAATTTGAATCACTTAATACTTTTGAAGAAGTTTCCATTATTTTTCATCATGGACTTTAAAGAGAAGACATGTAGTCTCTTTGCAACTTCAAGAGAAAATAAAGTTTTCTTTTACAAGCCTAGCTTTATGAGTTTCACCATCCTTTGAAACAGCCAGGTTTTGTGCCCCAGAAAAAAAAAAATCATTCTACAGTAGATGGAAAAACTATTGGATATTGTGTAGCTTATAATGATTTTTCTCCCAAGTACAGCCTTAATTGCTTAAGAAGGGTTATTAATTGCTATTACAAACTGTTCAGCAATCCTAATAGCTTATTGATTAAATGTTATCTTCTTGAGGCTCTAGACCTTGTTTTCATTTACTATGTTTTCTCTATGGTTCATTCATTAAAATATTTTATCAATATTATCTCAACCTAATCGAATAATTTTTGCTTTTCCTGAATTACTGTCTTTCCCTATGCAAACAAAACAAAGTACACCCATTACCTTACAGCTAAGACACTGCAAAATCAAGTTTGTGCATTTTTTTCCTATTCCAAACTTAATATTCATTACTACAGCTTTTTTTCAAGCTTTCCTAAATTTTGTTTTGCATCTTATGTTAAGGAATGTTCAGTTTGTCCACCCTCTTCTCAAGGCTGTCCACCTACCTGCGTACCTTAATGACATCGTACAGTTCAGCACGTGACTGATGGCTGTGTTTGGACATCCTTATTTATGGTTGATGGAAATAAAAAGTACTACTGGTATTAAAATAGGAATGGGTCCAAAAAAGACGTTGTTTGTTTGAAGTGAAGGTAAAGCTGTGTCTGTAATTCCTAAGCACAGTCACAGGACAAAAAATATCATGGTTTACATCTGGTTTTGTCCTTTTCCTCACTTGTCATTGAAGCTTTTTCATATGTTACCTGCATAGATTAAAGCTTCGATTCAGTAAAGCACAGCTACTGTAGCAAAGCATGTATCTGTCATGATTGAGGCCCATCTAGGAACAAAGGACTATGATCAGCGATAGTACCAAGGGCCTTTGGAACCCCCCAAGGACAGGGAGAGCTCAATTGCCACTTAGAGTCCTAGGCAAAACAGACAAGACTGCTCAACTTGAGAAAGAAAACAAACATTAATTNGGTTTTGTCCTTTTCCTCACTTGTCATTGAAGCTTTTTCATATGTTACCTGCATAGATTAAAGCTTCGATTCAGTAAAGCACAGCTACTGTAGCAAAGCATGTATCTGTCATGATTGAGGCCCATCTAGGAACAAAGGACTATGATCAGCGATAGTACCAAGGGCCTTTGGAACCCCCCAAGGACAGGGAGAGCTCAATTGCCACTTAGAGTCCTAGGCAAAACAGACAAGACTGCTCAACTTGAGAAAGAAAACAAACATTAATTTAATCCACCATCAGCCAAAAACAACAAACAGAGAACAACACAGGGTGGTACAATGAGGAAGAGAACAATCAGCCCTTTAAGACCACCTTCTCCCCACCCGTCCCCTCTTCCCAGGCTCAGAGCCTTGATTCTGGTATCTCTACCTTCTCCCTCCTGAACAGCTCAGGGTGGCGGGGTATGGGGGTTTCAGTCAGTCTATTCCCGATGGCTTCCCAATGCTTATACCTCCTCACAGTAGGCAGGCTCCTCGCTGGTCCTCCCTGCTCCACCGCAGTATCCTTTACACACTGGGCAGACCTGCATGGGCTCCTCTGATGTGTTCATCTGTAGTGCTTTTGGCCTGGGCCAGGTTTTTCAGGAGCAGGGGAGCTAAAGGAGTGGCTTCTTTAAACAAAGAGAGTTGCCAGAAGCTTCCCCTGTAGCTGACAGGATTAGGTCCAGTAAGTTTTAAGTTAGTCCCTGCACCTGACTCAGGCCTGGCCAATTAGTGGTGGAGGTAACGCCTCTGTGAATAACATATTTGAGTAGAAAAAAAAGTTGTTGCGCAGTTCCAGAACTGCAGCAGCAACAGGGAGAGAGAATGTGAAAACATCTCCGCAGACACCAAGGTCAGTGGAGAAGGAGGGGGAGGAGGGTGCCGAGGCACCGAGAAGAAGGCTCCCCTGTGATATGTGATAAGGACCATGGTGAAGCAGGTTGTCCCCCTGCAGTCCATGGAGGACCACCGGGAAGCAGAGATCCACTCGCAGCCCGTGGGGGAGGTGCTCACGCCGGAGCGGGTGGATGCCTGAGGGAGGCCGTGACTCCGTAAGAAGTTCATCCTGGAGCAAGTTCCTGGCAAGACCTGGGAGTCCGTGGGGGAGGTGCCCACGCCGGAGCAGGTTTGCTGTCAGGACTTGTGATCCCGTGAGGGGACCCAGGCTGGAGCAGCCTGTCCCTGAAGGACTGTCTCTCCCGGTGGATGACCCACGCTGGGCAGTGTGTGAGGAGCTGCCCCGTGGGAGGGCCCATGCCGGAGCAGTTCGTGAGGAGCTGCGGCCCATGGGAAGGACCCACGCTGGAGAAGTTCATGAGGGACTGTCTCCCGTGGGGAGGGACCCCACAGTGTAGCAGTGGGAAGTGTGAGGAGGCCTCCCCCTGAGAAGCAGCAGCGGCAAAGTCCATCTGTAATGAACTGACTGTAACCCCCATTCCTCATCCCCTGCACCACTGGTGGGGAAGGAAAGGGAGTCCCGGGAAGTGGAGGGGTGGGGGGAGGTGTTTTAAGACAGTTTTATTTCTCATCTCCCTGCTTTTATTGTTTCTTTAATAAATCAAACCTTTCTCTCCTTGAGTCTGTTTTGCCCATGACGTTAATTACCGAGTGATCTCTCTGTCCTTATCTCAACTCACAAGCAGTTTGTTATATTCCTCTCTCTCTCCTGTACAGTTTAGGAGGGGGAGTGATATTATGACTGGGTGGATATTGGCCTAAACCACCACATCATCCCAAGGGCTGCAGCTCCTCTCCACCTTCTGTGTGGGTCTCTGCAGCCCATAGGCTTTCCAGCACAGCCAGTGCCATGGCCAACTACTCACACAGTCTCCTGCCTGTCTGGACTCACTCACATCGAGCTCTTGGTGGCTCTCAGTCCTGCCATTGCCCGTCATGGGTTGCAGGGGCACAGCCTGTGTTCTCGCCACAGGCTGCGGAGGAGCCTCCGTTTTGGCACTCTTCCTTCCCTCCTCCTTTTCTGACTGTGGTGTCCACATGGTTGCCTCCATCTTGTACCACTCCTCCACTTCCTCTTCCAGCTCAGAGTTCCCTTCTTAAATAGTGATAGTAGAGGCACCAAATTGGCCTGGTGTCATGGT
>WBNH01002962.1:0-188686 GCA_013401255.1 Urocolius indicus | reverse complement strand
TGCCCTGAGGTTAGACAAACGGCAGAAGCCACCAGGAACGGACTGACTGAAACCCCCACTCCCTGCCCCCCTGGGCAGTTCAGGGGGACAGAGGTATAAAACATCCAGATCAGGGCTCTGAGACTGGGAAGAGGGGAGGACTGGGGAGCAGGTGGTCTTAAAGGGCTGGTCAGACTCTTCATCTCTGTACCATTCTGTGTTGTTTTGTTTTGGTTCTGTTTTGGAGTTTTATGTTTTAGTTGGTATTAAATTATTTTCTGTTTTCTTCCCCAAGACGAGTAGCTTGGTCTGTTTTGTCCTGCACCTTAAGCGGCAATTAAGCTCTCCCTGTCCTTTAGCAATCCTTAAGTCTTCGGTACTTGAGGCTAATCTTTGTGTTTTGTTCCCTGATGGGCCGAAACCACTACACCTGGCCAGGCTGGAGGTGGGTCCACCTCAGAGCTGGGGTAGTTTCAGGAACTCCTTACAGGGACCAGCACTGCAGCTCCCTCCCCGTTACGAAGCAAAAAGCATATCCACATAAACATGTGATAGAGTCCATTCAAAAATCTACGTGGCAGTTAAAAATACTTCCACTACCTTTAGCACTCAGCATTTAGAGTATTTTAATTGCAGCTAGGGTGTATGAAGTTCATCTTGAATTATGCAAAACAGCATAAACTTTACCAAAAAAACATGTAAAATAATCAAAACCAAAATGCTTTAGGCAAAGTGTCACTAACCAGAAGAAAGCTAGGATGTGCAGATATGTTATACGGGGTTTATGTTGCAAGGTTTTGGTAGCAGGGGCTACAGTGGTGGCTTCTCTGAGAAGCTGCTGGAAGCTTCCTCCATGTCCAACAGAGCCAATGCCAGATGGCTGCAAGACAAACCTGATGCTTGCCAAGGCCAAACCACTAAGTGATGTTGGTAACACCTCTGTGATTAACACATTTAAGAAGGGGAAAAAAAAGTTACTGTGCAGAAACAAAACTGCAGCAGAAGATAGAAATGATAATGTGGGAGCAACAACTCTGCAGACGCCAAAATGAGTGAAGAAAAAGGGGGAGAAGGTGCTCCAGGTGCCAGAGCAGAGATTCTCCTGCAGTCCATGGTGCAGCTCATGGTGAGGCAGGCCCTGATCCTGCAGCTATGGAGGACATAAGCTCCACCTGTAACTCAGAGAGGAGCCCACACCAGAGCGAGTGGATGCCTGAAGAAGACTGTGAAACTTAAGGAAGCCTGGGCTGGAGCAGGTTTCTGGCGGGAACTGTGAACCCATGGACAGAGAGGAGTCCACACTGGAGCAGGTGTGGTGTCAGGAGTTGTGACCTTGTGGGGGCCTCACTTTGGAGTAGCCTGTTCCTAAAGAACTGCACCCTGTGAAAGGGACCCACACTGAGACAGTTCATGAAGGATGGTAGCCCATGGGAAGGACTCAAATTGCAGAAGTTCATGGAGGACTGTCTCCTTTGGGAGAGACCCCACACTGTAGCGGTGGGAAGTGTGAGGAATTCTCTCTCTCAGGAGGAAGCTGCAGCAGACACCATCTGTGATGAACTGAGCGCAAACCCATTCCCCGTCCTCCTGTGCTGCTGAGGGAGGGGCAGGTAGAGACACAGGAAAAAGAAGTGTGGGGATAAGGTGTTTTAAGATTTAATTTTTCCTTCTCATTAGCCTCCTCTGTTCTGATTGGAAACAAATTAAACTAATTTTCTTCAAGCTGACTGTGCTTTGTCCATGATGGTAACTGCTCAGTGATCTCCCTGTCCTTATCTCAGACTATGAGCCTGTCGTTAGATTTCACTCCCCTGTCCAGTTTAGGAGTGGGAATGACAGAGTGACTTTGGTGGACACCTAGCATCCAATCAGGATCGATCTACCACTTACTGCATAAAAAGTAAATTTGTGACTGATTATCACATATGTATTTCAAAAAAACAAAGCTGAAAAAGTAACTTCACAGTTTATGAAGAAAGTAAAAATTCTTAATAGTTAAGACAAGAAGCATTGAAGTTTGGTGACAATTTATTCTGGTTGTTTAAATTGCATGTATACAGAATGCTAGCACTTTGTTCAACTCTGGGATAAGATTCATGGAGCACTGTGATCTAGCAGGTAGAATGGAAAAAGTAGTGATGTCAACAAACCAAAATACTGATTTGTTTCAAGAATGACATTGAAATTGTCTGAAATTGAAATAAATCTGAATCTTTCAAAGCTGAGATTAGTATCTAAAAAAGGAGAGTTTAAGCCATAATGATGACTTCTGAAAATCTGACACCTTGCAGTGGCAGCTTTGAACATCCAAAATTGCTAAAAAATATGATAATAAACCTAAAGTAATGGGATGAACTCATTTCCTTGACAAATTACATATAGCACCAGTTCCTCACTCATCATCTGTCCAGTTCTTTTAGGGGTAAGTTAAAATTAAACCAAAGAAGTGAAACATGGTCAAAGTACTTTTAAAGCTATTTAAATTGAAAATCCATGTCTTGGAGTAGGAATATTCAGGTAACAAAGTAAATACTTGGCAAAAAAATGTTGAAGTCAAAATAAAAACTTAAACAGTAAAAGAATATGCTCTGCTATAGTGCTACGTTGTGAGGCCTTTTACCGTATCCATCCTTCCATCTTTGTCTCTTTTGCTGCTTTTCCAATCAACAACAAAAGATAAAACACAATGTTTTATGTTGAAAGTTGTAAAACTTCATGGAGATTCAGAAGAAACAACACATGTCTAGAAAGGATATCTAAATTTTTTCCCTAAAATGAATGTTTTTGCATTTGAGAGGTATTCATCCCTCGTGTATGAAAAAGATAAGCATTTATTATCTGGTTAATAAAAAGCGAAGCCGACAACATCAGAGGCTTTCAAAATAATTGTACATGAATTTGATCGGCAGAATGTTATTAACACTGCAAGATGAAAAACAAACACGATGGAAACTCACAGCATTTGGAGACATCATTATATTCTGTTTTTGAAGAACAGAAGCAAACAAATCTTTGTTTAAGATTCTGGTCATGCTCAGCTCAGCAGTATTATGTTAGGAAATTTTAATTCTCTGCAAATACACAGGATAACAGATGTGTCCTAGAGGAGTATAAGGTTATAGAGCTCACCGAACTTGAATTATCTATTTCATTTGGACTTGATAGAATTTCATATATGGGATTCTCACCTAACACAGGAAGCTTTGCTCATTGTTTGAGATGGAAGTCAAAAGATTTTGCTACTTTTTCATACATGTGTTTCAGTGGTTTCTGCTTCCTCCTTGCACAAAATACCTGCAGGAAAATTATGATTCCTTCAGGCATTCATTACTTTAAACTGTTTAAAGATTTCTCTGGTATGAGAGCTTATGTGAAACATTTACAGTTGCTAGGTGATATCCAAGTGGTGGTCATTAATTGTGATTGAATAGGTACGGTTTTCGTGGTAATTTTCCATTTCCAGATTGGTGATCAAGAAAAATGAAGGGAAGATTTTGGTATAAGCAAGTAAAGATTGAGTCACCATCACTATACGACAAAGATATAGTGAATGTTCATATCGTTATAATGCAGTTTCGATCAGGAAAATCAAGCATAAAAAAGGAGTGCTGCTAAAATGAGTGAGTGAAATATTACATTTCAGTAACTATTTGCCAATAACTCTCTTGCAATATTTCCCAGTTTCATGCATTAATAATATTCTGAATCATACCACTTTATTGTTATAAGGATAATAACACTCTAAAAGTAGTCTAAACTCCATACATTTTGCACACTTTTAAAGACCAATGTATTCTTTCACTCCTCTTTAAGCATGTTGTACTTACTTATTCATTCATGCCAGTCACTAGGCTACATAGTTAGTTATAGATTGGGACTGCTACCAAACACAGAAGAAAGACTATATGAAAATATGCTATTGTTGAATTTTCCAGAAAGTGACATTTTTGTGTGCATGTAACAAAAAATGAAATGTGCTTACTTTCCTTTAAGCTCTCTCCACTCTTTTACAAACCACCATCCTTTTCAAGGTTTAACTTAGGCAGACTGCATCCATGCCTAAAGCTGTAAGACTGACCTGGACCTGGGGTCTCGTCTATTTTTGAAACCTTTGGTAATTCTGCAGCAAAGTACAGGAACAGAACGGGATCAAGGTTTTGAGACAACAAGAGAAGCAAATAATTTTAAATCTTCTGTCCAGACTCTTCAATTGTTTTAGGAAAGCTCATTTTGTATCCAATGATCAATCAGTAAATAAGCATTCTATAATGATCAACTGAATCAAAGCATTTCAGGAATTACACCTAATGTGTTTGAAATAAATTAAAAAATTAGAAGCTTTCAGTGCTTTGCTGGCCAGCTTCAAAAGGCAGAATAGTAGATTGTACTCTATATTAATAGGGAATAAGAGATAATATGAAAAGAGGCAAACAATAAATGTTAAAGGAGAGAAACACACATCTGACTAACAAATGATATGAGAAGCCATAAGAAGAAACAAACCCAGTCAGTCACTCTATTCGATGAAGGAACAGAGAGTGCAGAAATGCTTATTCAAGTATTACCTCATCTAGAATATTGTCAAATGGGATATTGAGGAGAAAGGAAACATATGGTGACACAAACCTGGCAGACAAACATAAAAGAGAAAATGACCAGACACAAATGTGGTCAGTCACACTAACTGATACACTATCAAGAAACTGCAGGCAAACCAAGAGCTTGCAGCTGATAAGGATGCAAACCTGAGGGTCCAAGATGTTGCCAGGCGTCTTGGAGCTATGCAAACTGATGGGGAAATGTGCAGGGGAAGGGGAGGAACAAAGTGGGAATAGACAAATGGGGATATGAAAGGCATCAGTCACTTGTAAAATGGAGCTGGTCAGTACCTTTGTGTGACGGAGCCTTGTGCCTGATAACCACAGTCTATCCTATCTTCATGTTAAATCCCTTGACTGTCTGTGCTGCAGGGACTAAGTGCCAGCTACTGGGAGTATCAGCATGAGTGGATCTGGGGCCAGCAGCTGGAGACAAGCCAAGGTGTAGGCTGGGAACAGGTCAGGGTGTTGGACATGCTGGTACTCAAGGGATTAGCTAATGCACATGTGTTTAAATTGACAGTGTTGAGCATGTGCTGTCAATAGCAAGCTTCAGTCTCTACCAGCTGAAGAGGAAAAGAGAATTTGGCTGTCTGTGCTTGTATTCATGTCAGTTCTAGGTGATGTTGATGGCAGCCAACACAGCTGGCTCTGCCACAGTCCTTATGTGTCTGTGTATGTCCTTTTTAGTACCAACTTGATTTCTCCAGGCCTAAATGTCACAAGTTTAGAGCAACTTATCAATAGGGTTTTTTTTTTTCTTTTCATTACTACTCTCTCCCTTCTATCTGGATGTTACGTGTGCTTTCATTTTTATTACCAAAGAATGGCATCACATTCAATTGGAATCATCAGCAACAGCCTGTTAGAATTATTTATTGAGTCTGTCTGAGATGAAGTTAATTTTCCATAGCAGCCCTTGTAGTGCTGTAGCTTGCATTGGTAGCTAGAAATGTGTTGCACAACACATTAGTGTTTTGGCTACTGTTTGCACAGCATCACAGTTGTGTCTCCAGTGTTCCTCCCACCTGGAGGTGGGCAAGATCTTGGGAGGGACATAATCAGGGCAGTTGATACAAACAGATCAAAGGAATATTCCATACTCTATGGTGTCTGCTCAGCAATAAGAGCTTGGGGACAGGAGGAGGAAGCAAAGGTATTTGTGATTTATAGTGTTTGCCTTCCAGAGCAACCACTATACTTAATAAAGCCCTGCTTCCTGGTAAATGGCTGGACATCACCTGCTGATGGGAAGCAGACAATAAAGTATTTTGTTACTTTTGCTTTGCCATTGCTGTATTAAATTGTGTTTATCTCAAGCCACGAGGGTTTTTTTTACATCTTATTTTCTCCCCTTCCTGTCGTGCTGAGGAAGAGAGTGATAGAGTAGCTTCCTGGACATGTGGCATCTAGCCAAGGTCAACCTGCCACACAGTTTTACCAAACATTACTGAAAAGTACAGACTGTACTGTCATATTAAGAATCTAGGAAACCCTATTAGGGCTGTAAGTGTATTGTGTCACTGTTTTTCTACAGAACAAGACATAGCTCAGCTAACTTAAATTGCCATCTACACAATCTAATAGAAAAAACCAAATATCAAACACACCACCTTTTCCTAGTTTGAAACCTGCCAATCCAATCATTGAAATGCAAAGAATATATTTAAACAACAAAAACAAAACAAAACAAACAAACAAACAAACAAAACCCAAAAAAACCTGAAATATGAAACTTGAAAAGGAGGAAAGCATAAAATAAAGATTTTTTTTTCAGTAAAATTAGAAAGCAAGATGTGGACATTAGCAGATTTAAAAGACAGATAGTAACCAATACATTGCCACACCTCATGCACCTGTGTGTGTATGTGTGTAGCTCATACAGCTGCTGACAGAGATGACTCCGTGAACACACTAGCTGTCTTCCTCTCGCACCCCTTGGATGCTCCCACTTAAAATGTCAGTGGTACTGTTATAAAGCTGTGGCACAGCTACTGCTACCTATAGGTTAGAAGACTGAAGGGTACTTCTCAAGGAAAATAAGGACAGAAATTTGAGCTTGGAATATTGATTGCACTATGTTTGCAATTCCCACTGAGGACACTTCTGTGTAGAAAAATCTAAGTGAGAATTTACAGGACTGACGACTTTTTGTAAATTAACAAGCAAGTGCAGAACACTGAAGTTCAAATCTTTCTGTCAGCCAAAATTATAGATAATCAACTTCCTCCATCTTATAACAATGTATTAATGAATAAAAAGGTAATTCAACTGTTCAGGGATGAGCTGTCTAATTCCCAAAGTGACTATATAATTTAGATGTGAAGGTTCATTTTTCAAATGCAGGTCAGGAGCCTGGTTGGACAAATCAATGGGGAAGTCACATTTAAGTCATTCTTCCATTTTAAAAAGAGACCTAGGATATTATTCAAGCATTTGTTGATTTAAGGATGTGAAAATTCAAAATACTGTCACTGAACCAGCGCTGCATCATTGATAAGGAAGGAAAGGTAATAAAATCTATCAAATCTACATCATTATAAAGTATTTCCAAGAAGCTTTAAGCTGAACAGTGATCCTGATGATGCTGTTCCCTGCATCTGAGCCCAATTCTTTATCTACTACTCTGAAATATGTTTTGCTGATGGACGTTTTAAAGATGAAAGCATCTAAAACACCTAAAATTTTCACCATATGGGAAACAAACTACAGTCTCTAGCAAAAAAACAGGGCAGAAGAACTGCAATAACAACCTTGCAAATCAGTAAATCTTTTAAGTAGAGTATTTTGCAACTTTGACCTCTACTGTGTGAGACACGAAATACATTTTTATTTCCTGTTACAAATTAATCACTCTGGACTTCCATTAAGAGAACATTACTGTACAGACAATAACTATGGCACTAAATTAGTAGTCATCATTAGTCAAGTAGAGTCTAAACAAATGTGATGAATTGCAACACAAGGTCTGACTTCTGGTAAAATCTCCCTTTATGCAAATTCCTTGAAAGCAATATATACTTATCTTTATTGATGGAATCTGTTTGTTCTGTTCTAACAAAACAAGCTTGCTGTGTCCTTACATTAATAAAGCAGTTGAAGAGTAAGACAGTAAAGTTATTGTAATAGTGTTGTCAAAAAAGTCATAACAGGCACATGCTTGTCTGCCATACTGTGGACCATCACACCTGTTGCAGATATACTGAGAGCAAATACTGCCCTTGAATTCCGGTGATTTGTTTTTTTCTCTCAGGACTTCATAAATGTCAGCTATAATCTTTCATTCCCTTCTGAAGTATATTCAGGTACAGAACTCAATGGTGTTGATAAATAAAACCCCCTGAAAGGCTTCAGGTTGTTTTTTTGGTGGAGAATGATTTTTCAGAGACTGCTTGGTTCCAGTTGGCTGTATATTACTTGCAAAAAAGTACCAAACAGAATAAAAGACATACGGACTTGACTTTTCCTTGTTACATTATTCAGAGTGCTTTTCATAAGAGCATATTTTGTTCCAGATTTTATTTATTTGTGTATTTTGAAATACTCCAAGTTCAGCCTGTAACAGCTAACCCCAACTTTGAATTGAATTTTTAAGTGCTGGACTGTTGAATGATACATTTAAGAGCAAAGACAGACAGAAGTGCCAGTGACTGTGACACCCTATTTGAAGGTGAGTTGGAAGACCTACAGTATCTCTTCAGACAAAAAAAGAATTTAAACATTTCCCATGTGAAGAGATCTTGGGAATAGCAGCATTTTCCCCTAAACCCTAACCAAAATCTGAATTGTCTGAAAGACTGACATTCTGACAAAGAATCACTCAAGCATTTTGCATTACATTGTTATAAATAGAGCCGTAACGTCAGATGTCACCTTAACCCCTAGCTTTTGGTAACTACTGAAATGGGAAAATCCCATTAGTATACATACCCTTTCTTTTGTTTCTATCTCCATATCACTTTTATCCTACTCTACATGGAGGCAGAACCTTGAGTAAGAAGCATGCAAGATATCTCTATCCCCAAACAACTCGAAAATTTGTGGGAAGGATACTTAAGTAATCCACATGGCAGAAGGGGGCAGGAGGTCTTACATATGCTATGTTGTGAGTTTTTTGTTAACTATCTTTGGATCACTCACACGGAGTTTTGGGATCACCATTCTTTAGTGTGAAATGCTCATTTTATATCATGTGGTTTTCTAAAACAAATGACATATTTGTAACAAATATATTTATCTGCTAAATTTAGCCTTGCTTTTTTCTTCTCTTGAAGCAACTATACAGCTAGCATATGCAGCCCTCAAGTTTATTTTCTATGTGAAGTCCTTCATAAAGTATTTTGTTTTCCACTTCTTTAAAGATATGCACATACTATGAAAGGTTCTGAACAGTGCAAGTGGAAGTTTGCCATGTGATATTACTCCTGTTCCCTAAATGAGTGACAACAAAACCCAAATGTTTTACCCAAATGTCATTTCCCAATGTTTTACATAGAATGCCAGCACTCTGTCAAATAATCATGATATACAAGTACTAGACACAGGATAAGATCAGTGGTTATTTTCAATTACAGTATGTATCTGTGGGTGATTTATTTGCACAGCTCTACATCTGAATTACCCTTTTCTAATTTGATTGTTAAATAGTTTTGCTTCTGTTTCTCCCCTTGGTCTTTTTAACAGTGGAAAAAACATAATATGCAGAATATTATGCTTATATTTTCTCCATATTCTTATCAAGGTATGTAGTAGCATAGATATTTGAATTTGTTATCATGGAGGTATAAATTCATTGCATCAGCCTAGAAAGAAAATTTTTAGTTCACATAAAAAGAATGTCAAGGAGTAAAAATTTTCAAGAAGTAAATATTTCATCACTGCAATATAAAAAGTGTGGTTTAAAATTAATAAGAAAATGCTGAACATCCTTTAAATCTAATCACTGATACATGGTTTAAGTTAAATAGAATTTTCATTCACTTTTTGAAACTTTGGGATCAATTCTCATTTATACCAACCTCTGATTTAAATGAGAGGTAGTCTGACAGATAATACTTTTTATAATTAACTTAAAAAGATGACTGAATTAATAGTGATAGATGGACACATTACTTCAGCATAATAAAGGCACATTAGCTTAAATGAAAAACCTGGCCTTTTGTTTTTCTTAACAGAACTAAAATATCAAGGGAGAAAAAAATCAAGACTCAAATTCACCTGAATGCATCATTTAATAGCTAATGAAGTGCAAAGCTTAAAGAAAGTAATGTGTGAAGACACTGATGAGAGAAAGTTAATACTGTGCTTCAACAATGCAGTTTCCAGCACAGGGAGACACTTTTCTAAGTTTTTAGACTTGCTGTACCAAGAAAGTCATGGCCATACATATCTAAAGGACTTTCCATCAATTTGACAGCATTGGACAGAAAAAAAATGTTTCCATACTTAGTGTATTTTCTTATTCTTCATCTATGGCAGCTATCATTCCTAGCATCTCAAAAACAGATAACTGGAACAAGCTTCTAGAGTTGACAAAATACAAGGATCATCACTGATTTTGTAAATGAGTATTTGTGGCAGACATTTGAAAATTGCTTTCAGTTTTACAACATGGATCAGAGACTTATAAAATACATACTGCATTTCCATAACACTACTGTTACTTCTGACTAGTCCTTCCTCTAAACAGGATTTTCATGAATACTGAAGTTGAAAACACCACACACTAAAGGGGAACAGATGTGTGAGAATGTCTGCAGTCAGTGGAAAACAAGATTTTAAATATCAGGTAACCTAAAAGAAAACTACTACCTAACTTATTACGAGTAGGTAGTTGTTGCTATTAGCAACAGCTGAACATAGACTTCCTTCCACAACTAATGTATACTGAAATAGTCATGAACAAGTAGATTAAGAGAAGAGTTAATAGTGGTGGGTTGTGTATAATATATGTTAAAAATAAACCTACTCAGACAATTTAAATTTTCATCTTAAAAATCACATATTTTCCATACACTTTAACAACTTAGTGTGAAGGAGTTCTCAGTTTAAACATTTGTGACTGCATCTGTACTTCAATCTGTTGCAATAACATTCCATCCTGAGATCATCCTTCATCTATGGAGAACTGCTTCCCCCACTCCTGCTCACACATCATTATAATTTAATTTCCTTATTGGCTTTTCTTTGTAGTTTCCATAAGACTTCTTAGACATTACGTGCCTAAAACAGGGTAAAACAAGGCACAGGTACAAGGTTGACTTAGCAAGAATGTGTCCCAAGATTATTCAACTTAGGATAGTGTCGTTTCCTACGCAGAAAGATCATATAATAACTTCTGTTTCCACCTCTTTGAAGTATGAATTAATAGAGTAAGGGTATCTGAAGACCAGAGAATCTCTATTTACCCACATCTACCTCTGGAAATTTACAGTTACATTTTACCTCTGGAATTCACACTTGTGATGACTCATAATCACTTTCATAAAAATTATTAAAAACCAGACAGAAACCTGCAAACATACCTTGCTTGTAATAATACATAAAAATATATGAAAGACACTATGATTTCAAATAATTAAATGGAAAGGTAATTGTATGCATGGAGAGGGCACAGAGGGAAAAAGAAAAGGCATCAGAAAAAAACAGTGGAAAGGTTGAATGAATGGCCTTCATTAATAACCAAGAACAAAACAATATTGTCATATCAAAGAATATGTTGCTTGCCTGAAGACCAGAATGGTCATGCTAAGTAACTCATCAGCAGAAGACCCTACACTATGTTAACAGGAAGATAATAATGTATTTATTTATTTTTCTGTTAGCCCTGATATGCCTAAAAAGAAGAAACACAAGCAATCAGCACAAACTTCTTAAAATCACAGAATCATAGAATGCTAGGGGTTAGAAGGGACCTTTAGAGATCATTTAGTCCAACCCCCCTGCAGAAGCAGTTCCACTTAGATCAGGTCACACAGGAACATGTGTAGGTAGGTCTTGAAGACCTCCAAGGAAGGAGACTCCACAATGCCCCTGGGCGACCTGTATGAGGGCTCCATCATCTTCACAGTGAAGAAGCTTTTCCATAAGTTTAAGTGTTCTAGGTTTTGTCCATCACCTCTTGTCCTACCACTAGAAAAAAAGTGTTGCCTCATCCTCTTGACATAACACTTTTCAAGTACCTGTAAGTATTAATGAAGCGTCCTCTCAGTCTCCTCTAGGCTAAACAACTCCAGTTCCCGCAGCCTTTCCTCATAAGGAAGATGTTCCAGTCCTCTGATGATCTTGGTGGCCCTGTGCCAGACTCTATCCAGAAGTTTTCTGTCTCTCTTGAACTAAGGAGCCCAGAACTGGACACAGTATTCCAGATGTGGATTTACCAGGGCAGAGCTGAAAGAGAGGAGAACCCTCCTTGACCTGCTGGCCACACTCTTCTTGTTGCATCCCAGGATGCCATTGGCCTTCTTGGCCATGAGGGCACATTGCTGGCTCACGGTTAGTTTATTATCAATGAGGACTCCCAGGTCTCTCTCTGCAGAACTGCTCTCCAGCAGTTCAACCCCCAGCCTGTAATGGTGCATGGGGTTGTTCCTCCCCAGATGCAGGACTCTTCACTTATGCTTGCTGAACCTCATGAGGTTCCCCTCTGACCAACTCTCAAGCTGGTCGAGATCCTGCTGAATGGCAGCACAGCCTTCTGGGGAATCAGCCAGTCCTCTCAGTTTGGTATCATCAGTCAACTTGGTGAGGGTACTCTCTGTCTCCTCATCCAGGTTGATGATGAAGATGTTGAACAAGATTGATCCTAAAACTCACCCGTGTGGGATCCCACTGGCCACAGCCTTCTAATGTGATAGCTCCATTGATCACCATCCTCCGGGCTCTGTCATTCAGCCAGCTCTCGATCCATCTCACCATCCACTCATCTAAGCCACTGCTTGTGCTTTCTGATGAGGATGTTTTGGGAGACAGTGCTTCAGCCTTGCTGAAGTCAAAGTAGATGACATCCACTGCTCTTCCCTCATCTAGCCAGCCAGTTATGCACTCATAGAAGGCTATCAGACTGGTCAAACAGGATTTTCTCCTTGGTGAATCCATGTTGACTCCCCCTGATAACCATCTTTTCATTCATGTTCTTTGAAATGGCATCCAGGATGAGCTGCTCCATCACCTTTCCAGGGATGGAGATGAGGTTGACCAGCCTGTAGTTTCTTGGATTCTCCTTCTTGCCTTTTTTTGAAGACTGGCCTTCCGCTATGGATTCATAGAATCATAGAATCATTTCAGCTGGAAGAGATCTAAAAATCATCGAGCCCAGCCTTTGTCCCAGCCCTATCAATCACTAGACTATTTCCCTAAGTGCGACATCCACCCATCTCCTAAACACCTCCAGGGACAGTGACTCCACCACCTTCTTGGACAGCCTGTTCCTATGCCTGACAAATCTTTCAGTAAAGAAATTCCTCCTAATACCCATCCTGAGCCTCCCTGGTGCAACTTAAGGCTGTTTTCTCTTGTTCTATTGCTTGTCACTGGGGAGAACAGATTGACCCTCATCTCACTACAACTTCCTTTAAAGTATTTGCAGAGAGTGATAAGGTCTCCCCATAGCCTTCTTTTCTCCAGGCTGAACACTCCCAGATCACTCAGCCATTCCTCATATGAGATGTGCTCCAAATCCTTTCCTAGCTTGTTAGCCCCTCTCTGTATCCTCTTCAGCACCTCCATGTCCTTCTTGTAAAGACAAGAAGGACAAAGTCTTCCATTCTCCAGACCATCTCATTAGCTTCCAGGGACTGGGCTTCCCCAAGGGCTGTCCTTGGCAGTGAAGACTAAGGCAAAGGAGGCATTCAGTAGTTCTGCCTTCTCTGCATCCTCTGTCACCAGGACACCCTCCTTGTTCATCAGGGTACACATTCTTCCTAATCTTCCTTTTGCTGATGATGTATTTGAAAAAACCCTTCTTGTTTTCCTTTCCGGAAAAAACATGTAATCACACTGCTTTATGAAAAAATATCCTTGAAAAGCTTTAACTTATTTCAGCTGCAAACTGAAAGACTGAGCAAATAATTATTTAAGAGAATATACTCTTTATATAGTACATATGAATTTTTACATAGAATCAATTTTAAAGTTACTACGGGGAACAGCATTCTAATTACCATATTAGAAAAAAAGAAATGTGTATATTCTGGAAAGGTAACTGAATGATTAAGTACAAAATAAAGCTACACTGTGAAACCACTTCTGGGCTATTTCATCTTTCTGTGTGTGTATTGCCTTAAAAAATGTCTCCATTCATACTTCCACTTCCTCTTAATAGCATCACTCTACAGTGTGTTTGGTGGTGCAGTGCAATCCTTCTAACTCAAAATCACTCTGCAATAAAATCTCTCCTTACTGGCATTATACTGTGTCAACCAAAGAGGACAGTTGTTTTGTTAATTTTCAGCTCTGAAGGTTCAAAACTTCATTTCTCATTTTTAACATGATAAGATTTTGTTATTCTGCTCAACAGAGACAGAGTGTGGTAGAGAGGACAGGAGAACAATAATGGAAATACATGGTATTTACAATAGATGTATATCATACTTTTTGTTTTCTTTTTTTCTTGAAATCCAAAAGATACTTCTTTGGCTTGAAAAAGCTTTGATGTTTCTTTTAAATATAATCTGTTTAATAAGAATTGAGCACTGCAAAATGCAAACAACCAAGTTACAGACTAATGGGAAAGAATCAGTACTCTATTTCAATAATCTCAAAATATAGTGCAAAAAATTACAAAATCTAGAATTTTAAAAATTTGTTAATCTCTGGTCCAACACAGATTAAATTACCTATCAGATAGTTACTCTGTTTAGTTTAGCTAATTGACTTATCCTTAAAGAACAAATTCTGAGCTGCACAGGAATGCTGATGTATAAACTGTCTCCTTCAGCATCTGTGATTATATGAAGTGTGGTTTTTTTCCAGATCCAGTAATGGGAGATTAGAAGGAGGCAGAGAATTTTCTGCTTCAGTGTATCATAAGGCTTTTGCACGCACAGGCATAACAAATAAATGGAACAGTGGGGAGAAAAACACAGAGTAGGCTCCAAAAATAGCAAACCATTAATCCTATCAGTGAGGCATTCCTGCAAACAACTTAAGTACTTGCTAAGGTGTACATACAAATCAGTTAGAAAAAACAAAAATACACCACCAAGGGGCATTTACCTTTATGTAAATTATCTGTTAACTACATAGAAAGATACAGTAAAACTATCTGCTTACTATTGCCATGCAAAACTGTTAATTCATAGTCTCCTCCTGAAGATGTCCTGCTATCACATGGGCACTTGTTACAGATGTAAAACGACCAGCCACTACAGGGAGTCCCTGATGCCTCTTTTTTTAGTGTAGCATCTGCTCATTCAGTTTTCCCTCTCCCTTTGACCTGCCCCCGCCCTGGCCCACTCCCACCAGACCTACAGAAGATTTCTGTTACTTCAGCTATGCTAAATTAGCTCAGGCCACCTCCGAGTTGGCAGAAACTCCTGCCATGTGAACAAGCACAAGTAACCCTGAGAAATTAAATTGCCAAATGTATAGTAAAAATATCTTATAATTTTCCCTGTATTGCCACATTTAGAAACTGCCAGGTTGACAGTAGGATGAAGATGCTTCAAAAAAAATCAGCAGGGAAGGAAATCGACTTGCTCAATACTCTTATTTTCAGAAGTTTTAAATCCTGTTTAAACTTCAGAGAAAAAAAGGGTTAGTGTGAAGAGTAACAATAAGCATGGTAAGTTGTGCCCTGATGTCCTTAAAATCTATGCTCAATGGATTTCTTTCACCAGCCTTTCTGTATTTTTCTATTCTTTGTGCAGACACTTTCTTCTAAACACAGGCAAATTGTAAAACGTCTTTAACCATCACCTGCCACTCATGATAGGCACAACATCTTTAGCTGTTCATTCAGCCTCATGATTATTTTCTAATTGGTTTCCCCCTTGCTGCTCTACTGTCAAAATATTCTAACAGCTCTTCAACTGCTGTTTAATAACTAAGAGTAGCTTCACATATTTTAAGGAACAGAGAAAGATTATATATTCTTTTGCTTCCTTAAAGATTTAGCACAGTGAATAATCATTACTAAAGGTAATGAATATCATCAGAAGCAGTTCACTGCATTTCTCCAGTCCCTCCCAGCTCCTGAGACACTCATAAAATAATCGGCAATTGTACTGCAAAAATAGAAGCAGTGTTCTGATGTATCTTTCAAAAGACTAATGCATACTCTTGTCATGGAAAGTCACATCACAACCAGAAGTCTATCAACATAGTCTCAAAAGTGTTTCAAAGAAAATAATAAATCATCACAAGAGTTTTGGCAATTTCACATTACTAGCGCCTGATGTCTTTTTAATTTGGATTCTCCCAAAATGCAATTGTAGAATGTCATCACTGAGGTTTTCTCACAGAATTAAAGCAATAAGCACATCCTTGTGTGGAAAAAAACAATGAAGCTATTTAAGAATTGGAGAGAATTATCTTTGTCTCACATATCAAAAATAATGGCAGCATAGCACACCCTTTATGTAGCATTGTCTCTAAGCAAATGTGTACCCTCAGCTGCAACTTTCCAACTACTAGCTTTAGTCTCTATCCTTCCAGCAACAGGATATTTTACATATCAATTAGAAGTCTGCAAAAAAACTCTCAAGAATTGACTTTCTTTTCTCTTTAAGAAAGGTGACAAGAGTCACAACCTACAAGCTAGTGACGACTCTTAGAACCTTCTGATGTTGAATTATGTTACCAAAGTGTAGATGTTGACTAAACAAAAACATGCTTGTTGTTTTGTCCTTATTGTTAATAAAAGAACACATTAGCAGTATCACAGTTCAATTTGAGTCAACTAGAGTTTTCTTTTTAGAGAAAAGAAAATCACAAAGAAACATCACATACGTCGCATGCTTTAAGACGTATGTCACCCTCATCTAATTGCTATACAATTATAGATAACCATTTCTGATGTTCTCTCCACACTTCATTTGCAGTGCTGCTGAAGAAATCAGGAAATGTTGAATTAAAAACACCTTCTGAGAATCAGGAAACAGTCTCAAAAGGCATCTCAGGCACAGTTTTAGGATGGTAAAATTGTGATTTTATTTTGTCACAGCAATGTCAACAGTAACAAAAAAAAAAAAAAGACTTTCTTTTTAACCACGAGTCATAACCTTTACAGACAGTGTTGCAACATCAGGAAGTTTTATTCTGAATCTAGATGATGCAAAAGTGGTTTTTCAGCATTTCATTATGGAATACTATTTATTCACAGGATAGTATTTATGTTGTGCATCTACACAACTGAATTTATTTTTTCAAAACTATATAAAAATGTATTTTCTTTAGAAGTAGGAGTCATTAAGAGATTTCTGGCTGATGAACCACATTCCAGTCTTTCAATGCACTTGTTAGAATACGCAATCACTCTTTATTTTCTTTTTTCCTTAGAACATCTTTGATTTAAAACTTCTTTGCTTGTTGCTCCTGAGCAATTCAAATTGAAGCTATAGGCAGAGCTCTTCCAAGCTTTGCAGAAGCATTTTAAAATATAGAAAGAAAAATGAGAAACATTTCCCTTTAGATGCAACTGTGCTTCTCTAAAGTACAAATATAATTAGTAAAGTGTTTGTATTTTCAAGAAATTACAGATTGTAGATTAAGTAGAATTGGAAAATCATAGAATGGTTTTGCTTGGAAGGGACCTTTAAAGATCACCCAGTTCAAACCCTCCTGCAATGAAGGGGTTATATTCCACTAGATCAAGGTTGCTCAAAGCCCCATCCAACCTGAACTTGAATGTTTCCAGGGAGAGAGCATCCACAGCCTCTCTGGGCATCCTGTTCCAACGTTTCAGCATCCTCATTGAAAAATGTTTCTTTCTTATATCTAGTCTGAATCTACTCTCGTTTTTTAAAACCATTACTCCCAGTCTTATCACTACAGGCCCTATTAAAAGATGTCTGTCCCCATGTTTCTTATAAGCCTCCTTTATGTAGTGAAAGACTGCAATAAGATGTCCACGGAGCTTTCTCTTCTCAAAACTAAACAACCTCAAGAAAGGTCACTATATGCAGTTGTGGCACATGTAGTCATTAAATTAGTAACAAGCACCATAAGACTTAATGTTTGTACAATATATTAATATTTGGGTGAACAACTTTTATGACAATGTGATCTGTTCCTTTGAGATAACACACGTAAAAAGGAATATGGAAAAGAAAGTATCATTCAAGCATGCTCCTCGTTATACCTAACTTGTGTATATAGTTACTGTATGTATATTTTAAATTAGTGCTCTAAGTGAAACGGTATGGCATTTAAACTTGTGATATTCAAATAAAAGTATAACACTGGGTTTTATGTAGTTGTCTTAATACAGCAAACACTTTAAAAAGATTACATTGAAAACATGATATAACACCCCAAAATAAGTACATTTATAGAATTTTAAGAGCTTTGACAGTAGGAGAGGGTAGGAAAAGTTTTCACACCTATTAATGTTGCTTTTACAGTAGAAATTACAGTGTGCTTTGAAACGTCTGTTGTAGTCAGGAAAGTCAAATTGTTATTCAGCAAGGAAAGTTCAGATTGAAACAATATAATCTAAATCATAACCATCACCTTTATGGGATGGTATCTTGTCTTTAGTTGGCAGGACATACTCCACTCCTGTTCCATTCTTAGGATATTCAGGCTGGATGCCTAACATCATTCATTCATCACTTGCAATCTCACTGTACCACAGAAGATTTTTGGGACTGCAGATCGGTGACATGAAGCGATAGTCCTCAGATAATTCCAGTTAAAAAATCTCTGTTTTTTTTCTCCCTTTAAAAAGCTCTTTAAAAAATAACTGACCTTGCAAAGCTTCTTCATCCCAGACAGTATTTTGGAATCTGGTAAATTTTATTATAATGATTTTACTGTGCTAGTAAAGGTGAGCTTTACTCAGCTAATTTTCTCATTTAGTATAGAGCACATATTGAGATGGATAGAATTTAAAACATAATCTACTTCACAATTAATCATCACAAAGAATGATAGATAGCCTTCACATCTGCAGCTGCATGGAAAACAGGGCAATATTTCCATAGAGATTACTGCAGCATACCAGAAGCAATGCAAGACTCCTGTGGTTTAAGAACTTACCTTACTATGCCAGGGATGACATTTCAATGATCAATAGGAACCTTCTCTGTTTGCAGATTAGATGTATGTGCATTAGAATTACAAAATACCCATATAATTAGCTAGGGAACAATATAAAATTGTTAGAGAATTTCAGAAACACAGATATCACAATTTGTGTGAAGGCAGGGATTGCATTGTCCTCTTTTGCAACTGTCTGTTGAGAAGAAGGAATGCTGAAATATAAACCAGTAAATACAATTTTTTTTAACATTACCAGTAAAAGGTCAGAGACTGCACTGACTTGACAGTGCATGGTCTCAAGATTTTTCTGGGTTTGTTTTGGCCTGAGCTGATTTTATGTTGCTTAGTTGAGATAATAATTGCCAACAAATCAGGTAAGTATTGCCTAATTTTTTTCTTAGCTTTAGTTTATAGTGAGAACAAGTGAGGCCATTTACTGTGGTCTAAATTCTCTATGACTCTAGAATAAAATTATGAGGAAAAAACCCACACTTATGACAGCACCAGAAGCCCTAGACTGTAAACAAAATTCACAATGCTCAATCACTATCACAATGAAACCTTGTATGGTTCAAGTAAAACAAATCTTAAAGACAAGAAAGAGAACAAAAATAATGAAAAATTGGACTAGGAATAAATTGCTGAGTGTACTGTGTAGTGTTCCCATGCTCCTCTTTTTGACCGTAACAGGGGTCACTTCCAGCCAGCAATTTCATGACTAAGTCTTCACACTAGCACTTTCACCTATCTTACTGAAAACGAGCTTTCAGAAGACATAAAGCATATTCAGATTGAGTGGTTGGACACACACTCACACACACACAAAGTTTGTAATAAATTTCCCTGTTCTCTTTAGCCTGCTGAGGTAGGGAATGAGGAATGCCTTCTCAACTCCATTTTCCTCAAGCAGTTGTCTCCTTTAAAACAAAAATACAAAACACACTATCTACACCCACCAAGACTTTAAATCAGAGAACTGGTATTACTGCTTTCATACCTATGGAAACATATACGTGTAGAAAAAAAGGAAGGCATGTAAAAGCAGGCAACATCGAAGAAAAAAAAAATCTGCAAAGGTAACTTTTTTGAGACAGAAATAACAAAGTATGCCACTATTTCAGCATTATTAGAACAAAATAAATAATTTCTCTTAGCATACAGAGATAGGGAAAATGGGGTTGTTATTTTCATTTTGGTTTCATTTCAGTTTCTTATTTCTTGAAATATTCTCCTTCCCAAGTCACATCAGACGGATGGCATTTTGTTCTTAGAACCTCCTAAGTATACTTGCTTATGTCAGGGCTGTATAATAGTTTTGTGAATCTTTTAAGTTTTACTTGGTTGCTTGAAATAACAGGACTTTTTTCCCCACCATTCAATATATTGAACTAAACCAAACAGGACGAGGAACCTCTCAGGAATTGGTACACAGTTTACTGCTCATTATATTCGTGACATTTCACTCACAGCTACTCAGTTGCTAAGTGAGATGTCATAACCAGGGTGTGCTGGCAACTAATAATAGATTCAGTTGCTCACCAAAATACAGAACTCACAGACTATAGAATAAACAAAATAAGCTTACTAACTTCCTTGAGTTTTGTGAGATTCACTGGGCCTTAAAACATTCATGCTACTGAAAACATCCTTCAAACAATATCTTGTTAAAAATAATGTGATGAAGCAATAAAAATCCAAATTGTGTTGAAACTAACAGTGGGGATTTTTAAGTATGTCCCTCCGAATACCACAGAAAATACACTGTTCAGCACCACTGAAAAAGTCATTAGAAAAGAGATTGATATCCAGAAGCCACTTAAGACATAAAGAGAGTAAATTCAAGAACAAAAGACAAGCTGTAATGGTTCAACTGCAGCAGGGAGCACAGTGAAGTAGCTTTATTCTGTAACAAATCCTTTAAATAGCTCTTCAACAAACTAAATTGAAGAACCAGAGTATGCAGACAATAAAAGTTAACTTTGAATACTAATATAAACACTATATATTGCCCCCACTGTGATCTTGTATATATTGAGTGAATTTGTAATCTTTGAAGTGATCTAAAATTTACCTAGATGTCTCTTCCTCAAAACTAAGATACATAGGTGAAGAACCCATGAAAATAACAGACATCATGCTGCAGGTGACACAACAAACTATCACACAGAACTTTCTCCTAAGTACAAATAAATCCTTTGTGCAAGTTTACAGGCTGTTATATTTGTAGGAAATTATTTCCAGTTTGGTTTCTCTCTCTAATGTGAATAAGCAGTGACAAAATAGCATCGCTTCAGCTAATAAAAGCATTCAAATCATGATGTCAAATTATATTGGCCTGCAGTATAACAAAAGTAAGAAAAAAAAATCCTCCACAATAATTTATCTATTGCTTTGAAAACTGGTAAGTGTTGTCAAGATGAAGCTGACAGATAGCATGATTATAAGGATTTGAAAGACTGTATTTTCTACATGATAAATGAAAGACAACCTAGGAAAATGCAGCAACTTCCAGAACTTTTTCATTTAAAACAGAATATTATGTTTCATTATAGGGGTTTCAGCTGAAGAAGCCATAGACAAATCTGCCATGTTAAATGTTGACTAGTACAAACAGGTAAATTGGTATATCCAAAAGGAACAAGCAGTGTCATGTCAGGCCTTGGAAATGGTGTTACAGCCCTGTCAAACTATGTCCAAAATAAAAACAACTTTCTGACCTGTAGCACCCCTGTCATCAAAGAATTCACATGGTCTCAGCCGCATCTTCAGAAACATCTGAACTTCATTCAATTTCATGGCACAGGTATGGCCAGGAAGGTAGTGCTCAATGTCACACTCAGAACTTAAGAAATGATCAATCTTTTGTGGAATCAAAAAATTTTAACCCAAGTCATTAAAGCTTCAGATTTGATAAATAGAAATTTAATATTAACATTTTCAAAACATTCTCAATCTGATTTAGAATTATTCTACTTGTACCACAACTATAACATTCTGTTTCATATTAGGAATTTGCCAGCCATACACAAGAAGGCATTTATGTTTATAATGAATATTCTTAGCAGGTCTCTTTCAATATCTTCATAAAGAACTGTTTCACATTGTACAAGCAGTTTTATTGCAATAGTCTGAACCTAAATTCAGGTAGTCTAGGTAAATGTCAAAAAGTCTAGTCCATCTCTCCCAACCACATGCACAGAACACCAGGCCCATCTGGTTTTATTGTCCCATCGAAAATAACTTCAGGGCACAGGAATGCCCTGAAGCACTGAAGCCCTGAAGTTATTCAGAAAAAAAATTTCTTCAGTCATGAGTTATAGTCTGTGTGTCACCATATGGATAGTTCACTAATTATTGGCAACTTTTCACATGTATCAATAAACTATCCCATTGAAGTCAATTTCAGAACTGTATCTGAGGAGTTATACACTTAGGTAACATTTCTCCTTCATATGAATTAGCATTATCTATGACAGCAGATCCATGCACCTTGATCCTCCAAGCAACAAAAGAAACGAAGAAAGTCTGGGATCTATTTAAGAATTCCTGAAAGAATAAAGAATCTGGAAGAATGAAGTACCAAGAGTATTTATACCAAGACATCTATCTCCCAGACTTGCATAGCTAATACAGTCAAAGAGAAAACTTCTATTACATTAAGTGAACAAAATTTAAAAAGGACAGTTGTTTCACCCATTTCTTCCCATTGAAGAAGAGTCATGGTCTAAGGATGTATTCAATGACCAGACCACATGTTCCGTTAAGAGTTGTGCTGATGAAGTCTGATAACACATTTAAACACTTGAAAGATTCTTCTGCATTACAAATCATGTTCTGGCTAAGATGGGGGTTAAAACATCTTTGTCATTAAGGACATAAAAATTAAGGAAAGAGTTACTCTGTGTTCTTTAGGGTCTGAAAACTATGTTTTGTTCACTACCTAGTAGAAGACATCATCAATAGTAATACTGTCTGCACAACTAGTAATTCTACTTGTTCAAACATATTTTCCAGTAAGTGAATACAATACTGTCGTGCTAATCCTGAAGAAAGTTGATTGTTTCTTTGCTTACTATTCACCATCAAACTAATGCAGTAACAGGCCAGTTAGACAAGTCCCCAGTGCAAACATCTGTAGAGTCTCAAGTGAGGCCAAGAAAACCCCATGGTATAAAGTTCAAGCCACTCATCATCATTTGTTTCAGTGAAATTCAGTGCTGAATAAAGGGCCGCAAGGGCAGGCGCAATAGAAAAATATGTCAGTGAGGCTGAAAGCAGCATTTGGGTCAAAATATGCCATGGACCACACAACATAGCTCTTTCTATATGAAAAAAGTTGATAATCCTCACAACTCCTACATTAATTTTCTGACAAAAACTGAAGAAAAATACATAATTATTCTTTTTAATGCTTTTTTAAAAGATTATAAAAAGGAGGAAAATTTTCTTCTCTGATTTGTACTTCTTTCTTTCTTTCCCCTTTCCCCATCTTTGGAAAGAAACCATTTCAGTGTGATACTGTGAAAAGAATGAAGTGAGACAGTAAATAAACTGCCAGAAGAGGCTTTCTCTTTGTGACAAATCTTTACTTTTAGCCATACATACAGTACCTGTACAAGAATGACACATGTCTTTAAATAATTGTGCGATATGTAGTATGAACATGCAAAGGAATATAGGTAATGCAACCCATTATGCTGCTCTTCCATTTTGTCTTCTTCGTAAAGCTACAAACTGCAGGGCTGCAGGTTCACAAATGAAAAAGATGAGCTTTGTTCACATGAGGATAAGGAACACAACATTTCCACCAATTGCTGTAATTGTACAGAATGAGGGAAAAATGAGTCAGATGGAAAAGGAGAAATCTATAATTTCTGAAGCAGAAACCTGAATTTAAATAAATAATTTACTGATATATGTATTTACTTAATTAAGTTATCCTACTCCTAAGTGCAAGACATTTGAATCAAATTACTTATTTAAAAAAAAAAAATCTTAAACTATAAAACTTGTCAAAATGTGACCCAAAATATGTACGATTCTTATGTAAGGACAAAACTCAACTACTCTTACACAGTTTAATTTCTGACTGGGTTTTTTGTATTTTTACATTTTGAAATGTATTCAAAATATTTCTCCTCTCCATTATTTTTTTTCCAGTAGACCTCAATGAATTACTTTTTCAGTTCTATCCTTTTGCTCTTGCTTTTTTCATGTCATTGTTCTTTCTACTGCCTTGATTATATCTTGACTAAATCTAAATCCACGTTCTCTCTTTGACCTCCATCAGTAGCGCAGCTGCAAAACCTGTATAAAATTTCCTTTATCATGTTAGTGAAACTGTCCTTTAACAGCATGAAGAACCACAGCTTTGGACCCATCTGTTTGGAACAATGTTATGAGGAGGGCCACAGGTATGTTAATTACTACCCAGAAACAAAGTCATTAAAGTATTACCTACAAGTGCATGTCCTAGGTGTGTATTTAAGCTTAGGCAGTTGGTGTCTAAGTATCTTGTCAATTTAGCCATATGTCTTCTATGTAAGGATATAATTTAGCATAGTGAGACCAGTTATTTACATGCTGCCAAAACTGATGTAAGGAAAAACATGAACAAAGTAGCACTGTCATTGAATGTCTAACAATTTATAAGGGGTAAATTTATTGCTAAATTTGTTTCTCATATAGTAGATCTCTGTTTGGGACTCAGGATGAAACTATAATAGAAATAATCAAATGCCATTCTTCACAAATGACATGTCTCTGTCCTCATTTCCCAATGTATTTTTCTACAGTAGATGCACAAAATATCTTTTCTTCATTATTTATCATTTTTTAGCAATATCCTACTTACGAAAAAAAGAGCAATTCTATATTAAGGTATTAGCAATGCTATTAAATCTCAATAATTAAATCTGCGTAAGACTTCCAGATGACAGATTCAATTGCAAATTAATAATAAAATACTGATACATATAGCTATAGCTTCAATTAATGAAGATTTCTGTAACTGTTCATAAGATTTCCTTAACTATTTTCTTATATTTGGCGTCAAACAGTCCTGTTTAAAAGGTCTCTAAAAAAACAGTAGTATTCAAGTTTGGCTTAATCTGTGTGCATGCCTGAAAGGATGCTAATGTGTTTGATTGAATTTAGTGTGTGTTATGACTGACAAGTCCAATGTGCCAGTGTACAGATCTTCAATATGTTTCTCAATATTCTTCTCCTAAAATTTTCACTAAGCACACTTCTCACCAGTCTATGCTCTGGGAGAAGTTTGTCAATTGTACTTTTCATATTTATCATACATGTAAAGACATGCACACACAGATATTTACCTTTGTTATATTTTTAATTTGCAAAATCACATACAACAAAACTATTTGAGAAGAGACATCATTTAACTTTAAGCTCCTGTCAAGTGCCTACCCATCTATCATGGATAGGTAGAATGCAAATTTAATTAAAAAGACTGCAGCTCTGGGAACTATTATAATTTCTTCTATCTCATAAGTGTGCCTCAGATGAGAATAAAATTTCAATGTAGGCAGAATATGTATGTAAAAATTGTTTTTTTTTAAAAATTGCATAAAACACCTTCCTATATGGTATGTATTTCTACTTTTTTTCTCAGATTTATTATCAAGTTATTTTTCCTTCAAACAAAGTGCTCTGCAAATATGTAGCTTGACTCAATAAATCTTGGGTCAAGCTAAATTTTAGTTTGACTAAATAGGTTTTAAACTCAGAGGCATATTTTGATATTATTTTAATTCAAAAAAACTTTCACTATAATTATTATTTTACAAACTAGGGCAATGTTTTTAGTGAAATGTTAGGGGGATTTTTTTTTTCATCTGATCAGTGTATCTAAGTTCCATGCAGTAATCACTTTTAAAGACAGACAAATCAGTTTAGAATAAATGGCTGAAAATGTAAATGTGCTATTAAAATATTCAAAATTATTTTAAAACTTTATTAGCACTTTGTGTAATGCAGTGTTTTCAAATACTTTTAATAAATAAAAACTACTTCCTTAATCTAGAGTTCATTATTTAGTTGTAAATCTGAATTCCAAACTAAACTGGGCTGATGATATAGCACTCTTGTCAGATCTGGCTGTCATCCTCCCTTAAACTTGGGTACCCACAAATTAATTTCAATATGCTGAATTTTTTGGCAAATATCTAGAACTCTCAGAGGCATTATATGTGAATATAACCTTGCACAACCCATGGCTAAAGGTAGATTTCTGATTGGCATTTTTATTAAAATATATGTTTTAATTTCTAATCTAAAAAGATATGAACAAGACTAGTTATCATTATCTTTGCATTTAGGAAAATGAACAGGATCTTGCTATTTCTTGGTTGCATACAGTGGCAAGATTAAATTCATTTTATTTCTGCTAAAGACATCCTTGCTTTATTTTTCAGGAAATTTAACTAATGTTTACTCTGTGTTGGCAGTACTAGACTTTTAAAAAAGGGCAAAAAGGTTTTTTTATCTTTCTTTAAAAACACAGCAAATGTATATAAATATTGTAGTTTTCAGCAGTTTAACTAGCTTATTTTTAATTATCGACAGAACAGACAGAAATTATTTGAAACTAGCTGAAAACAAACATGCAACATCTCTTTGTACAGTACTAGCTCTTAGTGTAATTTTTATTTTTCTTTTGAAATTGGCACTGGATATAGCAAGCACTTTAATGGTCATTCTTAAACGTCTAATAACAATCCTTTAACATCATTCCTCTATCTTCATTGGCATTTCCTTTTAGTTTATTCTTCTTCAGTGTCTATTTCTGTTAATGTGATAAAGAGAGCTGATAAGACTCAATTCAGCTGATAAGATTCAGTTCACTTATTTATACTACTTGTTGTGTGCAGTATATAAAAGAGAAGATTGGATTTGAGCTTAAGACCTTATCTCTTGACTGGAAAGAAGTATTTACCTGTGTATTGACGCTGGATACTTGGCTATTCAAGAAGTGTTATTCAAAGTTTTATCCAAAGATAGGCATTGTTGGATATTAAAAACTTTTAAAACAGAATTATCTTAATTTAAACCAAGCGTTTCTTGAAATGTCTCCTCTTTGTTTCATATTGACTTAGTCATTCTGAAGGGCATTTCCAGTTGCACAAGTGTAAGAAACGTTGCTGGATATTTTTAAAAGTTAAAAATATTAATCAATAAGCAAACTAAATATTTTCACCTGTCATTTTTTTTTTTTTACTCTTCCAGTGCTGTGTTGACATTTTTAACTAGGTCTGACTTCAGAGAGACACAAATACTGCAGAGCAAATCTGTCAGTTCTGCTGTGACTTTGTTTTTCAAGTAGGTACATGAAGTGAAAGCCTGTGGTATGACTAGGGCAGGCATTATGTTCCAATGTGCTCAAATTTATTCAGTCTGACAAGTATCTGGATTTGTGTATTAAGTTCCTTAAGAGAACTCATCTTCAGTAGATTTTTTAGGTTAAAGTGGGATGAGTTTTTTGAGGGACAGAGGGAAAACAAAATGCATACTTTTTAAGGATATTTTTTATTCTCACATGAAAATTGTATGAAGAAGCCCTTGACAGTATAAATCTAGTTTATTTCTGGAACAGTTTGTACTAAATGTAAGAATAATGTTTAAAAAGGAGGAAAATAAGTACATTTTAAAATCCCTGAAAATAACACATTGCCTAAAAGACAGCACTTCAGGCTGAAGTTAGGCAAAAATAAAAAGAATGCAAGTTATCAAGGGAATAATGAGAAAGAATCGCAAATGAGGCAATTCGGAAAAGAAAATTAACTAAAGTAAAAACAAAAATGACATTAAAAGTGCTATGTCTTATTTTTAATTAGCCCTCTTATTCTTCTGCTCAATATTTTCTCTGTTTGAGCATCTCTTTCTTCAAAATAAAAGCACTTGTATAAAAATTAAGGCTACAGAGATTTCATAGAAAGAGCCACATCCTTCAGGCTTTTTTCTCCAATTTTGTTGGGATTACATCAGTGCTGTTTTAAAGTACATTTTAGTAAACCTAATTTACACTGGTGTTAGATGTAACCATGTGGGACTGGTGCACTAAAAACAGTGTAAGGCAAAAGTAAAGTCAGGAAAATCTAGTCTGGTGATCCAAAGAAGAAAGGCAGTGGCACTTTCACATTACTGCAACAGTTTAAGTTGTGCTTGACACAGCACTTACTTTCATTATTAAATTGAAATGACAATTTTATTCTACTGTTTAAGAAATAGACATATTCTGCCCTGGACACGTGATCTGAAACACTCCTGAGAATATTGTCTCCAAAATTTCTGACAGTGGCTGATGATCGTTCCAAAGAGAACCTGGTGGTCCCAGTTCTTGTCGGTCTTGTCATGGATCTGTTGGAAAGAGTCCTGAGGAAGCTCTTATAGAAAGAATTGTGGTTTTCAGCTTGGAGAAGAGAAGGCTCAAGGGAGACCTTAAAGCAGCCTTCCAGTACCTAAAGGGGCTAAAAGAAGGAGCCTACCAGAAAGCTGGAGAGGAACTTTTACAAGGGCATGCAATGATAGGAGAGGGGTAATGGCTTTAAACTGAAAGAGGGTCGATTCAGATTAGATATTCAGAAGTAGTTCTTCACTGTTAGGGTGCTGAAGCACCAGAACAAGTTGCCCAGAGAAGTTGTGGCTGCCCCATTCCTGGAAGTGTTCAAGGTTGGAAGCATATCTGCGAACCTGGTATAGAGGAAGGTGTCTCAGCCCATGGCAGGGGAGTTGGAAGTAGATGATTGTTAAGGTCCCTTCCGACCCAACGCATACTAGGATTCTATGTTTATTCGTAGCATTTAAACTCAAAAAAAAAAGAACTTCAAACAATTCCGAGTTGGATCTAATTGGAATGTGTTTTTCAGAAGGAATATACAGGTTCAAATGATTTCTGCCTCCAAAAACTGTTGTTCTGGATGTCAGTGGAGACAACACTTCCTTTACAGGTCAGGGCTCTCTATAACCTCAAAAACTGAAAATGGATTTAAAGAAGAACTGCTTCTTAAACTACTACTGTGATTTTTTTCAGATCCCAATTTTTAACATAACCCTTACTGGTCAGAGGCTTCACTCAAGTGTGTCAAATGACAAGTGTGTCTGAACTGTCTTGTTCAAACAAGACATTTACAAAATGTAACTTTTCTGGAAAGGTTTTTCAGAGAAAAATGAAAGACCTATTAGATATCTTTGCTCACCATGTCTTCTTGAAGACAAACTTTTAAAAAATAATTAGAATTGTTGCCTTCAAGTAATCTTATTCAATAGGAATGTGATCAACTGTTAATCTACTAATTATGTAAACAAATAACTTTTAGCTTTTAGCTAAAACTTTTAGCTATTAAACAGAAATCTATGTTAATATTTACTGCTATTTATTTCGATCTTAATTTTCAGTTTGAAAAGGCTTTAAATTTAATGGCTCTTAATTTAACAATTAACAATTTAACAAATTTTGCCCAAATATTTGTAAAAATATTCAAACAAGTGTCAATATGTAAAAATATTCAAATATTCAAACAAGTATCAATATGACAACATCAAGCATGAAGTAGTTTCATATCTAGAGAAGACACTCATTTAAATTAGCTGAGGAAGCAAGCAAAATCACTGTTGATTCTAATGGGCCCCATTTTGGCATGATACTAAATTTAAGCACTATAAGACTACATGAAATGATCCGAGACAGACGAATTTCATGATTATTCAGCAGGAGGAATTTGGCAGTTGATAATTGCTATCAGGGGGACACAGAGACCATGCCTCTCAAATGGGCAAGCTCTCCTGGGGAGAAATACTGCTAACTTAAGACCTTTTCTGCACAAACTCTGATTAAATGAACCAATTAATTAAGTGCTCACATGTGAGTTACCATGTGCCCAGAGTTAGGGGGAGCATTCAGCTAGAGTAGCAAACTGACGAAGCAATTGCAAATCAAGAAAAAGGGCCATGGCAGGTGTCAGAAGACTTCCACCATAGGGAAAGCTAATTTCCTCCATTATATCCTTTTGCTCTGATAACCAAAGACAAAGCCTGTTACTCTCTGTATTACATATAAATAAAGTAGGAAATAAATAATACTCTTCTTCAAGTGGGTTCATGACAGTAATCATCATGTCATTGATAACTACTCAGTTACCAAGTCAGAAATAAACTCCTGAAACTGACTTTGAACATCTATGCATTTCTGGAAAACTAGTCTTCCACCTGTCATGGTTTAGCAAGGAGTTGCTTTTGCTTAGTAATAGGGGGAGCGGGTTGCAGTGAAGACCCGGTAAAAGTTTTTAGACTCTCCCCCGACTCCTGGGTTCAGACCCACCCCCCGGCCCGGCTGGGCCAATCTGGCGCCTCTGCGATCACTATTTAGGGACGGGAATTTGAGGTGCCAGGCAGGAGGTGTAAGAGTGGTACAAGATGGAGGCGACCATGCGGACCCCACAGTCGGAGAAGGAGGAAGGATGGAGCATCAGACCAGAGACCCCTCTGCAAGCCGTGGTGAGAGTGCAGCCGGTACCCCTGCAACCTATGGATCAGCAGCAGCAACTTCATGTGAGTGTGCCCGGACGGGCCAGAGACTGTGTGGGGGAGGCGGTCATGGCACAGGACATGCTGGAGAGCCTGTGCACCGCAGAGCAGCCCCACACGAGAGGCAGAGAGGAGCAGCAACTTTTGGGACAAATGAGCATCGGTGCAGCCCGTGCAGGGCTTTGGGACAAATGTGCGTCGGTGCAGCCCGTGCAGGGCTGCCATGTGTGTGTGGTACCTCACGGACTTGCAAGGAGGACTGGTGCGGAACCCACTTGCCCTGAGGTGAGACAAACGGCAGAAGCCACCAGGAACGGACTGACTGAAACCCCCACTCCCTGCCCCCCTGGGCCGTTCAGGGGGGACGGAGGTATAAAACACCGGGATCAGGGCTCTGAGCCCGGGAAGAGGAGAGGGGTGGGGAGCAGGTGGTCTTAAAGGGCTGGTCGGACTCTTCATCTCTGTACCATTCTGTGTTGTTTTGTTTTGGTTCTGGTTTTTGGGGTTTTATGTTTTAGTTGGTATTAAATTATTTTCTGTTTTCTTCCCCAAGCCGAGTAGCCTGGTCTGTTTTGTCCTGCACCTTAAGCGGCAATTAAGCCCTCCCTGCCCTTTAGCAATCCTTAAGTCTTTGGTACTTGAGGCTAATCGTGGTCTTTTGTTCCCTGATGGGCCGAAACCACGACACACCTTAACCAATTCACTTATCTTGACATTTAGCTTCAAAACAGCTTTTTCTCCATTTTACCTTCACTCAAAAAAGCTTCTGAAAAAATTAATCTCCAATCTGTCCAAAGTCATTTACATGCCAAAACTGCTCTTTGAATCTGCATCCCAGCTTCTCCTTCCTCCTGTAACATTTTTGCATCCATCATAGACACATCTTAATGGCTGTTTATAAGTATCAAAAAATTGATTGCTCATATGCTTGGCCATAGAAAATCATATAGAGGCTGGGAATAAATCCTTGGTTAATGTAATTTTCCACACATAATTAGGGATTTAAAAAAAATGCTACAGATTTTTTTTGTTATAGCACTTGGTATTACAGATATCCAGAACTCAAACCACCTAAGATTGATAAAAGCTTTGCTTCATCTTGGCTGGTGTGGGAATTTTTTCTGCTTATTTCAGAAGGCTGAATCAGAATATCACAACTCTGACAGTTGTTGGCCTTTAATTTGTAACCCAATTTGATCCACAGATAGCCAACCTGTATTTGTTAATATCCCAGAGAAACATATTGACTGAATTTCTAGTACTGGTATTTACCTTCCTAAAATGCTTATATGGAGTAAATCATATCTCCTCTCAGATTTTATTTTAAGGATTAAAAGACAAGCTACCTTAGTAGCACATTTCTAATATTAAATGATTAAACCTATCTATTTCAAGATGGCTGAAATGATACTTAATATTACAAGTAAGGTCTTTATATCAGTTTGTGGTTTCCTTTTCTCTCTTAGAAATCTTGAGTCTTCAATGTCACCCAATACAAACCTTGGCTATTTCACTCAACTAATTATCCTAGATCTCCCTCTGATTTTTCTCCCCTTCCCATTTCTGTGACTTCTTCCTTCCTGCCCAACAAATCGTTGGAAGTAGACTCACTTTTTATCAAGACCCAACACTTCTAATTCATGTCAGTTTTTAAGCTAGGAGAAAAGGGATCTGAGGCTAGGATCCTCAGAATATATACTGATACCTCACACGTTTCAGTCTTGACAGTCTTACCTATTTTTACTGGGGGAAAAATAATGAAGAAAAAATCCATTTTTAATAAGTTGTGTGGAAATGAGGATATTTTCCTCTTCTCAAAGGAAGAGAATTTGAGAAAAAGAATGCAAGCTATTAGAGAGTGGCAATCTATATGTTAGTATTAGTTTAAATACACTCTGATTATACACTCATTTAAATACACTCACTGATTATAGATAATACTAGCTTCAAATGCAATATTTTTCATTTAAGAGCAAAAACATTTTATAGAAGATTTACACTGGGACTAGCCCATGTTAAAGCAGTGAATTTACATCAGCCCTCTACATTATTTAATTTTTTCCCATTATTAGCAATAATCTTGTAGGTATCCAAAATATTCCAGCTACTGTATGACAATGAGAACTGACTAGATTCATAGAATAGAATCATTTAGGTTGGAAAAGACCTTTTAAGATCATTGAATCCAAACATGTAAAGCTAATTAACAGTGCCAAGTCCATCACTAAAGTATGTCCCTAAGCACCACATCTACACATCTTTTAAATACCTCCAGGGATGGTGACTCAGCCACTTCTCTGAGCAGCCTGTACCAATCCTTGATAGCCCCTTTGATGAAAAAATTCTTCATAATATCTAATCTAAACCTCCCCTGGCACAACTTGAGGCAGTTTTCTCTTGTCCTGTCACTCATTACCTGAGAGAAGAATCTGACATCCATCTCACTACAATCTCCGTTCAGGTAGCTGTAGAGTGATCAGGTAGTACTAGTGAGGGGCACAAAACTGAACACAGCATTTGAAGTGCACCCTTACCGGCACCGACCCAGTAAAGGGGGACAATCACTCCCCTGGTCTTGCTGGCCACAATTAACATACAAATATTAATCTCCTCGAGTACTTAACACATGATTAAAATATTTAATGGCCAGTCATTTTAAGCAAAGTTAATGATACAGACTGAAACAAAACTGTAATGATTAAAGCCCAGTTAAAGACAAACCACAGAGGCATCAGTTCAGCTCTGTGTCAAAGCACTCCCCATTTCACATTAATTCTTTCACCATATTAAATAAATTAGTGCAGCAATAGCACCTAAAGGTCCTGATCTCAGGTCAAAACGTATTGTTCTATTAATAAATATCATTTTCCTATGTGACTTGATCTAGGTGAACCTGCTTCTGCAGGGGGGCTGGACTAGATCATCTGTAAAGGTCCCTTCCAGCCAATACCATTCTATCATTCTAGGATCATGAGAAAACAGTTGCTCTTCTAGTGAGCTTAAAGTTGCTACTGTTTTCTCTTGGAGGTAGAGATGTTTTCATATTTGTGAAGATATGTAATTTCATAATTCCTCCTAAATTTACTATTTTTCAAACAAAGAAGGAAATATAAGGACTATATTTACTAAGAGCATGTAAAGGCATAATAGTCCCAGATCTACTTTCAGTTTGTTGTCTCAGTTTCTTTCTCAAAAGCAAACAACTATGTCTCAACTAGGCCTAGATTCATGCTACATTTTAGAATCATAAGCATACTTTAACCCAGTAAATACATCCTAAATTTTAAAACTTGACACTAGCTACTTTATGTGAGCTTCTCATAACTCTAGCAAAGTTTACATTGTCTAGCAAGTGCTTCTGTAACTCTTAAGGGTTGTCTCAAAGTAGACTAGTAGACTACTGAAGTTCCATCCTCCAAACACATATGGGCATAAAGATCTGGTTAAGCAGAACGTAGCTTATAAATCAGCACCCTGTCACCCACACTTTATCTTATCTCTTTCTTTTTCTCAAAACTAAAAAATCTATATGACTTCTTTTTTTTCATTTAAGAAACTACCATTTCCCAGAGGGTTACATATTTTATACCTAGTATGAATGTCACCTACTACTGTGTACCTATCCAAAACTTAGCCAAGGGAAACATCATATCCTATGTAGCTGGGAAAGAGACACACAAAAGTCTCTAGCTGACCCAAGATCCTATGCAGCAAATATAAGAAAGAGGTACAGCTTCATTTAATGCTGCAAATTAGGAATTTCTTATCTCATCAAGCTCACCTATACTTAAACTGTTTGCAGCTTATAGTTTAGTACATATATATATATACTATATATACAAATATATATATTTTTCATACACAATACTAAAAAATTTGATATCTAATGTGAGTTTATATACAAAATGAATTTGAGGAATACACTATCTGAAATGAAGACACTTTTTTACTGTTTCTGGAACTCTGAATTCACACAGAATCACAGAATCTTAAAGGTTGGAAGGGACCCTGAAAAATCATCTAGTCCAACCCCCCTGCCAGAGCTGAACGTCCTAGAAAAAATTCCACAGATCTTTAGAAAGCACATTTCACTCATAAAGGTAAAAATACGCTAAAGCAATTTACTCAGTCTAGAAGCAGCAATTATGCTCAACTGTTATCTCAAATTCAACAAAAATATTTCATTTAGAAAATACAGGGTTTTTTTTTACTTAACAGATACAGTTGATGCTTTTGAGTTTAATGAAGAAACTGGCACTATTGCTACAGTGTAACTTGTATTATGAGACAGTTATCTGTTACATATTTTGCAATATTCTGTCATGATTCTGACTTTCACTGTTATAAAATATAAAGACTTTTTAAGATTAGTAACTAAAAAGGCAGAATTTGAGTATGTCACAAGTCACAAGAAGAAAAATGCAATATATCAGAACATTTGTTCTGTTTTTCATAAGCTCGTCACAATTCTACATAAATTGTATTTAAATAGAAGTGGTAACTCCTCATCTGCTGCATGTACTTGCCTTTCATCCTAGCTCACGTTTTGGTTTCATTTTTTATTTAAAGTATTTAAAATATTAATGTACTAATGAAAAGGAGTAGTCTGTAACTGTAAATATAATTACTTAAGCCTAAAAAGACTAGACACAGCTGGGTGACATTGCTGTCCAAGAAAAAAAGTATAGTCCAATGAACTGAAAGCAAATGCTTGCCCCAGGTGCTTTGAAAAATTTCAGAATCTCTTCAACATGATGAAGCTAACAGGCTTACTTAGATCAGGGTAAAAGTCAGTTACAGGGTTAAAAAGTCCAGCTATCACAGTTTGAATTTTTCATCTTGAAGAAGTCAAAATTTTCTCTCCTCATGGCTGTCATGGGGACTTTTGAATGCAACCTTCATATTATTCAAGTTAAACTAGTAAAGAAAACGTTAAGGTCACAAGTGGAAACGTTTTGCAAGCTGAGCAATCCAATGTCAATGCCTTCTGATGTTAGTCTCCGAAACCACAAGCTTTGGAGATCTAGGAAGAGCTTTCCACCACAGAGAGAAGGATCATTATTCTGGATCACCATTGAGTGTCAATTATAATGCTACCACATCTAATCTTGGATAAACACACACAAGGAATTAAGATTTCAGAATAAAATTCCACTAGATCATCGTGGCATAGCTGAAACCATAGATGAATTTCAGTCTCATCTAATAGATGCTTTCCATCCCTTCCTGGGCAGTTTTTCCTCCAGACAAGAGAAACTGTATTGTGACAGGATCTAATCTTTGAACCTAGGGGCTGCTGATTCAGTCTCTAAGGAGCCCAATAACTGGTTTTAATTCTTGCTGGTTAGAAGCCATTATTGGGGCATTATTCATGAAGCCTCTTCTCCCTGCTACATTTTAAAGCAACCTTTAGAAAAGCCACGAAATCTGAAAAAATCTTGCATTAAATATATCTAATAACATGCTGCTATGCTACGCTCCTGGAAGTAGCAGTTGCTACTACATGTTGCAAAACTTCTAAGACACAGTTATTACATAGTAATTTACTTCCATGTTCACAGGGGTACAGCTGATGAACTATGTCTTGCAGAGACAATAATGTACAAGTTCAGGCTTTCTCTGCAAAGAAACTCATGTCAAACTGAGAACGGCTCTGGAAGTCAGGTCTTTATCTTTTATTTTTGCTTTAAATGTTACTTCAATGATCAAAAGCTGCAGGGCATCACACTAAAACTTTTCTGTAACCAACCGATACTCATCATGATCATATATTGACGAAGCAGTATATTTTCCAGGTCAATTGCTTTGACAATTTCTCACAGTATTACATAGAGCAAGCCAGTACTGAAAATGAACAAAAGCTAAAATGCTATTTGATACATACATGTTCCTTTTCCATACTATTAACTTACAATATGAAGCTAAAGGGCAGTTCATAATTACTTTCAGACAAGGTCTTCATACTGGCTTGTGTTATCAAAATTTCACTGAAAGGTTTACATTCATGCAACATATAGTGACATAAAGAAGTCTATCATACTGGTGATAAACCACATTTTAGAAAGATAAAGTTAGTTGCAGGGAGATGGAAGATTAGCAGTGAGTGAATTTAGCTGCTGGAAATGTAATGAACTAGAAATTTTTTGAAGAAAAAACACACAAAGGAAGTCACCTAGTGTGATCACCTAGTTTCATACTTGCAAGCCAAGGCAGGCATAAAAGTTGATATGAAGTTGACACTAGTTTAACCAGAGTTTATCTCTTTGTGTAAATCAGTTAAGTACTATTTCCCCCAAAAACCAGGAGAACACCTCAGACAACAACCCAGAATAGCATATTACATTGACCGTGATTGTAATTTTCAAAGTCAAGCTGAGTATGCAAGAGACTCACCACCAACATTGGTCAGAGTCAGCTTTTGATTCTTCAAAAACGTTTTCCTTTTCTGCCTGAGGATCTGCCTACAGAGATCTGTATGCTAATCATTTCCAGACTGCACTATTGCAGCCTTTGATTCTTAGAGTTGTAACAGAAAAACAGTAAGTATCCCAGTTCTCTCATGTATCCGTGGTACAGTGCCTTGCACTCCACTGTTAGCATGTACCAAATTTGCTAACTGCAGGATGTGAGCATTGCTCTTCCTTCCCAAATAATTAGGGTAGGTGAGATTTCCCCAGAAATTTATTGATAAAGTAACCCAGAAAGAAGCTTTCCAAAGAGGAATAATGCAAGGCCACATGCAAGGCTTGATATATAAAGAGATGCATTGGTTTCCTCTTCTATATAACAGGGTCAACAATGTTTTCATGAAGTACTTCGAAAATTTATCTTTTCTGGGGATAAGGCACTGCAGCCACTGGATTTTTTTGGTATCCTTTAAAATATCAAAGGATCTATGACCAAGATTTATTCTAGTTTTTCATTAAATGTTTTCTCATCAACCTTAAAGAAGAATCTTCACCTGTTATCTGTGCTCTTTCTGGTATGTTTTTCAAAAGACAATTCTGCAACTCACGCATACATATCTCCACTGTTTGAAATAAATGTTATAGGTTGTTGTTTGATTTGTTTTGTTTTGTTTTTAAAATATCAGTTATAGGACTGGTCTAATTTATAAATCCATACAGAAGACACTGAGCGAAAAATCAATATCAGATTCCACAAAAGATAAGGAAGTCCTAGAACAGTTCTATGAAAATTGTAGTCATCAAAGTCATCTGTTCTCATGCCAATCTACCCAAACTTCTCAGTCTTTCCAATACTCTGTTTATGAGTTCTCTTCCTTATCAAATTTACTACTCTTTGCTCTTGCTCCCTCCTTCTAATTTGTATTAGGCCTGTTTTATCCTCTGCTGAAATGATATTCCAGGACCAAGCGCACCAAAAGAAACAAATTATTATATAGAATTATTATCTTAGAATTATTATTCTAAGATACCTCCTCTACTCTTTTTTGGTGAATTTTCCTCTAAATTATACTTTTGGCTTTCCTTTAATTATTGGACATCTGGGAAAAAAAAGCTAAAAAATAGTTGAAAACATTTTAAACTACATATCCTCCACTTACCTTGGATTTTCCTTGCTGGGTGATCAGTAAGAGCCATATCTACAGTACTTACAATATGCTCCAAGGATTTAGTAGTCATTGAAACACTAGAGATAGGTGTAGCTATAGATAGATATTATCTGCATATGAATGTATATGCATGTTGGTATTATACATCTTATACTATAAGGTTATTTGTTAAAATATCATAATTTCCCTACTTGATACAATGAGTATTCCTTTAGGCATAAACTGCCATTAAAAAAATGACAACTCAGTCATGATAACAGGGAAAGAAAGAACAAGTATTGCACTAACTTGCATAACCTTGCAAAATTTTAATAATTAATAATGGCATAATACTGTAGAAGTAGATCCTGTATATTTACTAAATTTAGCACAATCTCTCCATATTATGGAGAATTTAACAACACTGAAGATTTTATTATATAAACCCAGTTATTTATGTACAACCTACTTTTTTATTTTACTTTTCCCTTTTTTTAAAAAAATTACACATATCTATTTTTGTATTCAAGTCTCCACTGATCCAAATCTTCCCAATGGAAATATATCTAAAACGTATCCTTTGTGAGTATTCTTCTATTGGTTGCTAAAATTAGCATATTTTACAGAAGTGACCTTCCAAGTGTCAATAGGAATCTTCACATGACTGAGAATATCTGTATGTTCATTTTGATGTAATCTTAATATACCATGAATTCTAGCACTCCTCATGAAAAATAACTGCATTATTCTATGTAGTATTTGAATCATTTTATATGCATAGGGGTTTACTCGCAAATGTTTTAAAGTCTCTATAACCCTTAAAAATGCTCATCTTTCAAGCTGATTTCTTAAATAAATCTGAAAATAAACAAGAACGCTTATCATGATTACTTGTAGCAGAAGATATTTTATTTTCTTTTTTTTCCAAATTATGTGTGGCCTGAACACTGAGGATCATTTCTGAAGTTTGCATTCAATACAGAGTACTGTTCTGGAATATATAGTACAAAAAAACAAAGTACTTTTAAAATAAAACCACATCTCATTTTGAAACCAGTATAAACCTGCAGTTTTCATAATGGCCTTTTAAAAGTAATATTTTTTTTCTTTCTTCTCAGTACAAATTTGCAACCATTTACAGTGTTCCTGATGCATATGTTCTCTTACTTGTTTGGCAGCTTCTGTCCCCAATTCAAAGCACATGTATCCAAAACTCTCAGTTGAAACACTGCTGACCCCAGTGCTCAGAAGTACTCTTATTTTTGAAATCTACTGATTTCAAAAAAAGGTTCATTTGAAATATTAATTATAACTCTGAATGATAAATCACACACTATAAGAGTAAATCAACTAGTCTGCAGCATTCCTACATGATAAATATAATTTACACTAAAATAAAAAATATGTTTAAGTGGTTTGTTGAGTTGAAGCCTAAATATATCCCCACAGAATTCAGTAACCCTGGGCACTTAGAAAAACATTATATTTCATTTCTTCGACTTTTATATTTTCCTAATACCATTTGTATATTACTTCCTAGGTAGCTCAATTTATGTGAAAGAAGCTTTTGCCATCTTAAAGTAGGGGCACAAAAAATTAGACTAGGCAATTCATTTGAAGACAATTTTTTTAATTATTTGAGCTCAGGCAGTTAGCCCAATTCCTCAGTCTTTGAAAAATATTTTTTTTCTGTATTTTCATAATGTATTTGTCAATTTGGAAGCCAACATCAATTACTTTTCCAACTCAAACGCTAGAAAAAAAAACTAAAAGTAAGAGTTTAGAATGGAATTTATTTTCCTCTACCAAACCTAATGATCATGCATATCTCAAATGAAATAGGAATATAAAATCATATATCTAGTATTTTATGTTCTGTATGCATATACATATACACACACAAACACATACATACACAAAGAAGTAATTGGAAAGTATTTTAAAAAATATATTAAAATTAAATTATTTCCTTCTCTAATCCAAACTCTTATCATCTAAACAAAAAACTAACAATCAAGTCTATACATAGTTAGATAAGAAACATGTTATAGGATATGCATTTAATTAATAAAATAGAACACAAGCACTATTCTGACAGTACCTAGCTAGAAAATTTGGTATTTATATCCTACACTTTACTGAATATCTCCAGATATTCAGACACTTCAGTGTCTGAAGCGGGGAAATTGCTTCTCTGTCAGGGAATAAAGTCTATGGATTACTCTTTTTTTTTAAAATGGTGTTACACAAATTAACAGGTTCTTGGATTAAGAGAGAATATTAAATTGTCCATGAGGAACACAACATCTCTAAGATATTTCCAAGATGCTGATACAATTCTTTGTGAAATCAAGGATGGTGGAAGAATATTCTTCTTAGATCAGAGCATCAGTTCCTCCTGTTGAGAACAACTGACTAGGCTTTGGATCCTTTCCACATTTATTCTTTAATTTAGAACAGAATTTGATTAGTCAACCTGAAAACTATAATTATCTTGCTGATTTTTAAGAGAGTATGCACACAAACAGCAAAATACTTGAACTGAGTAAGAAACCTGGTTACCTAAAAAGTGGTTAAAATTACCACATTAATGCAGAAAAATGCAAATCACTGTAAATAATTCAGAGAAATTGAATTATGATGCTATTGATCAAAAGTTTTGTTAATTTTATTTAATTTTCATTGATGTTACCTTAAAGTATTTCAAGTATGTATGTCTTCAGGGCCTTTCTAGAGCTATCGTAATGATTTAATGTGTTCAATTACACCAGGTCTGTTCCTGACAAGATTTCTGACTTTTATAATTGATTATAAAAGCCTGTAATAATTTCACTTTTTATATAGAAAATTTTTCTCTACATCAAATATTTCTTTTTTATTCCACTTGATAGGCTATCACAACAGCAAAAAAAGTATTTTTAGGAGAGGCTATTCTTTATGGTTTATGTGAAGAAAAAATGTGAAAAGAAAATATTTTTGATGAATTTCTATAAATTCAGGAGCTGAGACAAGGTAGTTGTGCTTAAGGTAATCCTTAATGTTTTCATACTTCCTGAATCTAGGATTATTACCAAAACAACTTTGCACAACCTGTTTTGACATTTTTTTATTTACTCCAAACAAGAAATATATTTCTAAAAGTTTAAAAAAACTAAGAATAATGTTTCTTCTTCTTCATGGATGCTGAAACAAATCTCAAGTTAGTAAGTATGTCTTCTGAAAGCAGTGAATTGCTGCCTTTAGTTTTTGTGACAATTGCATTTTTGTGTTTTAAACTCCCTCCCTCACTTTGCCATTAGCATAAGGCAAGAAAAAATTGGAAAAAATGAACCTGCTAAAGTATAGCATAAGGGGGAAGGAGGAAGGGACTAGCTAAATGGAAGTAGGTGGAATTTCTGTTTCACAAAGAAGCATACACTTAATAACTGCTTAAAGGAAGATTACACAAGTAATTACACAATTAAGGCTTCCATAAAAAAACCCAACCCATCCCACTTCTTTATCTTACGATTCTACACTATGCAATAGCATAACTTCAGTAAAAGATTATGTTGGGGACTCTATCCTAGAAGGTATTAAAACCAGCCTAATGCTTCTTCTTTCTGTTCAGTTCTCTAACTGGTAGAACATTTTATATAAAAACTGCATTTAAGAAAATGGACTGTTGTTCAGAGTTATCTGCAGAAGTGGATTCTTTAAATCAAATGAAAAGGAATGTCTGCCTGGAGTCCTAAGTCAGATGAAAGACTTCAGAGAGCACTTCAGAACTAACTGAGTATTGACTAGATGTATGTAGCTCACTCTTAGAGTGAAGAGTTTTTCTAATCCTATTTGAAGGTATGGGAGATCTTTAGTACCTGTGTCAGGGCTCTGTTTAGAAAACTAGATAGAGACAGCTAATTCCAGCAGCACTTCTTTTGTATTCAGTTACAATCTCTAATCTCAGTAACATGGACATGTCCTTTAAATGCACTACCCATTTCAACCTCAGTATCTGGAAGTCTGGATTATTTATTTACTCTTTAAACAAAGGTCTCTATGTTCTGAAATGGTTGCCTAGTATCGACTATGCAGAACAAGAAAAAAAAGCAGTAAAATGCTTCTAACAATTTGACAAGGAAAAAACGTCAAGGCAACTGACTATGTTTTTTGAAAGACTTTTTTTTTTTTTCCTCCTGACTGAAAGAAAATAACATGTCCGCTTTTTTATTCTGTCAAAGTGAACCGTTTTTTTTTTCCTGGACACAGACAGCAAACACTAACTGCAGTCTGTTCCATCACTCTCTAATTTCCAATCTCAGAATCTTCAGTTTGAAGTGCTGCACAAATGATTTCCTAAGAAAAACCAAACCAGTAATACTGCAGTGTAGTCTAGATCATCAGTTAATTACTCTATAAACAAAAAACCTGATTATTCAGCTTTTCCTTTCTTGTACATCACACTGTACCTGAAAATACAGATGATAATGAGAGTAACATTTAACTGTTACTACATACTAATACATTGGCAGGCTGTTGTTCAAGTACGCAGAGCTGTGATTCCTGCTGCTGCAAGAACAGAAATGGTATTCTGAATATTTGCAGTAATTATGTCTCTCTCCATCTTTTGCAATATTTCATTTTACACATGAAAAAGAGGTACTTTCATGTGCACGACTTAACTCTGCTTTTCAATAAACCATTTTTTTTTGGTTTATTGACATACTTTGCCTAATCATTATTTTAATGAATAGCCAAACTATCTCTTTGTGTTCTGGGGAATTTTTTACATAGCTCAGTTCTGAAGACCTTAAGTGTGTGAAGAACTGATTTTTATATCCAGTAAATGTCTTAAAGATTATGCTTGTAACTCATTAAATTCCTTCTTTAATTAATACATTCCATCTGTAAATTATTCTTCCAATTTGTGGTTACATTGCTTTCCTCTGATCTTGAACACATGGGGTTTACATTTGCCTTGAGGAAAAGATCTATCAGACAAGTGCTCTAAGAAAAAAAGTTGACAAATACTACATGAATGAGTCACATAGAATTCCTTGCATTTGCAAGTCACAAGATGTTGCAAACTTACTGTTGCAAACAAAGGATGGCAGTGAGCTGGAAATGGACTGATCTATTTCAAACTTGATGCATTTTCCCAAATGGAGATGAATTTAAGAGCAGACAATGAGAACAGCTGCCTGGAAAGTAGTCTAAAGGCAAAAAGAAAGACTGTAAGAATGGAAAATAATGATAGACACTAAGTGACTGCCAAAATCTGGAGAATGATGTTTTCAGGAGAAGCCTAAGGCAGCATGTGTCAGAAAAAATACATCTCTGAAATAACTCACTGAAGCTATTAGAATGTTATGCAGTGAAGGCTGTACAGATGGAAGACGAAAAAATGTTGACAAAAGACCTACAGGAGGGTCAACCTTAATGAATTAACTTCTAGAGAACAAACTGACTTTCCTTTTTTTTTTCCCCACTTATTTTCTTGCATTTTAATCTTGTCTGAGAATAACAACAATAATTTATTTAGTTAAATATTTTTATCTCTCTCATCTATCGCAAAAAAGAAGAAAAACAAACAAAAAAACCCCCAGTAGTAATGAAGTAATTCATCCCATGTTTTCTTTTTGTTCTCATAAATTAATCAATAGAATATACTGTTCAATTTACTGCCTCCCTATAGAACTCAAAACGACTGCATATATCCCTAGCACTATTTTGTCATAGGTTTATTCTAACAAAGCAGTTTAGGAATAGTTTATTGTTTAATAGACATACATAAATTAACTTTTCAAAATGAGACAGTTAAGAAAATAACAAGATCTTTTCTGCGGAGCAGTTGTCTGCATACAAGAATTTTTACTTAACAAGTAGCTTCTAGTGGAATGAATTTCAATTGATTTCTTCCATATTCCCTTCCCCTAATTTGTCCTTCAGTTTTTGGTTGACTGTGGTTTTAGGCACCACATTCTGCCAGCTAACTAACACCTCCTCTCCATATTCTGCATTCATTTATCTATTAAGATTCTAACTAATGTTAGTGTATATATATATATATGTGGCTCAGGTCTCAACCAGCCTAAATCTGTTCAGCTACACTGACCCTAGCAAACAATCAGTGTCTTAAGAGCCTTCAGAATAAGCTCTGCACATTCTGTTAAAGCCATACATACACTAAGTGGTACATAGATATAATGAGCAGATAGATCTTTGCCTAGAAGAAAGGTTTGTTCAGTCACCTCCTGACCATACCACTTCTCCATGGATTTTTAAAGCAGTTCAGTGTTTCCCTATTGAATATCATTGTATACAGACTGTGTTACAGAAGATCTTCAGATTATGCCCCTTCAAATATATCCCTTGATGACATATTTGGGTGGCCTTGTGCTTCTGGTTTCCCTGTGTTCCTGAACAGGAGTTTAAAAAGATTTGAAAAGGGCAGAGTGTGTTTGTTAGGAGCTTTTATGGGTATAGCACAGCTACCGCTGCCATGTTAAAAATGGAACAAAACAGAAAGTGATAATCTAGGAAAAGCCCATGAAAATAAACTTTCTTCTGCTTCCCACGATTACTCTAATTCCATTTTAGTTCTTTACTAGCAGAACTAACATGTAATAAAAGAACTGTAAATACTCTTCTAGTGCCTTACTAGTAAGTCCATCTAACTTCTTTTTTGGACAGATGTTAGAATCTGGAATTTGCTGCAGAATGCTTTAGGCGGATGCTCATTCAGACCCCACACTGTCATCCCAGAACTTTCTTTTCTATGATATGTCTGGCTAGTATTCAGTATATGTCAAAATAAAGTTATAATCTCCACTTCAAATTAATACCCTTATACCATATCAGTCTTCACGAGTGTTCTTTTTATTAACTGAAGTAATCCTAATTGCCTCAGACTGTGTCTAAATTCAATTTGACATATGATATGTGGCTCTTTTTTTTTTATTTCCACTGAGCTCTTTAAATGTAAATCAACAGTAGTCTCTGTATAGCAGGAACAGCATGGAAATCCGACTGCCTTGTTCTATAAAGTATGTTGTTTCAGTAATCATAATAGTACCTGGCAAGCCAAAATAGATAAAGTAAATTGTAGGAGTTTACTATGGTTAAAGACATCAATATCAGCAATTCCTAAGAGGATGAGATGTCAAAAGTGCATCTAGCTTATTTCCTAATTTGAAATTACTTATTTAGGATCAACTTTTTTAACAAGAACTCAAATAAATCTACAGTGTTTACCAGGTTTTCCTCCATATCAACAAATGCATAGTTTCAGATGTCAGTCAGTTAATCAGGAACTTCTAAATATCATACAAGCCTCATGCATGACACTGGCATTAACTTTATCCCATCACAGTTAAAAGATTTATTATTAATGTATAAAGACAGAATTTCTCAAATGCTTCAGCTGTTGCAAACACACGTTGAGATAGCAAATTTAAAACATAAATACCATGAACACAAGATCATCAGATATTAAAATTAGGACTGAAATGCATTTTAACAGGCACAAATTTTGCATGCATATTTGTGAAGTAACAGTAAAATGTAGCCCCTGCTAAGAAATTTAGGTGGTTGCTTACTTAGTATCTCTACTAGCTGTGAATGCTGTGCTGGTTGAGCAGGGAAAATTTAGGAAGAGCTGGTGAGATATGAATGACTCATTTTTCCATTTCATTTACCCTTCTCTATGAAAAGAAATTGGAAGAGGGGAAAAGAATCAGCAGAAATATCTGGCTTTTATGGGGTACAGCCTCTTTCATCTAAGAAGCCAAGGGCCCTTTATCCCATACACACACAGGGACTGACACAACAGGATTCAGTAAGATGTCTGTTAGGCAGAGGTTAAAATAAGTCAGTAGGGTTGATATAACCAGAACAAAATCTACTACCATTAATCAAGGCAGGAGAGATACTACAGGTTAACTAACTCTCACTGTAGAAGGCAAAATGGATTTGCCATCTAAATTACAATCCTGTATCATTAAGATGGAACCACATGAAGCCTTTGTAACTGCTTGAAGTATACTGCTTGCATACTTGGAAGTATACAAAATATAGAATAAGCTGTAAGAACCTAGTAATATTTTAATAAGACTCCTTTATCTTTCTCTCTTTTTTTTTTTTTTTTGAGTAAGAGGGGTAGAGGAGCAAATTAAATAGATGGGGGGAAAATAATGTATTTCCTGAGTTTAGAGGAAAGGAAATTGCTAGTATTTTTGGCACAACCAGGATAACAGTTCACAGAATGCATCGTAAAGGAATAGTTCCTGCCAAAAGGAAGTATAATTGTATAATTAAATTCCTGTAAGAAATTGAAAGGGAATTCAGTTCTTGCATATAGAGTTTGATTTTTGCCAGTTCCCTCGTCAGGAAATAAAACTAAAATCTGAGCAGACACCTATGCAGCAATGTTGCTAAGAGGGATTACTGTAGCATTTTAGTTCAAGAAGATAAAGACATACTGGAGAAAATCTAAGAGAAAATTCTTCCCTATCGTAAGGTACAGGGCTCACGTAACTTTATATCTAAACATTTATCCAAAACTGTAATGTGAATTTTTATGATGAGCAACTCTTTTATGGTTGCTCATCTGTAATACAAACCTCATTTACTGTGTGAGCTATTGCTTACAGATGATTATTTGCAAATGTTGTCACAACACAAGTAGCCACAAAAGGTGTTCTTTGTGTTTAAACCAGAAGCTTAGAGCAGATTGCTGTGTAGAAGAAATACCATCTTCCCAGGACTCATTTCCTAGATCTCCAGGATGTTACATCACAGCTTACTTATTTCCCTCATTAAATACCAGACTAACCTGTGAAGCAATTGGCATCAAGCAGTTCTGACTCTGTTAGAGGACTATGGCATCTATGAGACTTTATTCAAACATATTTCTCTTTGCAAGGAAAAATCTACATCTACATTCTAGCTCTAGTTACTTAAAGACCTGCAGATATTCAGTTGAATAACTGCCTTCTGTCCTGTGTGTTCAAGCAAAGGGATTTTGTCATGGTTTAGCAAGGAGTTGCTTTTGTTTAGTAACAGGGGGAGCGGGTTGCAGTGAAGACCGGGTAAAAGTTTTTTAGACTCTCCCCCGACTCCTGGGTTCAGACCCACCCCCCGGCCTGGCTGGGCCAATCTGGCGCCTCNAACTGTAATGTGAATTTTTATGATGAGCAACTCTTTTATGGTTGCTCATCTGTAATACAAACCTCATTTACTGTGTGAGCTATTGCTTACAGATGATTATTTGCAAATGTTGTCACAACACAAGTAGCCACAAAAGGTGTTCTTTGTGTTTAAACCAGAAGCTTAGAGCAGATTGCTGTGTAGAAGAAATACCATCTTCCCAGGACTCATTTCCTAGATCTCCAGGATGTTACATCACAGCTTACTTATTTCCCTCATTAAATACCAGACTAACCTGTGAAGCAATTGGCATCAAGCAGTTCTGACTCTGTTAGAGGACTATGGCATCTATGAGACTTTATTCAAACATATTTCTCTTTGCAAGGAAAAATCTATACCTACATTCTAGCTCTAGTTACTTAAAGACCTGCAGATATTCAGTTGAATAACTGCCTTCTGTCCTGTGTGTTCAAGCAAAGGGATTTAAACAGGTTTATATAGTACCTGCACATTGAACTTGCAGACACCAGGGGCAGCAATGTGTGGGTTGAGGAAGTAGAAGGAGAAGAAAATAAGCATTCCTTGAAGATGAAATGTAATTTTTAATTCAGTTGTTTAACAACCATGTCATAAACCAGATAATCATAACCAATATTATTTCATCCAAGCACATAAGTTTTACAACTTGCTATGAGAAATCTATTCAATAATTTTGAAAAACTGTAAATGAATCTTCTTGCCTTTCAACTTGTAATTGTGCCTAGCAATATGTTAGACATGGATGGAAACTGAAAATGATTCTGTGAAACCTACTGTGCCTATATGGCCTCAGAAATTTCTACATTAACAACATTAAGACTAAAAAGCTCTTGGGACAGATAAGAACCTTCAGTGTTTTCTTCAATTTCCAGATTAAAAAAATGTGTTTTATTTTTCAAACTCAAAACAGGAAGCTTTATTATTCAACTATTTCTAAAGCTCTAAAAACTAAAATAAACATATAAAGAAAGAAAATTTGTTATTTATGTAGAGCAAGAAGGAAAAGTTTTCCACTATTTTTCAGAAAAATTCTTACCATGGAAAGAGAAGAACAATAAAATTATAGAATCTGCTTGAAACATTATTCATTTCTCTTAATTATGATTTTGTTCCATATACGCTTTATCCTATTATTTGCACCAGAAGAAACACTGAGCAAACAAAAGTAGAAAAAATAAAAAGACAAAGAATGTTGACTTACACTGACAGCTTCAAGAGCCTTATTGCTACAGAGTTTTGTAATCAATCAGTCAGAACTAAACAGTTAAGCACTGCTATATCACTCTTGGAAAAAGATGGCCATATATATTTCAACTTACTTGCCAGCTGCTACATCATCTTTGGGAACACAAGTATGGTGAAAGTTGTAATTATGCATACTGAAGAAATTCAACTGTTATTTTGCTTACTTTCTGTGAAGAGGCCACTAGCTAAAATGTGATTGCCTTTCATAAGGTCATATTTCATAGCTATCTATTTTGTCTACTTAGATATAAGTAAAGCAATCACATTTAGATCCCATTGAGAAAGTACAAGTAACAAATGCTTCAGCTTTTGAAACAGCATCATAAATGCCTAGCCTGCATTGCAGCTGTATGTCTATACAATTAGCAGACAAATTTTTATGAAATATAAATCTGTTTATTAAATTCCACAATTTAAATTGCACAAATTATGCAATATTGATTGAAACAAAACAAAACAAAACTCAGTCACTCAGAGAAACATTTTGGTTGCAGAAGACCTTTAAGATCATCAAGTTCAACCACTAACCTCACACTGCCAAGCCCATCACTAAACAAAGCTATGTCCCTTAAAACCTCATCTATGTGTCTTTTAAGTATCTCCAGGGACGGGAATTCTACCAACTCCCTGAGCAGTATGCTTCAATGCTTAATAATCCTCTCAGTAAAAAAGTTCTTCCTAACATCCAGTCTAAACCTCCCCTGGAGATTTTCTCTTGTCCTGTCTTATTACTTGGGAGACCAGTCTCCACCTCATTACACGCTCCTTTCAGGTAGTTGTAGAGAGTGATCATGACTCCCCTCAGCCTCCGCTTCTGTAGGCTAAACATCCCCAGCTCTCTCAGCAGCTTCCGTAAGACTTGCTCTCCAGATCCTTCACCAGCTTCATTGCCTGTCTCTGGACACACTCCAACACTTCAATGTCCTTCTTATAGTGAGGGGCACAGAACTGAACATAGCATTCGAGGTTTGGCTTCAGCAATGCCTAGTACATGGTCTAACAAGAACATATCTCCACATATTGTTCAATTTATAAATATTCTTTGCAAAAAAAAAAAAAAAAAAAAAGACTCAGATAAACTGCTTACTCGTTCCTGCACTTCTCCTGGTCATTTAACTCTATGCATTATGAGCAGCTGTATTTTTCTAAATGGTATGAGTTCAGCAGGTATGATAAAGAACTCAGTCAAAATAAAGAATAATGAATAATTGTAAATATCTGCAGTTTTATGCCCATGCATTTTCATTTTGGAAGCTTTCTCTAAAACACATGCAGAAGACTAAAGTGGAGAGGGCAAAATATTGTCACTTAAAGGTCACCTTAAAAGCAATTTTGAGCACTTCAGAAGCAACTAAAACTAATATTCTACAACTGAAAAAAAAATTGGAATTTAAAACTGGAAATAAAGCTTCACGATATTTAAACACTGACTTTAAAGAAGCCTTTTAAGTTGGTTTTAAAGTTGCATTTGTGGACCCCTGTTGATTTATTTGGTAAAATCATTCACATAATAGAGAAGGCAGCAAACTCTACCCTCTTTTTAAGAAAAAAAAAAATCTCTATTTCTTTCAGCTTTTGTTCAGGCAAACACCTGGCCTATTAAATGCAGTGACAGAACCTTCCCTGGGGTGCTGTTTTTGTAGAAAGCCAAAAAAACTTTTTAAAGTTCTGTATTTTGCCTCATTGGAGCTTACGCAGTCTTATTTTAAACTTTTTCTGTCTGGCTCAGCTGTGGGTACTAGTGTGCTCAAAGCAAGCTGCATCACTTGTCCAAGAGAAGTCTGCAGTCAGCAGGCTCCTACCTACTTCTAGCTGGCAAACCAGCCAAAATGTTCCAGCAGAAGGAAAACGGGAGGGAAGGTAGAGATGGGAAGGCAAGAAAAGAAAAATCCTCATTTCTTCTACAAAAGATTTCACTTGTAAATATCACACCAAAGATTCTTCAGGAATTAATGGAAGGAATGGAGTCACTCATTTCTTGGAGGGGGTGGAGGTGATCTGAAATAATTATAATGAAAATAATGCTCAGCAATGCTTACAATGGCTTTTTAGTTGGGATAACAGCTGGTCTGAGTTCTTGCTCTGCCTTCAATCTACATCAAGTTCCACTTCTCTTTTCCCTCACCACTTTCATATCTTGATTGTGAATGTCCTTCATAAAGCAAAGGATGGGAAGGAAACATGCAAAAAATTGCACTAAACCTCTCAACTCCTTTAAGGAGTGATGAACAAATTCTTTAAACAGATTTGCATCATCAATGCTTAAACTTTGCTGTATTTCTTATTATTCCATTTAAGGCATCTCTCAATATTTCACTATTGAAAATCAGGAGGAATGAAAATATTACAGAAACTCAAGAAACTCAGAAACTCAAGTTGGAGATATTTATGGTTTAAATTCAGTAACTTGTATGTAGTAAGTGCTGCAGTGAGAGACGGATTAACATTATCTTTGGACTTTTTCCCAGCCATTACATGGCATATCGGCAAGTAAAAAAAAAAAAAAAAAAAAAAAAAAGATACAGCATTTTGTGTCAGCTAAAGAAGAAAATGGCAGGTATTAGATGCTAACTCTTATCTACAGGCATAATACAACTGTAGCAATGTGAATTTCCACCAAACTGCCTGATAGCTTAGTGATAGGTTTCTTTTTGTTTAGGATTTTGATGCCACCCTTTCCAGTGTCTGCCTGCACTGCATTAAACAAAAGCAAACCCTAACAGCTGTCATGTGCAATTCATTCTTCCTCTCAGCCTGTCCCTGAGGGGAGAATTGTGTGCACTGGAGTGTTTTCTTTTTTATAGGCTTCTGCTTCTTTTTAAAATGTATATGTTTTTCTCTATTTATATTAGAAAAAAGAAAGCCAAAGTAATGTGCCTTACATCTGAAGAGAAGTAATGAATGTGGAAAGATTTAAGAAAGGTAACCAGAGCTGATCATACACAGACTTGCTAGTCTTCACTAACCAACCAGTTTTAGTAAATCTGCTCTATATGTCAACCCAGAAATATCCATAGCAGCACATATGGTCTTCTTAACACCATAATTCATGGAAGTCTTTTTAGAAAGTAGCTGATGAAAACAGTAATATGATCTCTTCGTCAGAGTTAAAAGGATAATGTGAGAATAAAGCAATGTTTCTCTCTAGGTAAGTTAGAAGAAACTAGTTTACCTAATAGCTGTTGCAGTTTCAGAGGCATGACAAGAATATTCTTTTACATTGGCACTAAGACTAAAGAAATAAGAATGTGCTTGTAGAGTTTTTTTTATCATTAGTACACATTCGGTGAGGAGAAAAATAACACAGTGAAGCCAGCTCAGTGTTTTAGCCTTGACCTTGTTGTGGTTTAGTTCCAGACAGGAACAAAGCACCATGTAGCTGCTCACTCCTCTGCAGTGGTGGGATAGTGAAGAGAAAAGATAATAGAGGGCCTCAGGGGTCAAGATAAAGACAGGGAAGAATCACTCACCATTTATGGTCACAGGAAAAGCAGAAAACTTGGAGAAGAAAACAAAATCAATGTAATTTGCCACTAAACAAACACAGAGTAGGATGATGAAAAATACAATCAGATTTTAAAAACAACCTTCCTTCCACTCCTTCCCTCTTTCCAGGCTCAACTTTTCACCCAGTTTGCCTAATTTCTTCCATCTCCAGCAGCAAAGGGGCACATGGAATGAGGGTTGCAGTCAGTCCCTCACATATTTTCTCAGCCACTTCTTTGTCCTCAGGATGGGAGAACTTCTCACACTCTTCCCCTACTCAGCCTGAGCTCTCTCGCATGGAAGGCAGTTCTTCATGAACCTCTCTGATGTGAGTCCTTCCCATGGGCTGCAGTTCCTCATGAGTTGCCTCAGTGTGGGCCTGTTTTGTGAGGTGCAGTCCTTGAGAAGCAGACTGCTCCATCACAAGCTTCCCACAGAGTCACGGCCTTCTTTGGGCACCGCTGCTTGCTTAGGCAGAGGTCCTGCACAGGCTGCAGGTGGATCTCAGCTCCAGCTCCACCATTATCCTCCATGGGTGGCAAAGGGACAGCTGCCATCTCACCACAGGATGCAGGGGCAGTCTCTGTTCTGGCACACCTCCACTTCTCCTCCCTCACTGACCTCGGACTCCACATAGTTGCTTCTCTCTCATCCCACTTCCTCTCATCCACTTACTCCCACTACTTTCTGTTGCAGATTTTCTCTTTTTAAATAGTCATCCCAGAAGTGCCTGACTGGCCTGGACTTGGCCAGCAATGGGTCCAACTTGGAGCTGTGTGAGCTTCAAGGAACTTCTTACAGGTGCCACCATGACAACCCCTCCCCTGCTACCAGAAAACCTCACTACACAAATCCAACACATGCCCGTTGCCTGGAGTATGTGTGATTGTACAGTGAACTCAAGGTATCATCGTTACACTAATTTGTCAGAAACACAAGACAAGCATACAAGGAAGTTCAGGTTCAGTTGGATTTTCAAAATTCCAGAACATTTTAAGCTGGGATGTTGACACATATGACCACATATTTTTTAAAGGTTATTATTTAAAATAAAAATACACATTTCCCATTTAGTCAGAGGAAGCTGAAGATTAATTTCTACCTTAAAATTGCTTCATTAAAAATCTATTAGTTAAAATACTCTGAGAACTGACTTCAGCAATTCCCTTTTTTCCTTAATTCTCTGTCTGCAAAGCAGAAGTGCTTTCATTTTTTCCCCTCTATCTGCACACTGCAAGAACAGTTTTAGACAGAAACTGAGTTGCAAGATTTTTAAACAAATTCCACAGCTGTGTGATCTTCCTCTCTGAATCAGTATCCACAAGGCACATCAGATTTATTGGTACATTATATCAATTTTGCTTCTAGATGTGCTAATCTTTTCTTCTTTTTGTCCTTTGAACCTACTGCTTTGTCCAATCGATGTTCAAAGCACTGATGTTTTATCATACTACTTGGCAGGCTGCAGAAGCTTCTGAAGTAATAGGTGTTATAAACTATAAATTAGACTGTATGCAAATATAATGTTACCACAGCTGGGGTTATTAGCTTAGTCCAGTTTTGTTTTTCTTTGCTACTTTATTCATGTTTTTTGAAGGAGAGGAGAATGCAATCAATTTCTGTTAGGAAATTGACTAGAACAAAAGATACTGTATATAAATTTCAGTGTTTCCTCAGAAAAAGACCCAAGAAAACTGCAAAAACATTTTACTTTACAAGATCTTAAAGTTCAAAAATATTTTAACTAAAATATCTTCAAGTCTTTGATTGAAATTCTTGTCAAAAAAGAAACACAGCAATGGAGGCACAACAGCAAAAAAAAATAAGCCCCAAATGAATGATGAGATTATCCCTATGGAATATAAGGTATCCTGTTTCAATCCCTTTCCTTTTATTGCTTATTTTATTCCACTCTACTGATTTGGATTCATAAGCAAATACTTCCTCTAGACAATGAGCAGAGTTCTGAGTTTCATCTTAGTGACAAATAGGATGAAATTCCTCTTGAATCCATCAGAGTCACACTGCTGTTTTTCAGCTAGGCTGATGAACAGACAGTGCTTTGGAATCTGCTTTTCTGATAAAGAGCAACTGCTTAAATAGTGCTGCTTCTCTGCTCTGTCATCGAGTATATACCTCAATCTTTTAAACATGGCTTAAACAGTAAGGTATTACTGAGTTCTGGGGCTAGGCATGAACTTTTTCCATCTACGTTTCTTTATATACCATTCCACACACTAGTTTTTGAAAAACAGGAACAATAAGGCTCCTGACAGTTCAGAGCACATTTTTACCTTTACTTGTATCTCACCATCTCCACTATAGATTTACAGCTTTTATGAAAGCACAGCATCTCCCACACATAGTACTTCTATCTCTTGCAAGGCTAATATTTACCACATCTATCTATGACTTTCAGCATATGATTGATTTGAATCACTCGAAGAGCAGAAGGTCAAATGCATACAGGAGCATTAATATTATTTCCTAAGCCCAAGCCACAGATCTCAATAAGATGATATGTGGAAGTGACAGACATAAGATAGCATCCCTGAAATGTTAAGGATTGCCTACTGCCTTTTCTGGGTTTTGCATTTACTGTCCTTTACTAGGGATCATCAGTCCAGAAGAAAATGAAGCTCTTCCTAATCACAGTGAAGTAAAGCTTTTTGTGAGCTCCCTGAAGCACCTCAGCAGCATTAGCATAAGGAGTATGACATTATGCTTAAAGAGTCATTTCTCTTTCCTCTTGGCCCCAGCTCTTCCTAGCTCAGTTTGTATACTGCCATTTTGTCCTGTAAATCTCCACTTTTTCTCTGTAAAACGAGGATAGTATTTTTATGTTTTACAGGATTCCCAAAAAGTCACATTATTTAATTTTTTTTTGTTAAAGCAGCTAATTCCTATATGCTACATTTTTAGTCCTTTAATCTGTAAAATACAGGGAAAGCCATACTCTATTTTTCAATATGTGAAAAAAAAAAAGAAAACATCCTTCATTTTTATAATCCAAACCAGATACAGGAAAAGTCCTCCAGAGCCTGATTGCACAGGAATTGTCAGAACATCCTGTCTGCATTTTGCTTTTTGTTAGCAACAATGATGTCTGTTGTCAACGTATTTGTTGCAATAATACAATTATTTCTGGGTTTGAATATGATACAGATCATTTACTTCTATTTCCTGCAAAGCTAGTCAGTATTACTGAGGGAAGGGAGGTGACTGTGGGGAAGCAAAACTTGCTTAAACCAGAAACAAACATTCAGTCTGCTGAGACTGCAATAACATATCATAGACATATACATTGTCATAACATTTGTGTCCATGCACATTAGTGGCTTGTGCACAAGTGATGTTAAAATTTGATCCCACATCTCACTTGTTAGAATTCATCATAGTATTGAAGGGAAAAAGGGAAAAAAAAGTTGTGTCTTTCATGATTCTCAACTCACTACCTTACTATGTCACTTCACGGACAATTTATATCTGATGTAGGTGTGTCAACTCAGGAGTGCTTTCATAAAACATCAAATTTCTACTAAAGGCATATAAGAATTATTAACATAGTTAATCAAAGAAAATATAATGCAGCAGCTAAGTAAAATATTTTTGTCAGATTTATGGTGAAGGAATACTTGAGGAAATTACAGCAGCTGCACTATGTGGTTTACAACACATCCAAATGTGTTAACGTACCATGCTCTGAAACATACAATGTAAAGTCTCACATGAATTTAACTACACATTACTAACTTCACCATAATCTCTTTCTGTAAGGACAAGGGATTACAGAAGAGTATTTTTTCTATCAACTGTACTTGAATTACAGAAGAAATTTGCTTTAATGAATGGCAAAAAACCCCTCAAAACAAAACAAAAAAAACACAAATGAAAAAGTCTAACAAAATGCCAATCTAAACAAATATACACAGAAAAAAACAGTGTAATCTTAAAATGTTCATCCAGCCAGAAAAACAGGCTGAGCCATATCACTATGTAACTGTTAAACCAATAAGCACTATCTTCAAATTCTTTTATAGAGGCATAACTATTTTAAGTTATAAGTAAATTTGGCAAAATCCAAATATACTATAGGAAATTAAGCGACAGAGAACTTAACCTGCTACTTCACAAGAAATATAATGGCCTATGACCAAAACATGAATGAATACTGTTCAGTCATGAGGAAATAAAAGGATGACACAAAACTTGCAAGTATTTATCCAATCTAGCACTCCTATTGATAAACTTGTACACAAAAAACTCCTGAAATATCTGTAAGAAATTGTCTATAGATACAGAGGGCTATCCAGATGGTTAACATAACAGGTCATACAGATGTCTTCGAAAGAAGATGCAAAAAACCTTTCAATGTCGATTAAATCGTGTCTAAGAATAAACTTTCTGCAGAGCCATGTGAGAAGTAAAAATTGTATTAATTGTTACCCTTCCAGGATATCTTCCTTACATTTAAGATAAAAGCAGTCCTATAATTGATATTTTCATACAATTTATAAACTGATTCCAGTGAAAACCTACAGTGGAATTATTTTAATTTGATCTGGTTTTTTTTTCCATCCTTATGCAGTATAAAAGCAAACTCCCTTTCTTTTATTTACTTACATTGAAAATATTGGATCTATCTAGAATAATCACAGCAATTTTCAACCTTATTTCTATGACATTTCTGTTTTTAGAATAGATACTTCACTGATCTAAGACAAAAAAAAAGCAATTCTTATGCAGTCAATGTTCAGGTCCCAGCAGAATACATACAGCTTTCAGTAGAGTAGGTGGAGTTTTGACCCAATACTATCTTCCCAATAGATAACTGTATCCAGCACTTCTGTTTATACTCCTCATTCCACACTCCTCATCATAACTTGCAATCTTTTTTTTGTTTAAAAAAAAAACAAACCCAAACCAATCAAACTAAAAGTAATTTTAAAAAACCCAGAAAACAAAACAAAAATACCTAAGGAATCAATAGAGAGCTTAAAATTACCACAAAAAGAATTAGCCATATACTCTTCCCTCTCTATATAACACTGGGGAAATTATTCCAGGAATCTTTTTGACTTGATGCCATATTTTTAATCTTTATTATCTTTGTTTTATTCTCTACATTGGAGTATGTCAGAAAATTTAAGAAACAAACAAGAATGTTTGTTTTCTAAACCTTTTTGTCTTTCCTCCACTTTCTCACCCTCTAAATATGAAGTCAAAGTTAAGAACTAGGGATTACAGCTTGAGGAATAAGATATTCTAATCTTGACATGGAGATTTATAAAAAAATTGACAGTTTCTGACTTGGATTGTGATCAGGCTTCTAAATAGTTATAGATGCAATTTAAATAGAATTATTTCTTTGAGTTTAGATTGGATGCTTCTTTCTTTTTATACCTTTGAAGTTTGAATCAAAATTTCATTTTGAATTGTACAAGAAAAAAGGTATTTTTTTCAGGAGCTACTAATCTCAAAATATGTGACCATCCCTGAGTTTGAATTGTGTAATATTCTACATATGCAATGTTCCATTTGTCTTTTGGACACAAGAACTTCAATTTTCCTTGTAGTTACATTTTTAACTGCCTATTATTGTCCATTTCTGTAGAAGACTTTTTTTATACTGAACAGAAGATTCTATATAGAGAAGAAAATTATTCTGAATATTTATAATTTACTCATTACCAACAAAAGTATTTGTGAAAAGAATAAAGACCAATGGAGAAGAATTATTCTAAAATTCATTTGCTTTATGTCAGCTTCCTAAGTATTGCATTTTAACCTGAAGTGTAAAGCTGCCATTCTAAACTGAAGCGTCTTTTACTTAGCTTGTGTTTGTAGTCATTGAGAATTCAAAGATCCATATGTGAAAATATGAACATATATTACCTTGCAAAAAAGGACTACTGAAACTGTATACGAATTCTATATGACTTTACCCCTGCTTTTTTCCACTCAAATGATTATTTAACTAAATTGGTTCAAGATCAACAGCCCCAAATATAGATTACAATATAGAAGTAAAAAAAAAAACATGAATCAGCTGAAGTTATCTAATTCAGTGCTTGACATTACAAGGATACTTTTTTTAACTACAGAAGGATATGAACCCTAATCTGCACTATGCAAAACTATGTAAATCAAGCAAAAAACTAAAGAAAAACTATCCTGCAAATATAGCTCCCAAGTTATTACAAAGCAGTTAAACTGCTATATAATCCTCAGTAAAAAATGGGACACTAGATAATTAAAAGTCATAGAATCATAGGATCATAGAATGGTAGAGATTGGAAGGGACCTTTAGAGATTATCTACCCCCTGCAGAAGCAGGTCCACTTTGACCAGGTCACACAGGAACTCTGTGTGGCTCTTGAAGACTACCAAGACTACCAAGGAAGGAGACTCCACATCCTCCTAGGCAGCCTGTTCCACTGCTCCGTAACCCTCACAGTAAAATAGTTTTTTCTTATGTTTATATGGAACTTTTTGTGTTCCAACTTTATCCAGTTACCCTTGTGCTATTGTAAAATGTTAATTTTAACACGTTTAAATGTTTAATGTTTAAATGTAAATGTTAATGTTAAAAATGCTAATATGAAGAAAGTTTAGGCGTTGCTTATGTTCTAATCTGCTAATTACTGCCATTAAAAATGAAGAATTCACTTTAATTTTCTTAACAAAGAGTTCAAAAATTGTTCGGAATATATGTCACTTCTGAAAATGAATGCTGAACCATAAACTTTGATGTGCAAAATACTAACTTCAATTCAGTAATATTAGTTTGTTTTTTAAGGAGAAATCATCCCCTCTAGCCAAAGAAAAAAGCCTTATACATATTTTATTTGAAGAAATCAAATTTCAAGTCATTAAGTCACTAATCAAAAATCAGTAACATGGAGAAAGACACAGAACAAACAAAACAAACAAACAAACAACACAACAAAACCCAATGTATAATTATTTCAGTAGACTCTTGGGGTCTGATTCACAGAAATAAAGAGAAGGCAGAATGCTTGTAGATCCAAAACAACCTCCAAGTAGCACACATTACACAGCCTACATGGCTGAGTAACAATAAGAAGTCACAGCTTATCAGAACTCCTACAATAGTTATAAATACTGTTGCTTACCAAAACATGTAAAAAGGCATGCTGAATTTAGGCACACTGAATAGTACCATCCTATCTACAAGTTAATAAACTAAGCTGCTTTTCTACACCTGCTGTGATGAATGTATGTTTGAACTTTTATACATGTATTTCTGTATATGTGTAAACTTTAGTAACAAATGACCATAGCATCAAAATTTCATTTTGGAACCTGGATGGGCTGCTATTAGCTACATACATTCATGGTTAAAGTGAAATTCTGTTATCTGCAAGACTTAATTTGTGACAGAAAATTTTGTTTCTGAAAAACATAATTGTAACAATAGACATATTACAGTATTGTAAAGTAGATTATAATGAAGTTTAAAATGCCATTCTAATCAATCAAATACCTAGGTTTCCAAATATCTAGGAAGATAATTCTACCGTTAACAGAAGGACCTCATAAAACATTTTAAAATATTGATTTTATTTGAGCAGAACATCATCAGGAAAGCTAGTACTGTGACATAGTCTAGACTTATTTTTGAACCTGAATTTACCTTCTCCCTTCTGCCCCTTAAAATAGTCAAGTTTATCTATCCAAGAGAAAAGATTGACATCAAAGAATTGCTTTTCTGCTCACCAGATCTAAGCTGCTTTTTATTGTTCCGAGGAATTATTTAAGAGACCCAACACAGAACTTCAATCAGATATAGTTTCTGGTTCATTGATTGTCTGATTCTGCTCCTTCTGGTGAACAGAGGCAAAAAAGCAATCCTTTTTAAACCTGTTTTCCTCAGAGAGAAGTTGCAGTTGTGCTTTCATTAAGCCACTCTTCACAGTGCCATGTTGCCACTGAGTGTCTACTCATCCAGAAACTCTGCCAGTCTGTACTGCAAAATAGTTTCTGTCAACTGGTCTTGCAAAGCTCAAAACGTATAAAAATTGTGGAAGAAGATTTTAGTAGAGAAGGAGTCTTGCTAATTTATCAGTATCCCTAACTATGACTGATCACTATGAGCGATCAGACTGAGTAACTGTGTGAATTGATTGCTTATACAATCTGACTTTACAAGGGCTAGCTCTTTAGACCTTGGTATTTTTTCTTCCAGAAGTTCTTATATATGTATCACTTCTGAACTTTTGTGGTTCCTGTTAAGATATTTATGCCAAGGGATAAAGAGTCACTCAATCTAGGGTCTTCTTTTAGCCTGTAACTTCAGAAATCAGTATGGAGCTGACTCATACGTACAGCTGCAGAGAGCTGAGTAGGAGGCCAGCATAGATGTCTGCTAATAACTTCAATTTACATGCCATATATATCTATAATTTCATTAAATGAACGTTTCCACTCCTTAAATATTACCCTGAGTGTTTTGCATTTAAGGGAAATTCGAAACAACTGCGTAAAACACAGAATGCCACTTAATTTTGTAGTGATAACGTTGTTACATTGAATCTCATTTTTTAATGTAGTTCGTGGAATATGACAATTTTGCAGTTTCTAGCACCTGACATACTGAAAAAAGGTATACTCTTACTGTTTCCCATCCTCATTCACAATATTTTTTTTAAAGTAGATCCATAAGCTCTTACAACATTACCTCCTTTAAAATAGGTGGGAAGCTTCTTATCTAAGAATCAGCAGAGGTTTCTATAAAAAAAACTTTATTTCTTGTAACTCATTTAAAGAAGATCTTTAGATAGATGCAGAAGAACAATTTCTGTTACAAATTCCCTGGCAAATGTATCACAACCAGAGAATATCCAACACTCTCTCGAGCATATCCAGAAAAACTGAAGGTCCAGGGCACCTTGACAACCCATCAGGAAGGAGTCTCAGCAACAAGGAAATTCCTAGCCCAAACTGTGGGAAATCTTGACGGATTCCTGGATTATCCTCTAGGCATCCACAAATTGCTAGTTCCCACATCAGAAACAGCTATGCATGTTCTTCTGATGAATGCTTCTTCTATGTTACAACAGAGTTTTGACATTATTGCTTCAGATAATGGCCAACACTTTATAGTCATTAAGATTTACAAAGACACTTACTAAGAACCTTATGTAACTGTCTCTTTTTAATTTATACTATATGGAACAGGCTGCCCAGATGGGTTATTGAGTCTCCTTCTTTGAGGACATTCAAAACTCATCTGGATGAGTTCCTCTATGACCTACTCTAAGTGGTCCTGCTCTGTCAGAGGTGTTGGACTAGATCTCTCAAGATTCCTTCCAACACATAAGATTCTGTGATATAAGATCATCAAGTTCAACCACTAACCTCACACTGCCAAGCCTATCACTGAACTAAACCATATCCCTTCATCTACATGTCTATTAAATATCTCTAGGGATGGTGACTCCATCACTTCCCTGGCCAGTCCACTCTCTGGGCCTGGTTAGCCAGCCAGTTTTTCACCCATCACAGAGCAGGTCCATAGGCAGCCAGTTTCTCCTGGAGAATGCTGTGGGAGACTGTGTCAAAGGCCTTACTGAAGTCCAGGAACACCACACCCACAGCCTTTTCCTCATTCACTAAGCAGGTTATCTTGTCATAGAAGGAGATCAGATTGGTCAAACAGGACCTGCCCTTCCTAAAGCCATGTTTACTGGGCCTCAACCCTTGGTTAGACTGTATGGACCTCAGGATGACACTCAGGATAATCTGTTCCATAACCTTCCCCAGCACTGAGATCAGACTGATGGGCTGGTAGTTCCCAAGATCCTCCCTTCCGACTCTTCTTGTAGATGGGTGTCACATTTGTTATCCTCCAGTACTCTGGGACCTCCCTGCTGAGCCAGGACTGCTAGTTGATGATGGAGAGTGGCTCAGTGATCACTTCAGTCAGCTCCCTCGGCACCACTGGGTGGATTCCGTCCAGACCCATTGACTTGTGTGTGTTGAGGTGGAGCAGCAGGTTGCACACCATTTCCTCTTGTACTAAGGCAGCTTCAGTCTTTCCCCCATCCCCAGCTTCTGGCTCTGGTGGATGAGTACCCAGAGAAGAGTTAATTTTAGTATTGAAGACTGAGACAATGAAGGTATTAAGTACCTCTGCCTTTTCTTCATCCTTGCTCACTAAGTTTCATCCATCTATTAAAAGGAGAAGATTCCCCTTAGACCTCCTTTTGATGCTAATATTGTCTTTTACAGTAGTGGCCAACTTAACTTCTAGTTGAGCCTTGGCTCTTCTAATTTGCTCCCTACATGACCTCACCACAGCCTTGTAGTTCTCCTGGGCTACCTGACCTTTCTGACAGGCCTTGACAGATCCTTGCAGAAATGGGCTGACAGGAGCTTCATGGAGTTCAATAAAGACACATAGAAAGTCCCACATCCTAAACAGATAACTCTCCTGGAGTGTTATAGGCACTGTTATTGTTCCTGGACACCAAGCACATCCACAGAAAGGGAGCTGGGACTTCTGGTGGTCAACAAGTAAATATGCATATCTACAGTGATGGAATGGCATATTGGGCTCCATTAACAAAATCTCAGCCTGTATTTTGAAAGAAAAGATTACTCTTCTCTGGTCAGCACTTCTGAGATGATATCTGGCTTAGTTTCCAGTTTTAGATGCTTGAGTGTAACAAAAAATGTCCTTGCACGGACATAAACATGCAAATTATTCCAGTGGCTTTCTTACACTCAAATGATGGCTTGCAATGCATTACACATCTTCCCTGTTAATCTTACAGCTTAAAAATAAAACTCAAAAACAACTTTTCAATTTATTCCTCAAAACCAGAATTAGTCCATATCTATTCAAGCTTGCTATATTTATCAGGTTCATTCCTTTTTGGGAGCTATGAAGACTAGACAGTACCAATCAGGTAACCCCAACTTGTCATACAATTGGATAGAAAATACTTATATGAGTAATTTCCTCTTCCTGGATGAGTTATCAGAAGAAAGAAACAGGATCAAAGTTCTGGCACCAGTATAATGCTAAATCTCTCCCACATACTGTGGAGAGTACTGCTAAAAAACTGCCAAGTATTTTAAATGGGAAACACTGTTCCTATTTTTATGATCATTGTTTCTTCCCCCTTCTGCAATGTATAGAGCAAAATAACAGGAATACTTCATAAAATGTTTTGGCAATACTGTCACAGTATATATAAAGACTCATTACATTTACAATTCCAGAAATGGAAAAGAAGAGGCTATTGATACTGAGCACCATTTTATGGCTGTGGGTTGGAAAATACCATGCTTTTTATCAAAGAGTAAGAAATTTGCTTGAGTAATGTATACTAACCTGAATAAAAAATAAAAAAATAAATTTCACACAACAAAGTGTTCACAGAATCACTCCTCCCATCCTCTCAACACCTGACTTTTAAGTATTTGCAATGTTCATAAGGTTCCCTCTCTGTCTTCTCTTCTCTAGGCTGAACAGCTCCAGGTCCTGCAGCCTTTCCTCATAAGAGAGAAGTTCCTGTCCCCTGATCACCTTTGTAGCTGTCCAATGGAGTCTTGAGAAGTTTCTTGTCTCCCTTGAATGGAGGAGACCAAAACTGGACACAGTAGTCCAGATGTGGCCTTATCAGGGCACACTAGAGGAGGAGGAACACCTTTTTAAGTTTAGGAGGATAATCTCTCCTAAGTCACACCTCACTGTCTTGGTGAGAGCTAAATCAAGAGGAGTTAAACATTTTTGGTTTGATACTATTTACTGGATTTATCTCTCTGTTGTGCTGTTATGGTATTTTTAACACTTGAACCATATACTGTGCTTTGGGCACCTACCCTTGCTCTTCATCATTAGTAAAAATTCACCTTTTTTTGTTAGAATTAAGTACTCATTACTTCTGAAAAAGATGGAGTACACCTGCAAACTGGGACAATAACACACAATGAGCATCGGTATTTCCCCTATGAATGCTTTATCCTACCCAGTTTTAAAAAAAGAAATGCAACTTTCAAATAGGGCTATTGATTTTAAAAATAAGGCAAGCTACCTATAGAAGTTAATATTTTAAAGTATGTATGCAGTATAGAACAAGAGATATTAAATGGGTAATAATACAGAGGAAATCAGTAATAGACAATGTGAATATTCTTCTCTTCTGTTTCACTAGGACATTTTTTCATAGAAAAGGAAACCCAATGAATCTCCACAAGTAGTATGTTGTATCAAAATTTTAATATACATTAAATAGGTTTTAAGGCAGTATCTGAATTTTCTTCCTACTTCTTGCTCTATTGTATTTTACTTCTTCAAGGTTGTGCAAATAACTGTGTAGTCACAAAGTCTGGCATTCTATGCTGTAGTCTCTAAAGTTTTTTCAAGGAGAACTGTGTTCTTCCTCATAAAGTTTTGGGAGATTAGGGACTGAAACTCAATTTTCAAATCAAAGAGTTATGCTTTCTGACACTTTTTTTGGCTCTGTAAGTTTCCAGAACTAATATGACCATGTACTTCAGATACATAGGAAGCTAAACTGTTTACAGGCTCCAATGTCATGAGTCTATAATTGATGCAGCTGTTAATGCACGTATCATCATCTGAGCAGGGCTCAGATTATGGGCACTCTTCTATACCAAAGAGTGAAATAAAAAAGATCTTAAGACTTAGTTTTCCTTTAGTTTCACTTCCTCCACTGGCACCTTTCAAGTTAGACATTTCCTGCTTGACAAAACCCATGCCAGATATCTGAGCAGAAGGAATCTCCAAAAGTCTGTGTTAACAAGAAAATGAACATTCATTAATGCTCGCTGTGGGTTTTTTTCTTTGAAATACAGGCACAGAATCCTCATCCAGTATTTTTAAGATTCCACTCTTTTATACATGCAAAGTTGTCTTTTACTTTAATGTTAACATTTTTGTGTAAATTAAGTACTCTGATATGGTGATTTTCCTCTAACTGACAACTGACTATGAAAACTAAGACAAATTTCCAGATATGTCAGTAAGAAATTGTACTTTGCAGAAATTACTATTCTGTGCTTCTCAGTGATGGACTTTATTAAATCATTTTCTTGCCTATATGCCAAGTCTGGGTCAAAGTATTTAGTTCTTGAAAGATTTTTTTTTTTTGTTTCAGTTATGGAGTAGTACTAGACATTTTCAACTGCAAGCTTTCTTGTTCTGCTAGAACACTGCTCTAGTAAGTTAAAAACAGCAACAGATGTGTAAGCCCAGTAGGTCAGAGTTCCCAAGTATATCAGGTAAGTGGAGACCTAAATGAGAGGAAGATCAAGAATCAGGTGCTTCATTAACTTAAAATGGTTACTATATCATTTTGAGTTAACTGCAAGCTTGTCAGAACTACAGAATCTGATTCAGATGCTGAGAAGGAAACCTTGTAGGCAGACTTTTCAAGTACATGCAGAAGCATAAACTTGTTTTTTAATGACTGGTTTATTACTACAACATTCACTCTAGGTAAAACTAAATCCAAATAATTACTTTAGGTATAAACTGTATAATTAATGAGAGTATTTTAGCTTTAAAATTTGCATTCACTAGTAATACCCTCTGTAAATATAAAAGATCAAAGAAAAACTTACTATAAATTATTTAGACAATAGCATCCATTGATAATTCAAGACATTATTTTTTTTATTCAACTTTTCATTTCATTGGGATCTTTTTACCTTTTAGTCAAAGTAACTTTGTAAGAGTTTAAAACAAAATGTAAACCTAGATCTCCCACCAGAATGCTTTTATTACAGAGATATTTTAGTAGTATAGGAACTATTACTGCAGACTTTGATTTGTTTCCTTCTTTGCACCATATGTAACTTTCACTGTCTTGGACAACTTCTCATTCAATGAAAAAACTACTTCAAATGTCACACAACTCACATTTGCTGGACTTGTTTCACTCTTCTAGTCTTTCATTTAAGTATAATTGTATCCACATTCCTTCCAACAGGAAAATTCAAATAGTAGCCAAAACTAAAAATGGTTTAAAGTGTTTATACCATGACTAAAGGAACAACATACGTCTTTCTGAGTTTTCCATACGCAAATAAGCACTGTTTTGTTAGGTCTCTCACAACTCAAAGTCATAGGCATAAATATCTAGGATACTCTGGAGAGCCTCAGGTTGCCCCAGACTCCTTAAAGGTACTATTACCTGTGTGTACATTGCATTGGCCAGAACAAGTAGCTGGTAATTTTTCTCCCCTTCATTTCCCATTCCACTTCATCAGGAGAGCTAGCTTTATCCTTCCCTTTGTCCTTCCCCTTCCCTCTTCCCCTTCCAATAAATTTCCGATAAATCCTTAGGTATTTCAGTGTCCATAATTTGCTTTAGAAATTTCATTCTGACTCATGGGCATTTAATGCAGTATTGTCATGGATATTTTCATTAGGTGTTTCCTCAGGAAACAGAGTTATGTTTTTCTGCTGTTAAGTATTCTTAATTAGCATTAATTTTAACCCCTCAAATCATTTTCTAGGGTAACACCACTGAAGCATGAAGCTCCTAGGAAGTACCATTGAGCCTATACTTTTCTATCTGGAAATCTGAGGTATCACATCTTTATTTTTTTTTTCCTTTATCACTGATATTGATCTTCCACTTTGATGTTTATGATTACTTAAGAGTTTCTAATACAGAATGTTATTCAAGCATTCTTCCTGTTTTGGTCTTCAAAAACAACAGATGTAGACTAGGCATGCACAGGCTAAATTGCCTATTTTGGTCCTGGCAGAGTACTCAGAAGTATGGGAAAGTATTCATGAAGTTGGTACTTGTGAAAATAGCCAGTCAATTTTTGCTTATGCATGTACTTCAGACTAGTAATTCTCTGGGAAATCTCCTTCAAGACAGTCACTGAACACTCAGGCCTCAGGCCTGCATAATGCCTTTGGGAATTATGACTTGGTGGAATGTTCACATCAGTAACACAGGGAAGAGACTATTTGGAGACAGTGGAAAATATCTTTGTTTCTAGAAACAGAGAAGGAAGGGCTTGTGTTCAGGAGTGGGAGGTCAGGAAAGGGCAGAGAGAAAAAAAGCAATGGCAGAATGCATCATCTGTCAGAAAAGTAAGTCTGCATCATCTGTTAGATGATCACCAGCACCACTGCCAACCACATTACAACCTGAGAGACTAGTACACGTTGAAGAGATCTGTGAGCCATCCATTCCCTATCACATCTTAAAATACTGGAGAGGATTTTAGGAGACAGAAAGAGTAATCATATTTTGCCAATATTTGGAGGAAATAAGAGAAAATATTCAAGTTAGTACAACCTGCATTTTAGGCATGTTATTTCTTTTATTCTGTTGTACATTGATTTGATTGAGAATCACAAGATAAGCACACAACTAATGCCACTGAACAGAAAAAAAAAGAACAGCTAAAGTTCTCCAAAGAAACAGATTTTCAACACTGGATATAGTGACATAAGTGAAAGAAATTTCATATTTTCATCAGTCATCACAAAGTAAATACAAAACAGCTGTGAAATTGTTAATGATTTGCAATAAACTTGCAGAGGTGCAGAATCTGAAGAGCCTGTCATTTGGTTGTCACACAGAAAATTTATCAAGGGCTTCTGAAACAAGAATGCTTTTTATTACCAAAGGCAAAGGGTAGGTGTAAAAATAATAAATAAAAAATTTGGGGGTCATATCTAAAAAAAAGCAAAGCAGTAGGGAGGTTTCCTGTTTTGTTTTTAGTCTTTGTAGAGGAGACATATCCTTCCAAATATCTGTTACATACGTGACAAAAAGCTAATAAAGACAAGAACATCTATCAAATTCTCTTTCCTTCTTCACACTGCAAAAAAGACATACATACATTTTGCTATCCAGTGGTGGCTGGTGCTCTCAGGATGTACCAACAACAGTAGCTGTAAGTAAACCAAATTGGAAGCCACTTTTAAATCATTCATTTCACCAACCATGTTTTATTATTTCTCTACATCACTTATGGTTTACAAAGCCTATTCACAATAGTATCCCTTTATTTCAAACAAACTAATCACCTAAAGTCTTGGGAAAGTTCAAGTACGGTCAATTAACATCACTGACAATAGAGGCAGCATTACTCTTCCGTCAAGAAAATTGTCCTACTTTTCCTTTCAAGTCTCATGTGCTTTCGTACTTTCAAATAATCTAAGTTTACAATCATATGTCAGTTTTTTACTGCTAAAGGAGTACCCAAAACAGACTTCAAAGCCATCTTTGTTCTGTACATGCATATCAAAGAAAACATCTACCTTATTTTGCTGCATCAAAGGCTATTAAGTACTATTTTAACATGTGGGAAATAACACAATTTGACATTCAATGAACTTGATGTTCATCAATGTGCCTTCATTAATTCCTTTGCCAGAATTTAACTTTTTGAAGTCACATCAAAAGTTCAGAAATTATATATACACACATATACATATATAAAAGCACACACAAATATATGTAAACATTTTCTTCAGAAAAGACTAAAACTACATAATTACAATTGTCAATATGTAAGAACTCTGCAAAAGATAAAAATTCTAATAATTATATATTTGAAGTTGTTTCAATTTACACAATCATTACACTTTATAGTTGCTATGGTTTTGATACTTTTCTCCCTTGATTCATTTATGGAAATCTTAAATCTTCACAAAAAGTTTCAACATTGAACTATTTTAAGCTCTTGTTGAGGTTAATCAAAGTCACATAAAAGCAAACCCTAAAAGCTCCTTCACTACATAGCAAACCAATTTTCACAAACACATTTTGGAAGAATGACATGGATTTAGAATCTCAAGTAAAGTGTGACCCTGATGCTCATTAGTGGAGAGATAATTTATACTTGTGAAGCTGCCTGTAGTGTTCAAGACAGGAAGTGTTATGTTTCAAAAATAAACTTTTCTGCTCAACTGGTCTCTTCCCACAGTAGCAGTATGTAACATTAAGAATTCTCATTTCTTTATTGCTACTTTCCGTGTGACATGGAATGACTAAAGCTACTTTTTTATTTTTGCAACTCTCTTTATACATGGTTTCTGATGATGTAAGTCATATAGTTCAATATCTTCTCTTGGATACCCAAAGTAAGGCTAGATCTGATTAATGTTTAGAGCAATCTCATTGGGCAAAAGAAGATTAATTGGCTTGGAACTTATGACCCATTATTGAGTGACTCTATTTCTTGCTAAATAAAGCACACTGTTAAGCATGGATAATCAATGGTGTTACAAGCATTCGTTATTTTTTTTCTACAGATACTACAAAACTTTTATGTATAAAGCTAACAAGAAGTTTTGTGTATTTAAAGGAAAGACTAAACAAAAATAAAAGCAAGAACATAGAAGTTGGGAAATACAATGACTAAGAGAATACAGACAAGTAATGCTAAATCAAAATGCAATTTATTTCAGATAAGGCAAAAATATTTCTTTCAAAAATATTTTCTGCAATGAGCATTTTTCAAAACTTGCTGTTGAAAAGGAAAAAAAAAAAAGAAATCATCAATAGCCTTCAGCTACTGTATATTTAGTTGTATTATTTATACTGACATTCCTAAGTCTAATGTTCGTATTATTTATATTGACATTCCTAAGTCTAATGTTCCCTTCTCTGTTATCTTGTTATCTTCTCTGTATCGTCCAGTGAGATGGCAGTTGGCAGTGATAGTTTCCTCTGATCTTCTCTCTCTGAAGATGAACAAACCCAGTTCACCCAGATTTGCCCCATATATCCTGTGATTCAGTCCTCAGCCATCTAGATGGCTGCTCTTGGACTTCTTCAACTGCGGAGCCCAAAAACTGGATGCAGTACTTTTGATATAATCTCACACATGCCAAACAGAGCAGAGGATGATTTCCTTATCCTTGCTGGATACACTCTTGCTAACACAGCACAAGATGCAGGTAGTCTCCTTTGCTGTAAGAGCACAGTGCATGCTGCAATTCTTGTCCAGTATAAAACCCAGGACCTATTTTGCAGAGCCTCCTTTCACACAATCAGCCCTGAGATTATACAGTTGCATGGGGTGAGTGCATGCCAAGTACAATACTTTGCATTTCCATTTACTGATCCCCATGCAGTTCCCCTCAGTACATTTCTCCAGATTGCTCTGAAGAGTAGCCCTGCTCTACATTGTAGTGGTTGTTCCACTCAATCAGGTGTTGTCCAATCCACTGCTTACAGTCCAGTTCAACCTTGATAAACACTTGTTTTTAATCACTCTCTTGATGTGCTTGTGTTTGGAAATAGCTAAGAGGATTTGCTCCATAACTTCACAGGGAGTTAGATGAAGCTGATTTGCTTCTAGCTACGCAGATGCCTGTTTTTGCCTTTCTTGGAGTTGGGTGTGATGTCTGCCTTTTTTTACCCATCAGGAAACTCCCTGTTTTCCATGACCTTTTGAATGTCAAGAATCGTCAGCAGCTGTGGATGCCTTTCATCTAGTCTCAAAAATTTTAGTAACTCCAAGGGGGTTATACTATCCCTAACTCTTTCTTCTCATACTGTAGGCACTGCTTCACTCCCACAGACTCTGCTTGGAGGCTCAGCAACCCAAGGGACCAAAGAACAGGCATTACCAGTTAAAAGTGCGGCAAAAAAAGTAGAGTATCTTAGCCTTTTGTATGACCCTTGCCACTAAGTCCCCTACCCTACAAAGCAATGGGCCTACCTCATCCCTAAACTTCCCTCTTCCAACAATATACTTGGAGAAATCTTTTGTGCCACCCTTCACATCCTTTGCTAATGTCAGCTCCAGCTGAGCTTTGGCCGCCTTCTCTCCATTTCTACATGAGTGAGCAACGACTTTTTATCCCTTCCATGTAGCCTGTCTCTACTTCCACAGTTTCACTATCTGTATATTTCCTTTCCACGTCTCAACTCAACCAGGAGCTACATGTTCATCCATACTTGCCAGGAAAGAACAGTTCTTGTGCCCTGAAGAGGTGTGCTTAAAGACTGGCCATCTCTCCTGGGCCCCTTTGCCCTCTAGAAGAGTTTCCCTTGGGATCACCCCGAGTAGCATCTCAAGCAGGCTGAAATATGTTTTTTTGAAGTCCAGAGTTCTAATTCTGGTATTGTCTTGTTCATTCCTTTCAGGACCTGAAATTCCAAGCAGCCTTTGCCACACAAACTGCATATTAATTGGTTTGCAGACACTATGCTAAGAAGCAATGAAAGAACTAATGGCAATTGAGTGCCCATGCCTGCCACTTTGGGGCACATCACACTCCAACAGGTCTCATGAGACCACAAGGCCACCAGAATACTTCTCAACAAAAGTCACTCAGCTTGTGACTGCCATCATCACTGCATGCTCCTGCCACTTGGTCTGCCTTTGCAGCAAATGGAAGTTGCACACTGGCGTCTGCAGAAGCACACAGGAAAGCACTGTTTGCCACCTGCCATAGGAGAAAATGCTTAACCATTATGTCTTTAATCAAATTGGGACTGATAAGTTTATTACAGAATTAGTAACAAGCAATCAGTTAATGATACTTTCAGGAACAGGGAGGGATCAACGAGGGGGAAGTGTCCAGAAACATCGAACTACTAAATTAGAGAAAACTAGTCCTAGGTGCAAAATGGAATAAACCATCACACAAAAAAAAAAAAAAAAACAAAAAAGGTTTTCAGACATTTTGTGCCAGGTTTTGGCTGGAGTAGTTAATCCTCCTCCTAGTAGCTGGTACAGTGCTGCATTTTGGATTTAATGTGAGAATAATGTTGATAATACACTGATGTTTTAATTTTTGCTAAGTATAGCACTTGTCCTAAATGAAGGACAACTTTCCCATGTCCTGACAGTGAGCAGGTATGCAAGAAGCTGTGAGGACAGCTGAACTAGTCAAATGAACTAGCTGAACTAGTCAAATATCTATTCCATACCCCAGAACATCATGACCAGTACACAAAGTGGGAGGTAGTTGGAGGGAAAGGGAAGATTGCTGCTTGGGCATCAGTCAGTGAGTAGTCAGCAATTGCATTCGGCATCACTTGTCTTTTCTTGGATTTTATTTCTCTCCGTTTTTCTTCCATTCATTTTCATTCCAAACATTATTATATATTTGATATTAAATTGTTCTTATCTCAACGCATGAGTTTTATCCATGACTTTTCCCTTTTTCAGGAAAGTTGGGTAAAAGAGTTTTGTTGCCTTTTTTTTTCCCTTTGGGTTTTATTTCTCTCTCTTTTTGTCATATTCCTTTTCAGGACAAATATTATCATTGGTTTTAGTCATTATTATAATGTTATTGTTAATTATTGTGGTTGTTTCATTTTAGTTATTAAACTGTTCTTATCTCAACTCACAAGTTTAATTTTTTTTTTCCAATTGTCCCCCCTGTCTCACTGGGAGAAGAAATGAGAGCAACCATGTGATGCTTAGTTTCTGACTGAGGTTAAACCACAACATCTTTCAAATACCCCTGCAGTGTCAAAGTTAAATGCAAAATAAGGAGATGAGAAAACTGCCAGAGAAAAATTGCCAGTTACTTGATAGGTAAAATGACATCAAAGCCACGAGCCTGCTCTAACTGCTTTGTAGACAACTGGGCTATGTGACCTGTGAAGGTCCTTTCCAAACTACATGACTCTCTAATTCTAAACATATATTTAGGTAAAATAGAAATATACAGTTTACAGCAACAATCATATATCAATTTGACCATTTGTCATTACCAGTAGGTTTAATACAGCAATTACTTGTCAATTTTATCACTATCAAATTAATTTTCATAGCATTTTTACTCTCCATATACCTAGTTTATAGTTATTATAAGAAATTACATTATTGATGCCTGTCACTAATCTGTAGGATTAAGGTCCAAAGGATGTATCTGTATTGACTAACTTGTGAAATAAAGGTATGATGCAAAATGACTGGGGCTAGAAAGCTGCCTACTTTGCAACTTTATATTGTTAAGCCTTAGCCGAACAGCAGTTCAGAACAGTTTAGGAAGAAAACCATCTTATGTTACCTTTACATAGATATTAATTCAGAGGAAAAGAGAATGCCTAAGTAGAAGATTTAAAAGTGATTCATTTCTTTGAATTTATTTTCCCTCCCACAGCGCTATGCATTGCTTCACAGCTCTGAATAGACTGTTAGATCTGGTCAACAATGTGTGTGGGATTAAGTTAACCCCTGCTTACAACATGAAAATAATTTCAAACAGTATTACAACAGTAAAATTGTCTTGTGAGCTGCTAATAAACTGCTTTGAATGCAAAACCACTGCAATTCCATATGTTTCTGAAACTGTATCGTACGTTAAACTGTTTTTTTCATCTAAGCCTAATCCACTTGACATTACTTCAGTGGTTTCTTCCAAGGAGGCTGTGTATGGGGGGGCAGCTGCTCTGAAGTAGAAGAAAAATGGATGAATCAGAGAGAAAAAAAAAACCTGAACCTTGTTCATTTTCCTTGAAGCAGAATTTACCATTGGAATTGAATTTGTTAATTTGAACTTGTGAGTTCGACCATAGGTCTCTCCATTTCAATCCGTTCATATCTCAGATGAAAATGCCCAATTTCGGGTTAGGTCTTAGAATTCAAACAATTTCAAACATCCTAGAGGTATACATATGTACTAATTTCAGAGAGAGTGCTGCTGTAAAGTGATGAAAAATATATTTGAAAACTATAGAAGACATCAATCTTAAGTTAGTATTAAATGCGTATCAACCTTGACTACTGTAACCAGTATTCAAGCAATCTTCCACAATCAAATATCAAGAAAAGATCTCTTGATTATCTTTTGGTTATTTTGATAAGACAAACAATGGTTATTTTGGTTATTTTGATCAGTGCCTATCTAACAAAAATGGAATACCTTTAAACAAATGCATCAGTCACCTGAAGAATGTATGGATGATACAAATCTTAAATGAGTTTTAACTCTTGTACATGCAATTACTACAGTTCAAGTGAAGGATAATATTCTATGCAAACTATACATTACTAAATGCCTTCATAAGCTTATTTTATATACATGACAATAGTTTATTATTCTCTGTAAATCATGTTCATTTGAAGAAGAGACTACAAATAGTAAAGCTGAAATAAAATACCTGAAAGCTGAGAAAAACAACTGTGATAAGACTGTCTTTGCTTATTACAGCTATAAATCTATTTATAAATATTTCACCAGTACATTTAAAAAAAAAAAAAAAGCCATAATACCAAGCAGAAAGACTGGTGAAGAAGAAAGCAGTACTTTAGAGAGTACCTAAATAGGTTATGTACTTCTCTGTCTGTTTAGGTTGATGCAGACTTAAGATCACTTGAACAGCCATTATAAAGTTGGAGCCTCTAACAGCTGTCTTGCAGAAAATTTAAAACACACCTAAAATTTCAGAAAAGTGAACCATGCTTCTCATCTTTAACAGGTAAGAATCAAGTGTTCCTTAAAAAAAAAAAAAAAATCTAAAACAATCTGCCTCGACTACAGGAAGATACAGAGATAAGAAGTCAGCATAAATTTATCAGGAACACATACTGTCAACCAATCTAATCTCCCTCTCTGACACTATAGGAGACCCTAAGAAGAGAGGAAAAGCAGCAGATGTCACAAGTTGACTTTCTTAATTCTTTTTATGTGACATTCTGATAAACAAGCTAGAAAAGCATGGTGCAGATGAAAGAGGTGTAAACTAGCTGAAGACTGTACTTGGAAAGCAGTTAACAGCAATCCACTGTCTAAAGGGAGACCTATATCAAGAGTAGCTCTGTAAGACAAGGATCTATTTTTACAGCTACTTTTCTGAATGGTAGAATAAATGGAATATTTATAAAAGTGGCACAGGAAGTGAAGCCCTGGGCAGCATCAGAAGATAGGACTGGAATGGAAAGTTCAAGACAGACTAGCTGGAAGAGTGGCAGGGCAGAACTCCGTATGTTCAACACTCCCCACACAAGAAAAATAAACCACCAGCATACATTTGGGAGTAACTAGTCAGGTAGCAGTAGTTCAGAGGCAACCTGAGAATGTAGTACATACAAACTGAAGTTGAAATGTCATCTTGCACAGGAGGGACATCTCATGCTACATTTGTAACATGAAAAGTAATCTTTTTCTTTCACATTTGTAAGCCTCATTTAAAGTGCTGCATTTACTTTTAGCCATCAGCTGGAAGTAGCCAGGAGAGAGAAATGTGAATGATAGAAGCCTATAAGACAGCATTGTTGAAGAATGAATGAACGATGCATGCTAAGCTAAATGTGTTCTCACTTGGACTAAGAAAGATAGAGTTGATAATTTCTTAGGGTAAGCAAATGGCTTGAATGAGTCCTATTTTCCCTTAATTTTTTTTACAACTGGAAACCAGAACAGACATTTAAGATCTTAATACCTGCATAATGGAGGAAGTAAAAAAATTGTGCAAGTGCAACTTGCAAGGAGTCTATAAATTCATTCCTTGTCAGTGACTTGAAACATTCAGTTTACACTGATTAATTGTTTTCATTATGTGGAAAAAACTTGTGGAACTAATGATAATGCTCATTTTTGCATTTCAATGCCTTGAAATAACAATAGCATGATAATGATGAGCCTCATTACTTTATGCATTTTATACAAGCCATAGAACATGTACAAAACAGACTTCTGATACAAGTCAGCCAGAAAATATACTTCCTTTGCAAAATATTAATTTGGATCCATTTATGCTCATTCTAGTCTGTTTTCAAAATAGTTTTGTGACATGTAGAAAAAGATTATTTGATATAGTTAAAAATGTAAGTAATGTTTCACTCAACACAAAATGCAGAAATATTTTATATACAAATTCAATGTGTTTTTCTCTAATGATTACAGAAGTATATGAATGTAAATTCATGAATGTACTCATTGTGGCTGGAGTAAAATTTCCTTTGTTAGTGCCAGGAGTAGTTCTCAAAAGTTGTCTTTTAAGAGTAATAAATGTGTACTCAGAAAGAAAAAAAAATACAAAGTACCTGAACTGAGTTGAAAAGAAATGTTAGTCTGTGAGAGCTGAACATGTATTCATTTCAGTAAATTTCTGACAATGGGGTTTTATAAACGCTTCAATGTAGCCTTGAAAAGTATGAGTTCAGAAAAAATGCCGTAATTAAAGATATCTTGGGTAAAACATTGTTCATATAGGCACTCACTGGTTTATGCTTTTAATGTGTGAAATAAACTTGAATTTCAAGATACATTAAACATAACTGAGCAGTTACATTTTCTGTCTACTTGAAGGACATCCTGTGCTGGTTTTGACTGGGATTGTGTTAATTTTCTTCACAGTAGCTAGTATGAGGCTATGTTTCGGATTTGTGCTGAAAACAGTGTTGATAAGGCAGAGATGTTTTGTTATTTCTGAGCAGTGCTTACACAGTCAAAGCCTTTTCTGCTTCACAACCCCACTCCACCAGCAAGTGGGCTGAGGCTGCACAAGAAGCTGGGAGAGGACACAGCCAAGCCAACTGACCCCAACTGACCCAAGGGATATCCCAGACCATACAATGTCATGCTTAGTATATAAACCCGAGCAGAAGGGTGGCAGATACTTGGAATGATGACATTTGTCTTCCCAAGTAGCTATTACATATCACAGAATCATAAAATCACAGAATGGTAGGGACCTCTACAGATGGCCTAGTCCAACCTTCTGATAAGGCAGGGTAACCTCAATCAGGTAACAGGTCCAGGCAGGTTCTGAAAAATTCAAGAGGAGACTCTTACAATCTCTCTCAGCAGTTTGTTCTAGTGTTCGGACACCCTCACAGGAAAGAAGTTTTTTCTCTTGTTCAACTAGAACTTCCTGTGTTCCAGCTTGTGTCCTTAAGTTACCTCTTGTCCTGACACTGGATGTTACAGAAGAAAGACTGGCTCCCTCCTCTCCACACTCTCCTGTGAAGTATTTATAAGTGTTGATAAGATCCCCTATCAGTTTCCTCTTCTTCAGGCTAAACAGCCCCAGGTCTCACAGCCTTTCCTCGTAAATGATGGAGCCCTGCTTCCCTGGAGGTGGCTGAACATTTGTCTGCCATTGGGAAGTAGAGAATGAATTATTTGTTTTGCTTTGCTTGCACACTTGGCTTTTGCATTACCTGTTAAATTGTCTTTATCTCAACCCACAAGTTTTATCACTTTTACTTTTCTTATTCTCTTCTGTTATTCTGCCAGGGGTAAGTGTACAAGTGGCTGTGTAGTGCTCNAACTTCCTGTGTTCCAGCTTGTGTCCTTAAGTTACCTCTTGTCCTGACACTGGATGTTACAGAAGAAAGACTGGCTCCCTCCTCTCCACACTCTCCTGTGAAGTATTTATAAGTGTTGATAAGATCCCCTATCAGTTTCCTCTTCTTCAGGCTAAACAGCCCCAGGTCTCACAGCCTTTCCTCGTAAATGATGGAGCCCTGCTTCCCTGGAGGTGTCTGAACATTTGTCTGCCATTGGGAAGTAGAGAATGAATTATTTGTTTTGCTTTGCTTGCACACTTGGCTTTTGCATTACCTGTTAAATTGTCTTTATCTCAACCCACAAGTTTTATCACTTTTACTTTTCTTATTCTCTTCTGTTATTCTGCCAGGGGTAAGTGTACAAGTGGCTGTGTAGTGCTCAGTTACCAGCTGGGGTTAAACCACAACACTTCCAAAACTTAACAGTTTCTTATCTAGATACATTAAGTGAGAATACTCTACCAGATGCTTAGCACGTCAAGCTGCTCATGTATGAGAACAGTTTATCATCTTTTAAGATAGCATATGGTTATATTTCTTTTCAACTTTTCTAGACTAAAAATCTAAATTGTTCCATTATACAGATCAGATATATCAAGTTGGTTCAATTCTTTGCTTACCACTCAGCTCTGCTCTGGTCTGCTCATTTAGCCACTTTAGGTTTCTACCTGGAGATTTGAGAGTTGTGTGCACACACCTGGGGATGGGATAGCCCTGGCTAACAGCCAAACATCCACCCAGCCACTCGCTCATGCTCCACCAGATGGGCAAACAGGAGGAGAAAGGTCACAGATCAAGTTAAAGACAGGGCGATGATTTACCAATTACTATTGCAAGCAAAACAGACTCAACTTGAGGAGAATTTATTGAATTTGCTTCTAATTAAAATAGATTAGGGTAGTGAGGAACAAAAAAAACCAAAAACACAAACACAAAAACACCTTTCCTCCACTCTTGCTCAGGTTCAACTCCTCTTCTGCACTTTCAGCTTCTCTATCCCCATCCCAAGCAGCACAGAGGGCATGATGGGTTTACAATCAGTTTCTGTCTGTCATCACTCACACATTCTCACACTTCTTCCATGCTTCATCGTAGGCTATCAACAGGCTGCTGTTCCTCTGGGAAAGTTGACCTTCTCTGGCGTGGGGTTCTCCACAGGCTGATGGGCAATGCCTGCTTTAGGCCCCGAGCACTTCTCCTTACTTCACCTCTGATCATGGTGATAACAAGGCTGTTTCTCACTTTTTTTCCTCACTCCTCTCTTGTTCTCTGGTGTTCTGGCCCTTCTTAAACATCTTTTCATGGGGGCAGAACCAGTTTCACTAACAAGCTCAACTCAGTCCTGTGGTAGGTTCATTATGGGCAGCCCCGGGCTCTCCTCACAGAGGCTGCTCTGCAGGCCCCACGCTGCCAGTGCCTGAGAACCTGCACCCAACAGTATGCTGAATCAGTGTCTTTCCCCTCCACTTGTACAGCACTGAGAATCACAGCACTGAGAATCATTCTCTTTTACAGCCTCAACATCCTTCAGTGTATTTTGAACACCTCAGTTTCAATATGCAACTGCGGTTATCTGACAATGTTTTTCATTATCCAAATCTATTTTAATTGGTGGTAAACTAAATTAATTTTCCCCAAGTTAAGTCTGCTTTGCCCACTGTAGAGCTTTTGGTCTTAAATAGTTGCAAACATAGCATAGAAGTCACTAGTACATGACTCCAAGAGTCAGAATTTTGAGGTGGATTACTCAAGACCAGTATGTCTCACCTGACCAATGCACATCACAGATGCAGTCACCAAAACACCACACTGTTCTGAGGCTGATCAGCTCATCTTTGAAGAATATGCATTCCAAAGTAATGACATTATTGGAGCCTCACAGACTTTAAAGTTTACATTTAATTTACAGTGCTTGGTGTAGCATCTTTTTGTTTCATACACACTGTATATATATCTGATAGAATCTGCTGAAAGTTCCCCATAGCTTTCCAGGTTTTGGATAACTGAATTCCTTGAGTTCATAACAGAGGAGAATGGCTAGATATTAAATAAATTTGTAAAAATAACATGGAATCCAGTGAATAATTATTATCTGGAGTTCACAGTTCATTTGAAATCTTGCTAAAATAATATCAGAAGATCCTACAGCAGATTTTCTGTTGTACGAGAAAGATAAAATGTTTTCATGTTGCTGAACCTACGTGTTTATTAAGTAACTCTCTTGCTATCAATAAGTTAAATTAAACCAAATCCACAGAACAAGAAAACTGTAATACTGTGGATCAGTACAGTAGGTTGTAGAGAGGCAAAGACTAGACTTGAACATTAATGAGAAACCAAATACCATCTCAGAGACCCTGAATCCAGAAACCTTGCTATTCTCAGAACTCCATACAATGAAAACCTAGCAGAGAAAACAAACACACACAGAGACACATTCAGTACATAATAGACCTTATAAATAAATCTCCATTTAACCCACAGTTATCTTTAGTTTTAGACATGCCATCAGACTATCAAAATATCCTTTGGTCAAACTCTTGGTTTTGTTCATCTCTGATGATACACTTTTTTTGTCCTTGTGGATTCTTCTGTCTTTAACCACAGAAGTTCTTCCAACTGAACATATGTGACAGTTCCCAACAATGGAACCATCTCTCTATGCAGGGGAAACACTTACTATCTTTCTCACAGTACACTGATTTGTGAAAGATACCCATAGCATTAGAAAGGCATTAAGAACAAATGACAGAGAATACCAGCAGAAGGTAAAGAAAAAAATTAAGTCTAAAAGTAGAAAAGTTCCTCCCCAGGACAGTACAAGGCAAGACAGTACAGGTGAGGCTTTGAACCACTGCTTTAGGGGCATTCTGAGACATAAAATACATAAAGACAACAGTAAATGAGGGCTCACAAGCCTGAGGGCAAAACATCTTTCTGGAAACCAAAGACATTAGTGTCTGTAAGCCCTTCAAAGTTGATACAAAGAATGGAAGAGTTTGGAAGAGATGCAACAAGAAAGGAAACAGGAAGAGAAAAAAAAACCAAACAAACAAAAATCTGGTAAGGAAGCTAGACAACTCTTCAGTAAAGGCCCTGTTAGGAAGCTCAAGAAGACTAAGGGTACTGAAAATCAACCAGAAAAGTAGTTTAAAAGCTACAAATTGTCATAGGTGCAAAAATTACTAAAACTTGATTAAGATGAAAAAATAATGAAACATGGGATAGTAAAGACCCAAAATATAGTCTTTGTCAAGACACAAAACTACTCAGATAAGATATGTAGTCTGGTTATTCAAATACAGGTAGAATAAACAAAAGAATAGATGTAGAAATCTGATCATATCTATTTATTGCCCATTTAGTCCTTACAGGAGGTATACGCTGACCTTTGTTTTGATTGTCTAATTAAAATTCATTTTGCCTTTAGCTCATTTCAAAGCTCTTTTGTGTGGTTTTTTTTCAACTCATGACTACGCTTTCTCACAAGTTCTTAAGTAGAGATGGTAGGGAAGCTCCCTTGTTATTAGTTTATTTGCTTCATCGTATCTGAGACTGTTATCTATAGCTAATTCTCTCATTCATTCACCTTCCACATCCACACAACAGATACTAATATTTAACAATCTTTAAGACAAAAACTTTAAAATTGTTAAAGTACATGCTTGTATTTATTGAAAACTTTTTACTTTAATAAGCAACAAATATCTAACATTATCGTGTTTATATTATAGACTCTGTCTATACCACTTTAAGCTTCTCTGAACAACTAAGAATCTACAGAACTACTTGAGTCCTTTCATCATCTCTTTTTTGAATTCCTTAAACAAAAGTTTTCTTGTAGGGATTTTAGGGTATGACTAACCAACTGACACACAATGAAATGTGTGAGTAATGATGTTATATAATAAGGCAAATGAAACGGCAATTGGATATTTAAAAAGAAAAAAAAAAAACAGGAACTGAAAATATGAGAGCTGTCATACTTCATAATAATGGCAAAGATATCTCAAGATATTTTTATATATTGTGATCATAGAGACTTACATTCATTGTGATTAAAAAACGTCTGATTATCAAATGTCTTTGCTGGCAATACTTTAGCTCATTCACTGAAATATTCAAATTAATTAAAACACAATGTCATGTTTAAAAGTATGGGTTTTTCATTTTCATTATTGCTCTTTCAAGAACTACATTCTTACAATGTAGTTGTGGTTCAAGTGCTGGATCTATTTTATCAATTGCCTTCCACATACTGAATTGCTTCTTGCTTCTGTATTGCAGTTTAGCTACTGTTTTTGGGGCTTGATAAAAGTGACTATGTGAAAGTCTGCTCTATACAGGAAATATATATAAGCAGAATGACTCTTTTTAATTAAAAAAAAATTAACAAGAATTAGCAGAACTTAGCTTTACATATGAGATATATGTCTATGGGACCATTAATAGATATATCAAAGCGTATATGAACCTACTTCTTCCCTTCAGTGGTATAAATTTGATTCTGAATTCTCCATGAAGGAGAAAAGCCGTATCTCTTTTGAAATTAAAGAGATAGCAAGTGTGGAAAAATCACTGAATGAGGGCCTGTTCAAAACTGTTTGTCCACTACTTTCAATCAAAATATTATATGAAGGACTGGACAGGTTTTATTACATTGTGCCCATTTTCTGGCTACCTTTTATTGTCATTTTCCTTACTAAGAAGAGATAATGAGAAAGTTACTTAACAGACTGCCATGCTCATTTACTGCTGTCATTCCTCGACTGAGTAGAAATATGAGACATGCTCTACTATTTCAGAAAAGACGTGACATTGTCAGCAAGTCATCTTCTGTCTTTCCTTGACCACCAACAGGTTGTTAAACAGACAGAAAAAAAATCTTAAATGTTATTACTCCATAGCTCTTGATAAATGTGAAACTGTAAAGTTACATAGGGTCTGGCAAGTTATAAATTTTATTGCTGAGACTATTGACTCTGCTCACACATCTATTGTTAGTATTTTCTAAACTTTTATCAGACACAGTGATTTCTACCTAGAGTTCTCAATTAGATTTAGTTACATTTGATGTGAGATTTTAGGCAATAGGCAACTACTGAAAAAGGTATGTGGGAAGGATGTTGGATTTTTTTCTCTTGAGGTATTTGACAAATTCCCTAATGTATGATGAATATCATAGAATCATACAATGAATACAGTTGGAGAAGACCTTTAAGACTGAGTCCAACCACTAACCTCACACTGCCAGAAGCATCACTAACCTAAACCATATTCCTCAGCACCTCATCTATGTGTCTTTTGAATGGCCCTAGGGATGGTGACTCCACCACCTCCCTGGTCAACCTCTTCCAATGCTTAATAACTCTCTTGGTGAAAAAGTTCTTCCTAATGTCCAGTATAAAGTTCCCCCAGCACAACTTGTGTCTATCATGACAAGAAAGACAAATTTGGTGCTGGAGTGTATCCAAAGATGGGTGGGCAATGAAGCTGATGAAGGTTCTAGAGAACCAGTCTTATAATACATGGCTGAGGGAGCTGAGGTTGTTTAGTCTGAAGAAGAGTAAGCTCAGGAAAGACCTTATCGCTCTCTACAATTACCTGAAAAGAGGCTGTAGAGAGGTGAGAATCAGTCTCTTCTCTCAAGTAATAAGCAATTGAAGAGGAAATGGCCTCAAATTGCACCAGGGAAGGTTTAAATTAGATATTGATAAAAATTTGCTTCATTGAAAGTATTGTCAAGCATTGGAACAGGCTGCCCAGGGATGTGGTTGAGTGTAGTCCAATCTCCCTGCTCAAAGCTGTGTCATTTATAGAAGCCTGCCCACAGCCACATTCAGTCAGGTTTGGAATATGTCCAAGGATAGAGACTCCATAGTCTCTCTGAGTAAGTTGTGCCACTGTTTGACCACTCCCAGAGTAAAAAAGCATCTCCTATGTTTAACTGGAATTCCCTGTACTTCAGTTTGCACCTGCTGCCTCTCATTCTTTCCCTGAGTATCACCGGCATCTAGATATAAATTTCTTGATGAGAACAGCTACTTTTCGGTTGAGTTGGCAGATATCTAATAGCACAAAATACTGCTCCAGAAAAATGTGACAGAAGAAAGGCTTGTTAAAATTGCTGAATTAATTTCAGACCATCATACTTTTGATCTCTATGCTAGAACTCTGAAAACATGAAAAATTAATTCCAAAATTTTATCAGATTATTAGATATGGGCCACTATGTTGTTCTATTTTAAAGGGCAAAAACCAAAGCAACAGTGTTTCTCAACATTAAAAGAAATCATTCTGCCTACTGGAACAGCTCTTAGAGCACTCAGGTTCCTCATGAGGTCACATATTGCTGCTTGTTTTGCTATGTCATGTTTCACTCACCGGATGTGGTAACAAATTGAGGTGATACACAGAAAGTCTACTAAATTTTTATTCAGTCTCTGATTACTTAGGGTCTACATGGTATTTTAAGCATAACACAGCAAATGAAATCAATTTCTCCATTTTCTCTCTTACTCCAGCCTAAAACATTTCACTTCTTCTCATTTCACACAGTGAAGTTGTGACAAATTAGTAGGTAACCCTGAATATTACAGAAATTACATTATTTTATTTTTAATAAAAAAGCCTAAGTTATTTTAGGATGAAAAACATGATCAGTCATACAAGTCATACAAGAAACTATTTTAGAGCAGTTATTGCATATAACGTCTAAAATGCCTTAAAATATGATCTGTGCTTTTATTCTTTCAAGAACACCAAAAAACTTATCATGATGTCAGCAGGGGTTATATTTGTATATTTATATACTGATTAAAGAAAAAAAGAAAACATAATTTCAACTTAAACTTTAGGCTTGTACTGTCAAGAGCATTTATTAATAGGTTGTAGACTACACCTGGAATATAAGTTTCTAAATGCTGCATTTGTTACTCTCATAGTGCACTGTAAGAATTATGGTTTTACAAGCTGTTAATAACAAACAGTATGGATCTATTTCCTTTCAGTAGATTGCTACTGACCTCCTTTTTAAAATTGTGTATCTGTCAAATGGCATAATGTTGACTTTATCAATTAATAGTATCTTGCTAGATGTCTTCATGCAGACAATAGAAATATATCTTAGACAGGCACAGGAAAGAAGTTACCCTGATATGGTCTGTTTCTTCCAAATTCTAAGACAAACCTAGACAGATAAAGAAAACTATGAGGGGTTTGTATTTTTTACTTTTTCCCACTGTAACTTATAGTCACTGATGAAGCTTCACAATTTTTAAGGCATAATATGAAAGATGGCTAAAAAATCAGATTTGGTGCATGGGTCTTAAAAGCCATTAGAGAATAGCTTGTCCATGCCCTTGCTATATTGTGCCCAGCATTTTTATAAAAGGATAAGTGTCACACAATGATAAGACATGATGGCTGATGCTGATCAATAACAACCTTTCATCTGATATGCTACAGAAATCACACCAGAACTGTTACTATTTTTAATATCTTTAACAGAGAAGTGCATGCTTACAGCCTTACTTCAGACTTAACAGTATTTCCCATTTGTTGGCTTTTCCTTTTCCACAAATGTAAATTGCTATCTTCTAAAGACTAACATATTTTGCAATATATTTTTCAATTTAGTATTTAATCAGAAATGGTTGACAGTAAACAACAAAAAGCATGGAAACAGCAGAAGGTAAGGAAATTATGAGCTGTGAAAACAGCTGGAGTGAATTTCTGTGGCTCTTTGAAACAAATCTGTTGCAACTACACATTGTAATAATTGAAAATCAATATTTCAAACATTTTAGCTTTAGGAGGTTTTTTTCTGTTTCTTGCTTACCTTCCCCTAGTAAGATAGAAAGACCTGATGGATGTGCATAGGAGAAAACATTTTTAAAAATTTATTAGTTTCTTTACCCTCTCTGTAAGATTCCCACTCGCACTGGCTTGCATAAATGGAAAGTAATTAAGCAGGAATGTAAAGAATAATTATGGAGACTATTGATGCTGAGTTGTGTGTTGCCTGTCTTATTGACCACTGAGACTCTTATAGGCAGGAGGGAAGAAAGTAGTCTGTTCAAGCCTGGTAGACTAACACCATCAAGACCTACTGGAAAAGCAGATCTTGATTTTCTTTAAAGGCCATCACCCTAATCAGCAATTTATGTTTTGCAAGTGCTCTAAATTTGATCAGTTTGCAGCTCATTGAAGTTTATTAAAAGGTTATTATGACTGCTGTCACCATATTGTCTACACTTCATCTCATCAAAATTACAGAAGACATTAGAAAAGCAAGTCTTTAGCAAAATTAGTTCAGAGCATAAAGAACTTGACAGGCATTATATGTCATATTACTACTGAAGACAGAATGAAGGTGTGGAAGCAAATACTTGTCCCTGAGACATTTTTAGAGGTTCAGATAGACATTCCATGGCCATTTCACTACCTCTTCATTCCTATTAAGTACTATTTTTATTAGAGAAAATTCAGTTTGTGCTTTCTGCCACCCAGCACTAAGAGGACATCTTACCCTGAAAATTAAAATACCTTCACTTTTTTCAGTCTCCAGCTACTAATAGGAAAACAATTAGGAAAATAAATTATGAATGAGAATTTTTTAGTTTATTTCATTATAGCTATTATATTTATTATATAAAATATCAGCAAGCTTCTTTTTTCCTTTAGAAAAAAAATAAACTCTAATATTTTGTTATTTGAAAAAGTCTAACATATCCTCTCTCTGCCCAATATCCCAAAGTGACTGCACTTTAGTTTATATAAGTTCTTGAACATCTGAAATGCTTGTATCTTCTGTTTGTTAACTCATTGAAAAACATCTATGAAAACATCTGTGAAAAACATCTATACACAAATTATATAGAGTATTGATTAGATATCTAAAATTGCAAAAGACAGCTTATTAATATTTTTCTTTTCTAAGGCAAACAAGGAATGACTGTATATATAAACACATGACTATGTCACACAATCACAGAATCTTAAGGATTAGAAGGGACCTCAAAAGATCATCTAGTCCAATGCCCCTGCTAGAGCAGGACCATCTAGAGTAGGTCACTCAAGAACTCATCCAGGTGGGTTTTGAATGTCTCCAGAGAAGGAGACTCAACAACATATCTGGGCAGCCTGTTGCAGTGCTCCATCACCCTCACAGTGAAGAAATCTTTCCTTATGTTTCTTTGGAACCTCCTATGCTCTAGTTTGTACCCATTGCCGCTTGTCCTATCATTGGACATCACTGAGAACAGCCTGGCTCCATCTTCCCTTTAGATATTTGTAAACATTATTGAGGTCACCCCTCAGTCTCCTTTTCTCCAAGTTGAAGTGTCCCGCTCCCTCAGCCTTTCATCATAAGCTCCACTCCCTTCATCATCTTGGTGGCCTTGAGCTGAACTGTCTCCCGCAGGCTCCCTGTCCTTCTTGAACTGAGGGGCCCTGAAGTGGACACAATATTCCAGATGTGGTCTCACAAGGGCAGAGTGGAGGGGGAGGAGAACCTCTCTCGACCTGCTGCCCACAGCCCTTCTCATACACCCCAGGATGCCATTGGCCTTCTTGGCCATGAGAGAACATTGCTGCCTCATGCTCATCCTGCTGTCCACCAAGACCCCCAGGCTCTTTTCCCCTACATTACTGCCTAAGAGTTCATTCCCCAATCTGTACTGGTACACGGGGTTATTATTTCCCAGGTGCAAGACTCTACACTTGCCCTTATTGAATTTCATTAGATTTTTACCCATCCAACTCTCCAGCCTGTCCAGATCTCTTTGAATGGCAGCATAGCCTTCTGGTGTGTCAGCAAACTTGCTGACAGTGTCCTCTGATCCCTCATCAAGATCATTAATGAATATATTGAACTGTAGTAGTCCCAGAACTAACCCCTGAGGGACTCCACTAGATACAGGCCCCAACTAGACCCTGCCCCATTGATCACAACTCTCCACCTTCTTCCCTTCAACCAGTTAACAACCCACCTCAGTACTTAATCATCCAGCCCACACTTTCTCAGTTTTGCTGCGAGGATGCTGTGGGAGAGAGTGTCAAATGCTTTACTAAAATCAAAATAAAGCACATCCACTGCACTACTACTATCTATCCACCTGGTTACATCTTCATAAAAGGCTCTCAGGTTGGGCAAACATGATTTAAGTACATTATACTAATTATAATTAGTATAATTTCTGTTGTTGCTGCATATGGTAATTTTCTTCTATGTAGCAAAATCCACGTGAGAAACCCCTCTTGTTATGCTATGATTTCTTTTGAGTAGTCACCTTCATGTATCTCTACATTTACTAGTTTCAATTTTTATTAGATGTGTCTCTTTCCAAGTGATTGTTAGTGTTACCATTCTGTGTTGAAACAGTACTTTCTGTAAATGTTATGTTACCCTGATATTTTGGATTACATCTTCTGCTCCATAATTTAACTTGTGGTCTCTGCTCAGTAATCTAATAATGTGTGTGTAAACGTAAAAGTGGTTTTGGAATGTCAAATGTGCTTATTCAAGTACCTTACCTTTAATCATACTGGATTAAAGCATCACGAATCTCGAAATATCTTTGAGCCATCAACTATTCCTTTAAATTGAAACTTATGTTCTAAAATGTGTATTTAGTCATAGCAGTAGTGAAAGCAGGAATCTCTTAATATCATTGGCATATTAAAGAGTTTGTGTGTATAGATATGTAATTACAATGCATGCATATTAAATGCATATAATGATGACTGCTGATAATGATGACAACCTGAATGTGAATCATTTCAATTGAAATGCATAGTAGGATTTTTTTGTTTAATGAAGCTCGAAGGAAAACTGAAAACTAATATTTCGCCTATCTGCCCAAATACAGTGACATTGTTAGAAGTCTTAGCTTATATTTCCTATCTACTAATCAACTAAAACTATTAAGTAAGAATAAGCTACTTTTTCAATTGTTTAAGAGGATACACACTTGTGAATAATGAAGCAACATAAAATTAATTTATGAATAATAAAAATTATGTTATAAATATACAGAACTTCACAACATAAATGATAGGTTAGAACATTTTCTTCCTGATTCAACATGGGAAAGCATATCCAGAAACTTAGTCCGAGCAGAAAAAAAAAGTCAAGTATCATCTATTTTCTCTCATACGTCCTGAAACAAAAAATCTTGAACTCTTATTCCACATCAATTGAATTGTATTGGAGACCTGACATTCAAAAATCAAATCCTTATAATAGTAATAATGCAATAGGCTGTAGTACAAACAATTTATAAATACATTTGACTAGGTGCTAAGTTATTATTATAACTGTGATTAATACTATTATTGTTATACACTTCATCATTTATATCACTTCTTAAAATGCAATACATTCAAAAAAACAAAGTTCTATATTATTATGGATTAATGTAATGCATAATACCTTGCTTTGGTGACATAGATAAAATAAGAAGAATGAAAAGCAACTTTAAATTTCATTCCAAGTATCTTTTAAATGTTCTCACTAACTTTGTCAAGGAACTGGTAAATCAGGTCCCAGTGGTCATTGCAAAAACTGTATCAATTCTTAAGGAGGTGATTAACTGCAAAACAGCAGTCAAACTTGAAAGTAGTGTTAATAGCTACCTCCTTATTAAATGTATTTTCTGGAAACTAAGCTTTGATTCTTCTCACTCTTCTTAATTCTTGCCTGTAACTAATTTCTAAGGCAAGCAGGTGTGATTTAAGGGCACCTATGCTTTGTTCCAGTACTGTAGTCACTGGGAGATCAATGCTTGCAAAATATGTTAAACTACTGAAAGACAGTGCTGGTATAGAAATTTGTATTGTTTGTTCTTGTTCTCATATAACACATGCAGAAGAATAAAGCAAGCTAGGATTGAAACAAAAAAAGTACTTGATAATGTCATTACTGTAAAATTTTGTGGTGTTTTGGTGGCTTGATTCCTTCTTGCTGAGTTATTTCCCACAATAATTGGAATTCAAGTGTAGAGTGAACTAATTCTCCTGAGTTTACTTAGCAGGAATTGTGTTCACAGCCACATATAGTAGTTTTCATTAAAAGGATAACGACAAAAGTCATATGTTATCTTGAGTTTAGAATTTCTTACATAATAGAGTGTCACAAATTCCATTACTCAAGGAACATCTGCCCTTGGTCCCTTAATCAAAATCTCCCATATCATTCTCTTCCTGTAATTTTTGAAAGCACAACAGCTTGTGAGTCTTCTGGGAGAATACAGTATTTCCCTCAGGCAAACAGATAATTTGAGGCCCCTTCATAATCAATTGCCAAATACCTTCCATTTTGCTGTATGTATTTCTCCTGATTCAAGAAGCTACATGAGATTTCTCGAGTAGCAAGAGGTCAACAAAGAGGAAAGGCAGTAAAGATAGAAGATTCAAAATGAAACAAAAAATAGAAGTTATATAAATGGCATTTACTTGCCACGTGATGAACCAAAGTATTGTTCAGGGGAATTAGCCGATGCTGAGTAACGAATATTCAAAACATTAGCAAGGAGCAAGTGCCCACAGGAGACCTCATAGCACTCCGTTAGCTGGCAGATTCATACTAGCGGCTGCCAACAGCACAAAAGATTATCAGAAGTTACAACAAAAGAAAGAACAATGAAAGGAAACTATATCTTGCATCTCAAATGCCAACAAGAGTCAAGCAGTCTTTTACAGGGGATAGATGATATTCCACTTATTAATCAAAAAATACTGTCAGAATTTTTTTATATTTCAGTCTCATTAAAATACTAATACCAATAGCTCTGTTTAAATATTTAAAACATGAATGTGGAAATATTTTTAGTTAAGCAATGTGTTTAGCATTCTAATACCAAAAAGTTTTGTCTGGAGTAAGATCTCAGTCTAAGCATTCAGTTGTGACTGTCACTTTATAAGGTATCTCTCACCTCTCTTATTACAGAATCATGGAATCATAGAATCCTTTGGGTTGGAAAAGAACTTCATATTATTGAGTTCAACCACTGACCTAGAACTGCCAAGCCAACCACTATACCATGTCCATCAGCACTTCATATATGCATCTTTTAAATATCTGCAGGCATAGGGATTCTACCACTCCCTGGGCAGCCTATACCAGTGTTTAATAACCCTGTCAGTGAAAAAGTTCTTCATAATCTCCAATCTAAACCTTCCCTGGCACAACTTGAGCCCATTTCCTCATGTCCTATCATTCACTACTGGAGAAAAGAGATTGACCCTCACCTCACTATCATCTCCTTTCAGGTAGTTATAGAGAGTGATTATGTCTCCTCTCAGCCTCCTCTTCTCCACGCTAAGCATCCCCTGCTACCTCAGATAGTCCTCATAAAACTTGCTCTCTAGACCCTTCGCTAGCTTTGTTTACCATCTGAATGTGTGACCATGCTCCAGCTCAATGTCCTTCTTGTAGTGAGGGGCTCAGAACGGGACGCAGTATTTGAGGTGCGGCCTCACCAGTGCTGAGTACAAGGGGACTACCAGTTCCTTGGTCCTGCTGACCACATTGTTTCTAATACAAGCCAAGATGTCATTGGCCTTCTTGGCCAGCTGGGCACTCTGCTGGCTTATATTCAGCTGGCTGTTGATTAACGCACCTATGTCCTTTTCTGCAAGGCAGCTTTCCAGCCACTCTGCCCCAAGCCTTGTAGCATTGCATGGGGTTGTTGTGGCCCAAGTGCAGAGCTTGTTACTTGGTCTTGTTGAACCTCATACAATTGGCCTCACCCCTTCAATCCAGCCTGTTCAGGAACCTCTCAAGGGTCTTCCTGCTCTCAAGCAGATCTACACTCCCACACAGCTTGGTGTCATCTGCAGACTTACTTAGGGTTCAGTCAGTCTCCTCATTTTGATCACTGATAAAGATATTTAACAAAACAGGCTCCAGCACTGAGCCCTGGGGAACACCTCTGGTGAACAGCCATCAATTGGATTTAACTCCCCCCACACTCTCTGGGCCTGTCCATCCAACCAGTTTTCCACCCACTGCAAAGTGAGTCTATCCAAGCCATGGGCAGCCAGTTTCTCCAGGAGGATGCTGTGGGAGACTGTGTCATTGGCTTTACTAAAGCCTAGGATGACCACACCCACACATAGCCTTTCCCTCCTCCACTAAGCAGATCATCTTGTCACAGAAGGAGATCACGTTAGTTAAGCAGGACCTGCCTGTCATAAAGTTATGTTATCATGCAGGGTTAAAAATAAATGTAATTTAATATATATATTTCCTGAAATAGTTGTGCCACTTAATCTAACTAGCATGCGTAGTCATGAAAATGGATGTGTGGCTTTCAAATGTGCTACCTGAGTAAAAATATCTGAGTAAAAACATTCCAGAGACTATGATGCATACACAGCTGTCTAATATACAATAATGACAATAGCACTGTATCTGCACTGCTTGAATTTAAAAGAAATTGCATACTTAGTACGTTGAGAAGTTTTGGCAGTTTCTAGTGTTGCACAGTAAATATGTTTCTCTCTGATTATGTTTGAATGTAATCCAAACATAACAAATTGTAGCACATATGCATGTACTTATAAGTATGAACTGTGTTATGGGTGGTGGCTTTTTTCTCATTCTGGAGAAGAAAAAACATTTCACAGTGAGGGTGGTGAAACACTTGAACAGGTTACACACAGCTGTGGAATCTCCCTTCTTGAAAGAATTTAAAATTTGACTGAAATTGACCCCTGAGGATCTCATCTCACTTGACTCAGCTTTTAGCAGGCAGTTGATCCAGATGAACCCCAGAGTTTCCTTTCAAACTGTGCCTAGGAAGCTAGGAGTGTATACAAATCCCTGGATCTTTTCCTTATTTGACACCTAATGCGTTAATGTCAGTCTCTGATATAAATAAGGAAGGTTAAAATTGGTACCTGCTACAAAAGATCCAAGTAGATTCACAGCCTTCCTTCACAACATCCTGAGTCACTAAAACAGATGAAATTCTAAAACTGCACCCAGTTCCACTGTAGAAAAGAACTTGATGAGAAAAACTAAAGAAAAACTAAATGGAAGAGAGATTTATAGGTTTGGTCATTTAGAAACTCACCAGAGGTGAAAGGAACTTTCAAAACAGGTTCATCGTGGAGACTGGAAGGGAAAATAAGGGTCATTGCATCCAAAAGAAATCATTAGATGTATGCTGACAGAAGCTTAAAGCTTAGAATTTTTTAAGCATTGCACGCACAAAGAACTATATGATTTTCTCATATACAAAGACTAATGATACACTTCTAACACTTGCCCTAAGCAAGAAAAGTATCTTTAAAAAAACATGCACTACTCTCAATTACAGTAAGGCATTTTAGAAAAGTTATCTGGCAGTGCTATTGCTACACTATCTGAATACAACATGAGCAGCCTAGATACTGACAATAGCTCTGAAACTTTTTATCTTCTGGGACAGGCTTGACAGGACAATGAAAAAAAAAAGGGTTTGTAATTGATTGTTCATGTGTGTCAATGTATTAACATCATTAATTACAATTTGTAATAATATTGTTAATTATAATTGTTAGCCTAATCTGCTACTAAATGTATCTCTTTATTTTCTGCCTCTCGTTGTATGAGGAATATCAACTGAATGCAGCAGAAAACACTGCAAAGACACGCAAGCTTGTCTCAAAGAGTCTCATGTATTTACTTTTAGGAGTGTCGCATTCAGCAGAAATACTAAGCTTGAACCCTGGGAAGCAACAGCCCCAGACACCAGCATACACTGAGGGATGTCCATCTAGAAAGCAAGTTTGCAGAAAAAAAACTGAGAGGCCTGATGCACAGCAAGTTGCCCATGAGCCAACAATATGCCTTTGCTACAAAGAAGGCTAATAGTATCCTTGGCTTCAGTAGGAGGAGTGTTGTCAGCAGGTCAATGAAGGTTATTTGTCTCCTCTACTCTGCACTGGTGAGGCCACAGCTGGAGTGCAGGGTCATACTTCTGGACTCTCCAGTATATGAAAGATATATATCTACTGCAGAGAGTTCAGCAAGGGACCATGAAGATGATGAAGAGACTGGAGCATCTCTCCTATAAGAAAAGGCTGAGAGAGCTGGGACTATTCAGCCTGGAGAAGCGAAAGCTCAGGTTGGATTTTAAATAGTACAAAGAAGACAGAGCCAGGCTCTTTTCAGTGGTGTCCAGTGGCAGGACATGAGTCAAAAAGCACAAATTGAAACACGATAGGTTTGATCTGAACAACAGCACATATATTTTTACTGTGAGGGTAACTGAGCACTGGTACAGATCGCCCAGTGGGGTTGTACAGTTTCCATCCCTGAAGATATTCAAAAGCAGTCTGGATATGGTCCTGGCTTCTGTGTAACCCTGCCTGAGCAAGAAAAGTGGACAAGATGACCTCCAGAGCTCCCTTCCAAGCCTAGACACTCTGTGACTCTGTGAACTTCAAAATGACAAATTGTTTATTAGCTCTATACAGAGCTAATAGACTTTGCCTCTACCTATATTTTATTATCTGAGATGAATATCAAAGCAGTGAATATTTTGAACAGTATTTTTCTTTTTGGCACCCCTAATAGCAATATAAACTCTGTCAACATCTCAGCTCTTATTCAGATAAATAAACCATCTCTTAATACTCCTGTCTAACTTCTAAAGATAGAGGTGTTTGGTCTTTCTATTGTTACACACTGATGTCAACCTGTAATTATAGTAGAACACTGAAGAAAGACAAAAATTTAAAAAGTAAATATTAACTTTGGCTACTTTCTTCTGGTTTTGCAAAGTCTTAGTTTAAATATGATCTTCAATTTCAGACAAATATTTATTTTTTAATTACGATCTCCCTAGTGGCACATGGAAGGAAGATGTGGCTTGTGGACCTAAACTTTCAGGAACCTTTTAGGAAGTTATGAAGCTGGCACGATTCAGTTACATCCTTTTCTCACTGAAGTAAAATGATCACCACTTCCATTAACTGTTCTTGTTATAATGCTTGCATTGTAGTTTCTGTAATTTGTGTGTTTGCAATCTAAAATTTAAATGAAAAAATTGTGAAATCTAAATTGTATTTTGCCTCTGTTTTTATTACAACGTGAAATTTTGGAGCAGGAAATTTTAGCCCTGTCCACAACCAGAGTCAGATATCTGTCTCACGCAAGATCTTCTAAATTACTGTGTTCTCCACTCCTTGGCTATACCTCTGGTGTACTTGCATCCTACCAGGAGTGTAACTCTGCTAACCATTTCCATATAGTGGAGTTTCAAACAGTTTTGGAATTATGCCAGAAATCATCAATTCTGAGTGCCATGTTTTGAAATCACATTACTCTTTATGATGAAATGCCAACCAAAATCCAGTTGGACTCTGCAGTTCTTGCCACTGAATCTCTATTTTCAAGCAAAATGCTTACTACTGCTGCCCCTTACTAATTCTTCTAAAAGAATTCACTACTTATTTCTGAATGAGTATGGGGATAAGCATGCAAATGTATGTGCAGCTATTTCATTTTAAATGGGTTTACCTTCATCATTTATCTTTAATTGTTTGGGTTTCTATTCTAAATCTGAAGTGCTCTACATATGCTATTTCTTGCAAAAGTGTCCCTCAATTAAGCTCTGTGTTTTCATATTCATCGTCTTAATTGTTTCTAGAGGTACTCTATCATCATAGCATAATGCAATCCAAAAGCTGAAATACTAACCTGTTCCTCTATTCTTCAACACAAAATACAGTTTAAGAATCCAAGCTGGGTCTGATTTCCAAAGGCATTTTATAATCCCTGGTATTCAAACTGAATAATATCTAATAACACAGTGGCTGAGTTGCATTGCCCATGAATACCATTTCAATTTTTTTTAGATATTGTGTAAAATTTTTTTAAACCATGACAAATGATGAGAATGGTTATGTTGAACACACACTGCAGAATAGATCTGACCAATATCTAATACAGTGTAATAAAACAGCTTGATAAAATGCTATAAAATATTATAGTATAGCTATGAAATTTCTGGAATTCTTAGTTATACAAAATAATTTCTAATAATATTTTCATTATCTTTGAATAACAAAAAATGTAAAAATCAACAATTCAATTTTGTGTGTGTGTGTGTTTACAATATTTGGTTTATCAACATTCTGGCTATTTGTTTACACATTCAGTGGCCAACTTAAAAGTTATTTGAATTTAACTTTGATTGCACTATTCCATATCACTGATTCCAGAATTACACAGCTTGAGTTTCTTCATCTTAAAATAAACAGAAATGCTAAGCACAAAATAAAGAATTAGAAGCTAAAGACAGATTGTTCTATGGTAGGTCTTTATTCTAAAAACTGGTATAGGTATACAGAGATATGCATGTAGACCCTAAACATATAACTTTGTGGTTGCTTTTTATTGTTTAATATTGTCAGACTACAAGACTAAAGATACAAGCAAAATAATTCTGTTTCAGTGCAAACCTAAAATATCCTGACCATCATTTTTAGCTCATTTAGAATCAAATCATTAATCGTTTTTTTAAAAAATGCCAACTATGATCCTCCACAGTGGAAGACTATTTCCCAGGATTAAATAATTCCACAGTAACAAGCTGCCTAGAATGCAACTGCACTTCAGGGTCTCTTTCTCAATGCTTCTGCACTTTTTTAGGGTACAGACACACCCAAAGCTCTGATGTGGTTTCTCTGACAGATCTACAGCCCAGGGTTGCCATTGTGCACAAACATATGCTTTGGCTTCTTTCCCTCTGAAAACCACACAGAAAAGGAGTGTGAGATATATGAGAGTTTTATTTATTCTCCATAAAAATATTTAAAGACCCTTTTTTTTTTTCAGTTAATGTTCACTGACTAGGAACAATGGGAATCATAAGTGTGATTGAATACATGAGTCTGAAGTAGAAGAATATTCATAAATATTGCTCTCAGCTGTATTTTAAATACTAACGTCTATAGGTAGCTTCAGTGTACTGCTACTACAGATGGAGTATCCAGGCATCAAGAGTACTGTGCAATAAAGCTTCACTAGGATATATAGATTAAAAAGAAAAATTCAGTCTTTAATGTATGAACTAAGTAATGTAACAATGAATCCATGGTGACCATTCAAAATAAATTTCAAGAAAAAGAACAATTTATTTGCTTCATAAAAACCTGTGAAGCATTCAGATTGAATAAAGTAAGCAGAATGCAGCAATATAAATCTTTTTAATTTACATCCAGGGCTTCATTATGCATATTTTATAGCACTCCACAGAACTTTAATTTACAGATTTTTGGAATGTTACCAACCCCAAAGAAGTGCTAAACACGCCTGTTGGAACATTTAACCAAAGTAAGTCACTTGAGATTTCCTTAATGAGTGCAGAATTATCATTTATTTGCATTCTTAGTAGATTTAAAGCAGCAAGGTCTATTAACAAGATAATGGTAAATGCTATTTGAATGTTAGTCTTCAGCAAACTATTCACTAAAATGAGTAACGCAATGTACAAATTTTATAGTATGTAACTAAATTGAGCCAGCATTTGCTCAGCTCATTTAGGTAGGTAATTTGACTCAAAATGGCCAGTCACTGAACAATATGCAGCTGAACAGACTCAAGCAAATAACTAATAAAAACTCTGGAACACATCTCTAGTCTTCGTAGAACTTTAATATTGATTTTCCTAAATACAGAGAAGTATATATAGAATGAAATGCAAACTTAGAATGAAAGACTGATAGAATAGTAGGGGTTGAAAGGCAGCTTTAGAGATCATCTAGTCCAATCCCCTTGCTAAATCAGGTCCACCTGAATCATGTCATCACGGAACATGTCAATGAGGGTTTTGAAAACCTCCAGAGAAGGAGACTTCACAACCTCCCAGGGCAGCCTGTTCCAGTGCTCCATTACTCTCACAGTAAAGTACTTTTTTTCTCATGTTTAAGTAAAACTTTTTGTGTTCCAGCTTTTGTTCTGTCACTGAAGAAAACAGAAAAAAGTGCCACCGCATCCTCTTGACATGCACCTTTCAAATGCTTGCAAGTATTAATGAGATTCCCCCTTAGTCTTTTGTTCTCCAGCCCCATGTCTTGCAGCCTTTCTTCATAGGAGAGATGTTACAGTCCCCCGATCATCTTGGTGGCCCTGCACTGGACTCTCTCCAGTTCCCTATCCCTCTTGAGCTGTAACTCAGAACTGGACACAGGACTCCAGATGAGGCCTCACTAGAGCAGAGCAGAGGGAGAGTAGAACCTCCTTTGACCTGCTGGCCACACTCTTCTTGATGCATCCCAGGATGCCTTTGGCCTTCTTGGCCATGTGGGCACATTGCTGGCTCATGTTTAGTTTGCTATCCATCAGAACTCCCAGATGCCTTCCCACAGAACTGAGAGAACAGAAGAAGTTGCCATCACAACCTCTCTATATAATTAAGAATCTGATGTAGGCCTATCAGGGATATTTTTTATTTTTTTTAATAAACCTGACCACTGAAAAAAACTTATAGTCTAACAATGCATTACATTTCTACAGATTGGAAATCCTTAGTATTTATTTGAGCTCTACAGTGATTTTTAAGGGCTTGGAAAAAAGAAAAAATTGCTTTAGGAACATGAAAACTCTCATCTGTTGATGGGGCAACAGTTACTTCTATGACATTTAGTACTAGTATATGTGAAAGTGAAATAAGCAATCCCTCTGATCCCACGTGCACTCAATCAACTGCCAAACATAGCTGCATAACTCATTTCCACTATGAGCTGGATAGTACATTTATCATAGCAAAAGAGCAGTTGCTTAAAAAGCTATTACTATTAGAATGAATTGGGAAGCATATGTCTTATGTGAAATTATTCAAATTTCTGCATCTCACAAAAAAAAACCCCAATTTATCAGAGTAAGTTTTGTTTCTCTCTCTAAAACATAAGTCCTTGTTGTTTAATTATTTTTTTCAATAAATTAACCTTTATTCCTTCTTAGAAGAATTAAGTTTTAAATTACAGAGAAATTAGGACACACAAGATGTAGCAGTCAAATCTCAACGTGATCAACAATAGTATTGAAACAATAATGTAAACAGGTTGACTTGGATCTTAGTTGTTACAATTGGTTGGTTTGGGATTCACTTTTTGCTGTACTAAAATATTTAGCTCCCAAGCTCTCTGCAGTGCAAATCCAGACAAGTTCAGGAAACCAGAAAAAAGACAGGGATTTAGTCCTCATTTTTCTACAGGGCTTCAAAGCAGACAATGAAGAAACTCACAGACTCCCTCAAGAGCAGAGTCATCAGCTGATTTAGGAAGTGTTTTTTTGTACTGATTTATCCTATTGCACTACAACTTTGTATTTGAGATGGCACAAATTGACTTCATACTCAACAGCTGGTGCAGTCTCTGGTATTCTGGTCAAGACTGACTAGCTGATTGAATGACAACACACATCTTTTCCTATGTATATACCCAAGACATCTTCAAAGGAAGGCAGGGAATCGTAGAAATCTCTGTCCCAATCAGCAGCTGGGAGAAAGCTGACATCAGATTGTAAAAGGTTGCACAATATGTATTTGCCATTCCATATATACTCTGTCATTGTGCCAAACACTCAGGCCTCATGACGATTTTTAAATTCCAAAACTATTTTGGGAAATGGTATGATTCTAGTTCCATTGTATATGGAAATGTAAATACCTAAACAACACAAAGAGTGATGTAAGATTTACTTGCTAATTTAAAGGTATTTAGCATGTGCCATGTTTTAATTTAATTTAAACATAATTCTTTTTAATGATATAGACAAACTTGAATGCAACGATCCTTACAGCTTCTGTCATGACACATTCTGCTGGAATATGTCATACAGAGGTTAGAATTTGCATAAACATAGACAAAAAAACAAGCATTAACAACCAGATCAGCTACATTAGATACTGAACATTTGCAATTCCTTTTTAGACTATTGTTATCTGTAAACAGTGGGGAATTTATGAAATATTTATACAGTATATAATGAACGACCTCTAAAACTGCTGATTATCATTTTGTTGCTCAATAACCCTAGAAATGTCTCCAAAGACAAATACTGAAACATCATCACATGCTTTAATCTTTAGAAGACATGTAGTTATAAGGAATGCACGTTGATATGAAGGTTAAGTCAATGTGTAGAGTATCAAAGTTGGTGAAATGCATCTAATTTTGACTACCATGGATTGGACTCGATATATGCAACTTAAAAGTAAGAAGGATATGGTATTAAAAATGACACTGAGCCAAAAACATGACTTTAAAAGCAAACAAACAATGCTTGTTCTAGTCTGTGATCGTAACGGCTAAGAACTAAATGTGATCAAAAGAAATGAGAAGTCTAAATTCATTTCAGCAATTTTTTAATTCCAGACTGTTACACATTTGTATGTGTTTTTCATCTTAAAAAATGATAGACACACCAAATTCTTTACTAGCAAGAAGTTATTATGACACACAAAATAGGTCTTTCTTCCATTTTTCAGGATTCTGAACAAAAAACATTGAAGTATGTAATCCAGACGATGTTACATCCAGCACATGTAAAATGGTAGGCTGATGCAAAAAAAAAAAAAAGGATTTTAACACCAAAACAAACAAAAAACCCAAGAACTGATGGTGTTATCATGATTGCTTCTCAGAAAATAAAAAGCTGTCTGTAAAAATAGGTAGAAATAGGAGGAATGATTTTAATGAATACAGTGTTCAGGGAGTAACTTGCAACATGAATGGGGAATGATATTCTCAAAACGTCTTTTATATATGTGTGCATGACTGTATATGCATGCATATGTGTTGTCTGTCTATGGCATTTCTAGTGCTTTTTAATCTACAGCTGCAGTTAGTTTATGAACTATATAATGCACTGTACCAGTGGACAGGATATTTTTCATTTTCATAATAAATTCACAATGTTAGCTCAGTGCTTTATGCACTTCTACAAAGCAATTACTGATTTTCCTTCTTGCTAGATATATTTTTGGAAGCAAAGGCATTCCAATGTAATCAACGATTTAGATGACAAGCACCTTTGTACAAGGAACTCAGTTCTTTCCTAACATGCATCTTTATGCTTATCTTCTGTTGTCAAAGGCAGCAGCAGGCAATAAGTTTTACTCACCATTAAAAACAAGAATGGTATTGTTTTATTTTAATCTGACATTTTATTACTAGTAAAAAATGTATCAATATAAGACGCCCAGGCTCAGAAGGCCTATCCAATGCTGTCAATAACTTTTAGACTAGAGATTCAAATACATATTCCGGCAGTTCTTAAAGAGCGTTAAGAAATAGTGCTGTTTACCAAACTTGGTTTCCAGATAGATGAGGTTTTAATTACAGAATCACTTAGGATGGAAAAGACTTTGAAGATTAGTCAGTCCAACCATTAATCTAGCACTGCAGTGGCAACCACTAAACCATGTCCCTCAGCACCTCACCTACATGTCTCTTGAATTCCTCCAGGGATGGTGATGACTCAGCCTCCTTAGGCAGCCTTGTGCCAGTGTCCAGCAATCTTTCAGTGAAGTTTTTACAAATATCTTATCTCAACCTCCCCTGGTGCCACTTGAGGCCACCTCATTTCATCCTGTGCTTTGTAGCTTGGGAGAAGACCGACTTACCTCGCCAGGACCTCCTTTGATGAAATTAAATTGGAAGAGGTGGCTGATAAACCAGAAGGCTGTGCTGCCATTCAGTGAGATCTTGACTGACTTGAAAGTTGGGCAGATGTCACGGTTTAGGCCCATCAGGGGACAAAAGACTATGATTAGACTCAAATACTACAGACTTTAGAATTCCCAAAGGGCAGGGAAAGCTTAATTGCTGCTTACGGTCCCAGACAAAACAGACAAGGCTACTCAGCTTGGGGAATAAAATAGAAAAAAGCATAACCATAAAACCCCAAAACATAATAAACAGAATGCAGCACAGAATGGTACAGTGATGAAGAGCACAATCAACCCTTTAAGACCACATTCTCCATACTCCTCTTCCCAGGCTCAGAGTCCTGATCCCGGTGTCTTTATCTCTTCCTCCACTGAATAGCTCAGTGTGCCAGGGAGTGGGGGTTTCAGTCAGTCTGTTCCTGATAGTTTATGCCATTTTTCTCTCCTCAGGGCAACCGAGCTCTGCACCAGTCCTCCCTGTTCCTCTGCAAGTACCTCACACACACAGCAGCTCTGCACGGATCACTCTGACGTGTTCATTCCAAAGGCTGCAGCTCCTCTCTGCCTCTTGTGTGCTCTGCAGCCAGCAGACTCTCCAGGACAGCCTGCACCATGGCCATCTCCTCACAGAGTCTCTCACCTGTCTAGGCACACTCACACAGAGCTGCTGGTGGCTCTCAGTCCTGCCATTGTCCTCCATGGGTGGCAGGGGTACAGTCTGCATTCTCACCACAGGTTGCAGAGAGGTCTCTCATCTGGTTCTCCTCCTCCCTTCCTCCTTCTCTGACTGTGAGGTCTGCGTGGTCACCTCCATCTTGTACCACTCCTACACCTCCTGCCAAGCACTTCAAATTCCTGTCCTTAAATAGTGATCACAGAGGTGCCAGATTGGCCCAGCCAGGCTGGAGGTGGGTCTGAACCCGAGAGCTGGGAGAAAGTCTGAGAACTCTTTACTGGGTCTGCACTGCAGTGCCCTTCCCCTGTTACCAAGAAAAAGTGGCTCCTCGCAAAACCATGACAGCACAGAGGAACCTCATGAGGTTCAACAAGAACAAGTGCAGAGTCCTGCACATGGGGAGGAATAACCCCATTGCACCAATACAGGCTGGGGATTGACCTGCTGGCGAGCAGCTCTGCAGAGACAAACCTGGGAATCCTGGTGGACGACAAAGTAACCATGAGCCAGCAATGTGCCTTTGTGGCCAAGAAAGCTATTGCTATTCTGGCGTGCATTAAGAACAGCAAGGCCAGCAGGCCAAGGGAGGCTCTCCTCCCCTTCTATTCTGCCCTGGTGAGGCCACATCTGGAGTACTGAATGCAGTTCTGGGCTCTCCCGGTCAAGAGAGACAGGAAACTTCTGAAGAGAGTCCAGCAGAGGGCTGCAAAGATGACTAGGGGTCCTGAACAGCTCTCCTATGAGGAAAGGCTGCAGGACCTGGGAGAAGAAGAACCTGGAGAAGAAGAGACTGAGGAGGGACCTCATCAACACTTATGGTGGGTGTCAAGAAGATGAGGTCAGTCTTTTTTCTGTAGTGCTCAGTGATGGGACAAGGGGTAATGGGCACAAACTGGAACACAAGAAGTTCTACTTAAACATGAGGAAAAACTTCTTTACTCTGAGCATGATGGAGCCCTGGCACAGGCTGCCCAGAGAGGTTGTAGAGTCTCCTTCTCTGGAGGTTTTCAAAACCCCCCTGGACACATTCCTGTGTAACCTAATCTAGGTGAATCTGCTTGCTTTAGTAGCAGGGTTGAACTAAATGATTACTGAAGGTCCCTTCCAACCTCTACAATTCTGTGACTTCGTGATTCTTTTCAAGTAGCTGAAGAGAGCAATCAGTTCTCCCCTCAGTCTCCATCTCCACAATCTAAACAACCACAATTCCCTCAGCCACTCCTGAAAAGACTTGTGCTCTATACCCTCCATGAACTTTTTTGCTCTTCTTTGGACACGCTCCAGCACCTCAGTATCTCTTGTAGGGAAGCACGCAAAACTGAACATAGTATTCAAGGTACAGCCCTTCCAGTGCTGAGTACAAGGGGATTGTCACTTCCCTGGTCCTGCTAGTCACGCTATTTCTAATACAAGCTAGGATGCCATTGGCCTTCTAGGCCACCTGGGCATACCGCTGGATCATGTTCAACCAGCTATTGATTAATACTCCCAGATCCTTTTCCACTGGACAGCTTTCCAGCCACACACTCCCAAACCTGTAGTGTTGCCTGGGGTTGCAGTCCAACTGCAGGGCTCAACACTTGGCCTTGCTGAACCTCATACATTTGGCCTCAGTTCATCGATCCAGACTGTCCAGGTCCCTCCATAGAGACTTACTGCCCTCAAGCAGATCAACAATCCTGCCTGATTTCCTGTCATTAATAAAGACATTAAACAGACTGGCCCCAATACCAAGTGCTAAACAACATCATGGGGTGTGTTAGAAGGAGTGTGGTTAGCAGGTTGAGAGAAGTTCTCCTCCCCCTGTACTCTGCCCTCATGAGATCACATCTGGAATATTGTGTCCAGGTCTGTGTCCCTCAGTTCAAGGACAGGGAGCTGCTGGAGAGAGTTCAGTGCAGGGCCACCAAGGTGACGGAGTGGAGCATCTCCCTTATGATGAAAGACTGAGGGAGCTGGGGCTATTCAGCTTGGAGGAGACTAAGGGTTAATCTCATTAATGTTTACAAATATGTAAAGGGTGGGTGTCAGGAGGATGGAGACAGGCTGTTCTTAATGATGTTGTCAATGATAGGACAAGGGGCAACGGATACAAGCTGGAACATAAGAGATTCCAAAGAAACATAAGGAAAAACTGTTTCACTGTGATGATGACAGACCACTGCAACAGGCTGCCCAGATGGGTTGTTGAGTCTCCTTCTCTGGAGAAATTCACAACTCACCTGGATGAGTTCCTGTATGACCTACTCTAGGTGGTCCTGCTCTGGCAGAGGGGTTGAACTGAATGGTCTTTCGAGGTCCCTTCTAATCCTTAAGATTCTTTGACTCTGTAACACCACATATGACCACTGCCAACTAAATTTAACTCCACTCACTACCAATTTCTGGGCTTGGTCATACAGACAGATTTTTACCCAGAGTATGCCTGTCCAAGCCATGAGCAGCCAGTTTCTCCAGGAGAATGCTGTGGGAAATGGTGTCAAAGGTTTTACTAAAGGCGAAGTGTACAATATTCACAGCCTTTTCATCCGCTAAGCAGGTCACCTTGTCACAGAAAGAGATGACGTTAGTTAAGAAGGACCTGTCTTTCACAGAATCACAGAATCTTTGTCAAATCCATCTTGACTGAGCCTGATCCTCTGGGTGTGTCATACATGCCTGTGATGGCACTCAGGACGATCAGCTCCATAACCTTCCCCAGCACTGAGGTCAGGCTGACAAGCCTGTAGTTCCCTGGATACACCCTCTGGCCCTTCTTGTAGATGGCCATCACATTTGCTACTTTCAATCACATAGTGCCACCATACTTAGGGTCTCTACTAGTGTAAGATGACAACACCATGAATGCTTACTGTTTCTTGGACTTCTAAAGACCATTTTTAGCCAAATGAAAGACTGTCATTAGTTTTAGAAGTGTATTAGAAGTTTTAGAAGTGTATTTACTGACATAATGGCTACAAGGCAAGCAGAAAACATAAAACTATTGTTTTCTCATTCTGCATTTTTAAGTGGAACATGAGTAGAATATCATCCTTCAAATAAGGATGCATTACACAACATAGAGTTTCTTGGGCTCATTATTTTGCTGAATAACTATAGGTCTAATGATCTTCAAAAAGATTCTTTTCCCTTTTAGTTTTGCAAATCAGAGTTTAACATAAAATTTGCTTCCAAGAAATGTTATGGGTTTGGAATTCTCAATTTCAAGTTAGTATTGGTAGCATGTTGAAGTGTGCCTTCCTGGTTCTACCTATAGCTGCAACTCAAGATCCTCAAGTACTGCTAGTAGAGTTTGTCTTTCTGACATAAGCTCGTATAAAAATACATAAAGATTCATGAAATTTCAAGAAATTTCTAGGAAGACAATGGATCTATTCTTTCCAGAAGGCAATGTGGATTTAATCAATGAAATAATATTTTTACTGCCAGAGAAGTTGTGGAGTCTCCTTCCTTGGAGGTCTTCAAGACCTGCCTGGACATGTTCCTATGTGACCTCATCTAGGTGAACTTGCTTCTGCAGGTATGTCGGACTAGATGATTTCTAAAGGTCCCTTCCAATTCTGCCATTCTATGATTCTATGATTCTATGAATCTATACATAAATATGGAGATATAAGTAAACACACAGATATAAATATTTCTATGTCCAAATGCACCTATGTATAAATGTAATAAATGAGCTAGACAGATAGAGAGATGGATCAATATCTTGTTTTCCAATCATGCAAAGTAGTTTTACCTTTTTGAATTATCCCAAAAAGTAAGTTACTAGCCAGAGAAATATTAGATCTTTTCTGCTTTTCATAAATAACACAGTCTTTGATAACTTTCAAAAAAGTAGGATCTGACATTATCTAATAAACTTCAGCAGTTTATTTATTGATTGTGGTTTCAACACATCTATGATGTCAAGGTTATGGGAAATCAGATATTTGTTCTGAATGTTTTTTTCTTTTTAATATCCAATGTATGTGGTGTCAAATACAAATTTGAAAGAATTCTTTTTTTCCTAATCATTTTGTACCATCTCTACAGGACAGCAGTTAGGCAAAGAATAACACAAATGAAATAAAGACATTTGGCAGGTTATTAACACACAGCACTTCAGTTTTCTGCATCCTTACTGAAGACCTTATTAGCTGGTATTGCGTGCAGAATTTATCCCTCTGCAGTGTTCACACTGGTCACTTTATAGTGCACAATACAAATGAAGCAATCTGTACATATAAGAAATGGCAGGGAAAGATAGGGAGAAAAACGGTGTGATACAAAGCTGAAACAGACAGAAGGTCCATCACCAGTAGAAGACAATACTGTACTGGATTCATTATTTTTGTGTCTTAAAACTCATTCTCCCAGAGTTTATTTAGTGATATGTATGGAGGGAAGACAAAGAAAGAAAAGAATAGGCTATTACATTAAAAGTGTACTGAAAGATTCTTTGTTAAGTAGCTCAATCCTGAAGTCAATGGGAAGCAAGGTAAGTAATATTCTTGTAAAGATTATGATAGTCTGACAGAATAAGACCCCAACAGAATGACTGTGAAGTCCAGTACATATTTATGAATTAAGACTAGACCTGGGAATACTTTAGTCCATAACATACTCAGCTATGATCTTTCTTATACATTATTAGTTAAAAACAAATGTATGCACATCCTCAGATGTTTCAGGTATTTTGGTTAGAGAAAAATACTGCACTCTTCATCCATTATTTATGACAGTTATAGAATCCTACAGTATCATGGACTGTATAAGCAGAATCTATTTCACTCTAAAGCACAAAGGTTTGTTTGGGAGCTAACAGCTATAAGGGACTAGGACAAAAAAAGTCCAAGAGCACAAAAGATTTTAAACCCATTTTTTCTAAAATGGTATTTTGAAGTGCTATTCCAATGGCTTCATAAAATATCTTAAAGATACTTTACCATTTTTTTAGTATTTAACTGCTTGCACTTCAAGATGAACTGAGAAGAACAGCAGTGGCATATCACAAGGACAAGTATGTGTAACAATAATGAATTTAAACTTTACTGCCAGTGACACAAAATTCTTACAATTACTTGAGGTTTTACATTTGAGGTATCTGTTTAAAGAGATGTTCTCAGACCTCTGTTTTCAGTGATCATGAAACAAAAATTACAAGACACAGATTTTAAAGAGTCTCTGGCTAGGTAGCTATAGGCTAATTTGCCATCTAATTAGCTAGCTTGGGTTGGGATGCAAAACTTTTTTACTGTGCAGCACTTCAAGTCACAGTTTCTGTAGTTAACTACACTAGCTTTCTGTTGTTTCATGTCATCATGGCAATTATTTTTCTGGACCAGAATTGGCTTGGTGCCCTAACTTTAACCTTGCTTTATTGAAAATACTGACAACATGTTATATAATTTGGAATTCTGATCTCTCTTAGATTATTTTTTCTAGCCTGTAATTACATTCATTTTTGCAATGATGAAATAATGTGAAGAACCAGTCCCATTATCTGTCGGAAATTTTATAAATGTTGTTGGAGGGAGTAATCAAAAACCAAGTAGAGAAGTTTGTGACCAGGTTTGGTTTTAACAAATATGTGCTGGGCACAATAATTATTGTTTAAAGCTACATTCAGCTATATTTCTTATTAATGTGGTGCTAACAATATGCAACACTGCTACAACATTTTCCTTCACTGTCACTCTTTCTAGTGTGTTTGTAGGTGAACTTGGTTTATTTCAGCTGAATTTTTTGGTCTGTTAAAAATAACTCAAAAATCTTTATTCTCATAAAAGCTAAATACTTTTCCGTTTTTGTTTGTTTTGGTATTTTTTCAAGTATTCTAATTTTGAGGCAATACTCCTGCTTCTTCTTGACAGACATAGAAAAATTAACTTTCTTGTAGTAGAATCTGATTTTTTAGGATAATATGAAGTTCCTGTTCAGGATTTTTCAGTTAAATTTTGGATGGAAAAAAGCATACAATATTTCTTACTTCTGAACTTACCAATACTAGGACGGGAAATTGCAGTCTACTGCTAAGACGATAATATATTTTCTAATTCTTCCCTATTGTGTTGTAATATATAAGCTTGGGGGTGGTGGAAGTATGAAGATAAAAAATTAAGGATCTTTTAGTATGCAGAAGACACAGACTTTGCTTTTTACTTGTCTCTCTGTACCAAAAATAGCCTCATTGAGCCTTCCACATGTGACAATATTCCTATCTTGCCATTAAAAACTATCACTAACTTAAATATTTTAAGGACATTAATATTAGAATATGCATGTATTACATCTAATAACCTGAATGTAGGGTTGCTGTTCACCCATCCTCTCATAGCACTACTCTGGGGCACTTCAGAATAGTACAAGATCTCTTAAAATATAATAGTAGTACTTCACACAATGCTGTCAACAGCAAAATTCTGAATGACGCTGCTATAGGAGACTGTAGAGACAGAGAATATTGGCAAACTCAGAAAGAAGAAAAATCCTGCAAAAAATCCATATGTGTATATCAAAAAGACAAACTATTAATGTACTAATAACATAACACAAGAGCTACAGGAAGGGGAATATCTAGAAAGTATCTAGGCTCCCATGCTCATTCAAAAAAAATACCTCTTCTAGGCACTGTTTGAGTCAGAATAATGAGCTAGATGGATCACTCGACTGACCTAGGAGGGCATTTTTTACTGTTTTATGCTCTTATGCTCAACAGCTTCCCATCCATCAATACTGTAAACACTTTTCTCTCTACATGTGACTGTATTACTATTTCTTTGTGGCATAACTAGGCAAGTTATTCTTTTTGTGTTTCCTTCCAAATATGGTTGAATTCACTTTCAGAAGCAGGCTAATTTATGATGACACAGGGAGCATGCTTTCGTGGTAGGTGACATTAGAGACAGCACTTCCACTGTGTTAATTGATCTGATACAGTTATCAGTGCCAAAGACAATTTCCCAAGATTGTGTAGCCTGCAAAAGATGTCACAACACAGTTCAGAAGTTGAATTTCTCTGCACTATGCCATGAATGGCTAACTTCCCAGGATCCTGTTTTGCTCAGTGCTTGGTAAGAATCCAGTTTTCAAAATCTCCAAGGATAAAGACTGTCCCTCTAACATCTAGCTCCCTCTGAATGGCAGCTTTGCTCTCAAGTATGTCAATAGTTCATCCTCCTCCTCATACACACTCTGGTGTCATCTCCAGATTCACCTCCTCCAGGTCACGGGTGAAGATGATAAACAGGACAGTTCTCAGTACTGTACTACTGTTTTTTACATGCTTCCAGGTAGAGTATGATCTATTAACCACTGTTCTCTGGAGATGATGATCCAGCCAGATTAGTAATGTAGCTGCCTATCCACTCACACCATAATATTCTAGCTTTGATAAAAAAACGTTATGAGAGATGCTGTTGAAAGCCTTGTTACAGTTGATTTAAACGATATCCACTGCTCTCCTGTCATCAATAAATCCATCGTTTCAGTACAGAAAGCAATCGTGCTGGTCAGGCATGATTTGCCCTTGGTAAATCTCTGATGACTGTTCCAAATCATTTTCTTCTCCTTCATGCCCAGAAGTGTGTTCCAAGAGTACTCACTCCATGATTTTTCCAGCTGTGTCAGATAAACTAGGGCATTTGGTCATTTCAGCCTAATTCTACTTTCAAAATAAAATCATAGTACAGGTCATAATAATGTGAAGCCAAACACCTTCAGACAACAGCATCTATCCCACTGATGATGTTGTGATGATTTCACAAAGTTGGAGTTTGGATACACAAACATGTAAATGATAATAAACTTATCTTTAATAACAAAGAGTTGTTCTTTGTAACTAATTCCAGTGACTAAGGAGCATGAACACTGGGGAGAAGGTGTAGACATTTATCAGGAGGAGCTTATTGAACTTCCGATTTCTGAAGTGTGGAAAATGCCATAGGTAGCTCTTCCAGATTTATATCATTAAGTTTCATTACTCTCTATAGTCACTTGCTGAAATTTTACAATTTACATAAGTGTTCAAATTAGACAGACAAATACACATATTGCCAGAGTGCAGCTGGAGGTAGCCCCAGTTCCACGTAGTGGGCACCTCCCTGGAGATGAGACAAAGCTATGCCAAAACACCAGTCTGCAGGTGAGGGTTAGAATCAGGGGATCGGGCCAGTAAGGGGAATCAGGCTGGTAAGGGGAATCAGGCCCAACACAGCCCTGGAGACAGCTGGGCAGGGCTGTCATGTGTGGGGCTGGACTAAAATCAGGCCAGGACATCAGCCCCTCTGGGTCTGAGCTTGGACCAGGAGCCATGACTGAGACTCTACCATGGATCCAGTGTCATTGCCTCAGCTGAAAGGAAGCCCCACGGGTAAGGGTGTTCAGCCCTGGCCACAGCCCCCACATGGGGCAACTGGGAACCTCTGCCCATACCACCAGTGGTGTGGGGCTGCCCTGGGCCACGCTGGCCACCAGCCCAAGTGGCCAGACTTCCAGGTGATGTGCTCAGAGTCCTCGCACATGCAAACTATAGCAATAACCGCTGCTTCAATCTATTAATATTTAGAGATTTTTTATATGGAAGGGGAAGTGTTCTCATCCACTCAGTTGCTATACATCATCATCATTCTTCATCAGCAATTTCAAGCACCCCTGCCTGCATTTCACAAACATATTAAAAAACTTATGTCACATATGTATATATGCTCCATGTTTACACATTTTGCAAACCGAAATTCAAGTATGTTCATATGCTGTCAAAATCAAGTATGACAGCAGTATTTTATAATCAGTCATGTACTGTTTGTAATGTCTGAAAAACTATCAGGAGAAACTATATCAACTTCTAGCACGTCCTTATTCCCCACATTCTCATAATCCTGCTATGATGATAATAAAAGGGAAGATGAGGTTGGTGTAATTTATCCTGAAAAATTTTTGCAAGTTCATCTGCACTACAGTTCAGTATTATTTCCTCCCAGTACAAATTGATTATTCTATTATGAAAGCTTTTCGGCTCTCACTCCTACATTAGAGCAGTCACTAAATCATTGGTAAGTCATGAGTATCGTGAAAACCAATCTTCCCCTTCCATTCAGAACAGAAGGATAATGAGTTGACAATTCAGGTTTATAACTTTTATCTGTGATTATTACACCATTTTTTATCTTTGACAAACTGTAACTGTAATTTATTTGAAGTATACTCCCATTTATTTTTATCTTTTCTATTAATTAAAAAAAACATAAGAGAAACCTCAGGAAAAGCCTGCTGAAGTATTTGGATGGTGTGATGTTAACAGAGAAAATAATACCTGATCAGTATTTGGGGTTCCTTGTACTGCTCTGGGGTTTTTGGTAGCAAAGCAGTGGTTTAGTCTACATAGCACTATGCATAATACATAAAGAGTCAATCTGTCAGTTTTCAATGGATGAACCTAGAATAGAGCTTGAGGAAGGAAAACGGGAGGTAAGTTTTGAACAGCAATGTTTGAAATTTGTGTATACTATTCTTTTACTTAGTGATTTATAACAAAAATGACTTCAAATCAGAATGAGTTAAAGGTGGACACTGCTAATTTTAGCAGTTTCCCCTCCTTCTTGCCTATGATATTGAAATAATATCACTACTAATAATTGAAATGCAAATATTAATTAAATGCAAATAATAATTGAAATAATAATGTTACTGCATTATTGGTTAAGATTAGAAAAGTTTCTAGTCTCAACTTTATAACCAAAGTTGGTATTAACTTTGAATGCATTTACAAATGATCACTGTTCTGGAAAGCACACTCAAACCAACTTATCATGTGTCAGAAACTACTTTGACTACTAATCTCTGTTAATTCCTTAGCAAGTGGTTCTGATTACTTCTCAATTCTCATACATCAAATCTTTAATGGAACTTGTAGGTTGCTTGAAATTTGCATGAGCTGATACTTTTAAAGAAAAGATATATTAGATTGCAATATTGCAAAGTGACAGGATGACTTATAAGTCAGCAGTAAACTGAACCCAACCTAGAAAAATTACTGCTCTGAAGACATCATCCCACATATCAGTCTCGTTTACTGTATGTAACAGTGCTACACTAAAATACTTAACTCTACACTTCAGCAACTCAGCTGCAAAGTTTGAAAGGTATTTAAATGAGAAAGATTATAAGCATCTGTTGCTTTCTGTTTATTACAACCCTCAAATGAAGTCAATAACTATGATAGCCTATCAATCTATGTTAATAGCTGAGATATATATATAAAAGGAGATGGTGGAATAAAATGTTCTCATTGGATTATGATGGATGAGAAGTATATAGTATTTTTGCTCACAATGATTTCTAGGGGAGTAATAAAGGACTTGCTCTGATTTGAACCAAAATTATTATGTCACTGTAATTTATTCCCAGAATTACAATCAAGTAGCCTTGTTGCTCTTGATTACACAAGTGTAATGCTGTGGTGTTCTTTTCCATGTAGTTACTCAGATATAACTGAAAACAATTTGCTCCATTGGAGAAAATTTAATATTTCAAACTCTGGTTACTTTTACATCCTTAATCCTTACTTTTCTAACAACTAAGCAGGGCTTTAATGGTCTAAACACCATAATGACTGTGAACAGTAACATTCTCGGGTGCTGAAGTAGTTATGATTCTCTGGAAAGCAGAAATAAATTGTGATATTTATCTCCTTTACAGTGCGAATGTAAACCTAAAGGCTGGAAATCTCTACTTCCACCTATCAGTCTTACATGCAGGAAATGATTGCCCAAATGGGACTTTAATTACATCTTCTTATGAATTGTCTTCTTGCTGTATCAATTATTTCCTTAGTTTAGGTTTCAACCAAGTTTTACAAGCAGCTTTACACTACAGAAGTAGTATGATTCCAATTGAAAGGGAAAAGAGTACAAACATATGTCCTCAGTGAAGAGTTCTCATAATCACAACTTCATTTTGGAGGATTTATTTGTAGATCTGAGGTCAAAGATGGATAAAAGTTTACTATCTTGTGAAAAAAAAAATTAAGCATCTTACAAGGTGTTCACATGCCATTAAACACCTTCCACTTCAGTGAATTTCAATATGGATTCTAAAACTACAAAGGTTTTGGTGCAATACCCTTCATTAATTTTTCTAAAATTACAATAAATGTATCTACTATAAAAGGATACAAGGTTCATTTCAAATCAGAATACCTATATAGCCCATAGCTCTAAGCAATGATCCGAAATTCCAAATTTGGCAATGGTTTGGAAAAAGCGGAGACACTCACGTGTAGTAAATGATGTTTCTTCCCTGTATGCTTAGCCAGATAAGGAGATGAGGATAACTGAAATGGGACGTTTCATGTCTCAGTAACTTCAGAGATATTTTAATAATGCAGTCCCTTTCATCCAAAAGAGTAACTTTAAATCACTTCAAAATACTTGATAAACACAGCAAAATATGAAGAGATTGAGGATGTGAGAAAGTAACAGATCAGATAAAAAGAATAATTAAAATGAAGTTGTTGTTAGTGGTTTAACAAATCTTCATGAATAATAGCCAAGGATTGCAAATATGACTAATGAATTTTGATGTCTCTATTCTGTTTGGCGAACTTTAACTATGCTAATGAACTCGATGTTTAGAGGAAGTACAATCAATGTTTTTGAAAACTGTCCCTTTTTCTGACTGACATAAGACATCTAAATTTAAATATTTGGACCCTTTTGGAAAACAAAAAGTCAGTTAACTGGATTTCTCACATGTCACTTACAGCTGTGTTTCATTAATGCAAGGATGTGATCTTACTTGTACAGTCATTTTATAGAGCACTACTATAATTTTTCATGTGTGAACATGGCAAATTTGTATATTTGTAAAAACTTGAAAAACTATAAAAGGTTTGTGGGTATATATGTATATGCATATAAATGAATACCAGTTCGTGTTATATTTAAAAACATTTGTATTTTTGTTAGCACATACTGAAATTTACGTTACTTAGCTTAACAGAAAACAATCATTTGTTGTCTATCTATATATTGCAAGTCCTATAAGGAATAGGTGAGAGAAGTGGGGTTGTTTAGGCTGGAGGAGGCTGAGGGGAGACCTTATCGCTTGCTTCAACTAGCTGTAAGGAGGCTGCAGTGAGGTGGATGTTGGTTTCTTCTCCCAAGTAACAAGTGATAGGACAAGGAAAAATGGCCTCAAGTTGCACCAAGAGAGGTTTAGACTGGATATTAGGAAAAATTTCTTCACCAAAGCATCTGAAGCACTGACACAGGCTGCCCAGGGAAGTGGTTGAGTTACTATCCCTGGAGGCATTTAAAAGACGTGTAGATGTGCTCACAGACATGGTTCAGTGGTAGACTTAGCCATGACAGGCTTACAGTTAGACTTGATCTTAAATGTCTTTTCCAACCTAAATGATTCTGTGATTCTATAGTATCTTACGTTGTCTATGTAACAGCATTTTTATTGTAGCATCCAAGTATCAGAAAGTAATGTCTTGAAATGAGACTACTTTGAAAATAAGTACCATCATGATAATTGTTTTTAAAAAAGAAGACACATAAGGATAATAGAATTCCGCAGGTTTTTTCACTATTGAAGTATAACAAAGAGATTATTCTAACCTAACAAGATTATTTTCTTTACTGTGTACAGATATCTGAAGTTGCATAGCATGCGTTAAAAAAGAAACTCAAGATATTATATAAATTATCTTTTTTAGAATGTTGTCATGGTATAGCCCAGCCAGCAACGAAGCACCACAAGTCTCTCACTTACTGCCCTCATTCACCCCCACCCTCCTTTGGATGGCAGAAGCCTCAGCAAAATGGGAGGAAAAAAGATAACCAAGGATGTTGTGGATTAAGACAAGGGCAGGGAGGGCTCACTGCCAATTACGGTTCCAAGCAAAACAGACTCCACTATTTCACTTAGAGAGGACAGTAAGGAAAGTTTATTCTACTACCCACAATAGACAGAACAGAACAAAAAGCAAAACCAGGGCAGGAAGATGAGAAAATGCAATCAGCACTTTAAGATTGCCTTCCCTCATCCCTCCTTTCTTCCCGGCTTCAGCTCACTGTTCCCCATATCTCCTCTTCACTCAACAATTTGAGTGGGTAGGGAATGGGGAATGTGGTCAGTCTCTCACAGATGGTCTCTGCCACTTTTCTCACAGGAGGTAAACTCCTCACATTCTTCCCCTGCTCCGATATGGAGTCCCTCCCATGGGACACAGTCCTTAATGAACATCTCTAGCATGGGTTCTTCCAAACAGCTACAGTTTCTGAGAATATGAGGTCCCTCCTATGGGACACGGCCTCCTCTAGGTATAGTCACTGCCCTTGATAAGGGGTCTTTAATGAAGTGCAAAGACATCTCTGCTTCATCATCCTTCTCCACAGAATGCGGGGGGGTCTCTGGTCCAGCACATCTCCTCCTCTCTTCCCTCACTGACCTTGGGTTCCACATAGTTGCTTCTCTCTCTTCCAACTTCTTGCACCACCACCAGACAGAAAAGAAGGGAGAATAGAACAAGAAGGAACAGGAAGAACCCTCCTCTTCTGGCTTCTTCTTAAAAAGTAATCATGGAGACCCCAGAATTGGGTCTGACTCAGAGCTGGGGAGAATTTCAAGTAATTTCTTACAGGAGCCATCTTCACAGCCCCTCCCCCATTACCTGAAATGTCTGTCATGTCAAACCATGGCAAATCTACTTTCTCAAAGAGGTAGAGGTTAAGCAGTTTAATCAAAACTATCTATCTTCTTTTGAATATTGCATCGAGACTTCCAAATTTTGTTGTATAAAATCTAAATTTAAGTTCTGCTTGCACCAGCTATTTGCAACAGTATTAACTGATGAATGCTGCCACTCATTTTGCTAAGTTTGCCCAATTCTGCCTACTGTAAGGTCTCTTTTTCACCTAAATTAGGCTTTAATCATTTGGATTCAAAGATTTCATGGTAACTGTATCATCCTGCTATAAATTATTCATGTATTTATTTTAATTTACAGCATCATCCCTATTTCTGAGAGCAGAAAATGGAGAAAAATGTGTCCAGAATGAAAAATGTTGCTGCTGTTTGAACTGAAAGACTTTAAAACTTTAATAATTTAATAGGTGAAAGCCTGCAACTGGGTGCTGAACAACCTTTAGCTGACAAATGCTCAACAGATATATGTTCTCTCTGTCAGAATTACCGCTTGTAGACTTTGAAGGCAACTTTCTAAATACACCTATGAACTCAGTACAGAGTTAAACTTCCAAAGCTCTTGAACAGTCTGAATACATTTACACTTTCTTACACTTTTTAATAATGACCAGATTTAATACCAGTTCTTGGTGAACAGCTTTTGGGGGTCAACATAGGAACACAGCAGGAAAAATGCCATTAGGTCTTCTGATTACTGCTCAAAGCATTTCTTATCCTGGATGGGATGACTTTGATTGACTCATGTACCAGCAGGCTGTGAAATTAAGGTATTTGCAGAAGAAAGACAGAGAGAAGTACACTGTGACCAGTAAAACATAACAGTAGGACCAGAGGAGTAAAGGCAAAGACATGGAGAACAGCTGGACAAGAATATCACACCTGGAGATTGTGAATAGGAAGGGATTCTGAGACTAAAGAGACCAGAGGTCTAAAATACAGAGGCAAGGAAGCAAAATAGTTGATAAATCTGTGCACAACAAGCCTGTTATATTGCATTATTGCCTTATTCTGCACACAGTATGGATAATGCTTTGATGAATATTCAAGTCATGAAATAAAGCGAGTTACATGTAGGATCCCCTCCACTGATTCACTAGTTGGAAATTATACAGCATCTCAAACAGGAAATTATGATAAAAGAAATACTATTCACAAAGAGAAAGTAACTGTTCGTTGCTCTGAAAAATGTGCATGCCTGAAATTGAACAATTTTTTTCACAGTGTTCTTATGAAACATATTGTAAATCACACACACATTTTTCCCCAACTTGATACTTCTCTACCCTTGGAGAGTCAACTAAGTGGCCAGCACTTATGCAAATCACAATTCAGTAGAATTAATATCTATGTTCTAATATACTAACTCATCCTAAAAAGTTCAGAGGTACCAAAGAGGACATTAAAAACTAGTGGATACTATTTCCCTGTACTTCTGTGTGTCCCCAAGCTCTATCTCTAAAGTCAGGTTTAAGGTAAAAGCACATTGTGAGTGAGGATAAATGAAAGTTCCTGAAGCACTCCTGTACTATGAAGATGAGCATCCCCCCAAAAATCAATTATTCCTGAGTAGAACTTGAACAGTGTGCAACAGATGAGGTCATCGGGATATATTCAATAGTGAGAGAAAATAAAATCCTATCTAGATGCTTCTAAAAACCCATGTCAAGGTACTGTGCAATAAACAGTAAAACATCATGCACTTAAAGACTGTTCACACAGGGAATCAAATTAAGATTAAAAACCTAATTTGATCATACTTCAACTGGACTGTTTGACTATGGCATCTCAATAGTACTACTTAAGACTGATGGGAATTAGGACCAACAGAGAAAATTACTGATAGATGCTGGTGATTGATTTACTGGAGAGCATCTTTGCAGGGAGAGACCTGGGAGTCTTAGTTGACAATACACTAAACGCGAGCCAGCAATGTGCCCTCGTGGCCAAGAAGGCCAATGGCATCCTGGGATGCATCAAGAAGTGTAGCCAGCAGGTTGAGGGAGGTTCTTCTCCCCCTCTACTCTGCCCTGGTGAGGCCTCATCTGGAGTCCTGTGTCCAGTTCTGGGCTCCTGAGCTGAAGAGGGACAGAGAACTTATGGAGAGAGTCCAGTGCAGAGCCACCAAGACGATCAGGGGACTGGAGCATCTTCCTTATGAGAAAAAGTTGTGGGAACAGGGGCTGTTTAGTCTAGAGAAGAGGACACTGAGGGGGGATCTCATTAATATTTACAAGTACCTAAATGGTGGATGTCAGGAGGTTCGGGTATCCCTTTTTTCTATGATATCTATCAACAGGACAACGGGTAATGGGATGAAGCTGGAACACAAAATGTTCCACTTAAATATAAGAAAAAACTATTTTACTGTGAGGGTGAGGGAGCCTGGTACAGGCTGCCCAGGGAGGGTGTGGAGTCTCCTTCCTTGGAGGTCTTGAAGAGCCACCTGGATACATTCCTATGCAATCTGATCTAGGTGGACATGTTTGAGCAGGGGGGTTGGACTAGATGATCTCTAAAGGTCACTTCCAACCCTACCATTCTATGAATCTATGTTGCAATAAAAAAACTCAAGTTGACTGTAAAAGAAAATACAGAGCAAGCTGAACTAGTAATAAACTAAATAAACTAGTAATGCAACCTCTTGCACTCTGTTGCACTGTAGACCAGAGAGATCATGTATTGTACAGATCATGACAAACATAATGCAGCACCTAGTTTGCATACTTCTCTAACAATTAGTTGAGAATCTGGTTCTGATAGTTAACAGTATAGCATGCATAGTCTTTTTGCTAATGTAATCATATGAAAGATCATACGAGATAAAAATAAAATAGTATATACTAGGCACAGGTACTTTGTAGTTAAAACTAATATACTAATATACTAAGATACACAAGATTTACTGTAAATACAGTGGGATGTACTGTTGGGAGTGCTGGCTTTATGGAACCTTCCCCTAGCACCTATGTCTGTGCAGACAAAAGCTAAGCAGTATGTCGACTCTGTGTGTAGATCGGCTTACTGCACAATGGGTACGAATCTGCTTTTTGCGCAACACTGATGTACATGTCCATAAAATAAAATACAGATTTTTGGTTTTTTTTTTAAATTAAGAATTCTCTTAAACAGACAGAGAAAGCTTGAGGTGGATTTAAGGGCACTAAGGAGGTGTGTAACCTTAACATTAACACTATCCATTTCATTGTTACGTATGATGATTACACAGACCATTCTCATGCGGTTCATTAGATTGGTAGAGAACTGCACTGGACAGTCTGTTAGTCGTTGAACAATTAGACGTCCATAAAAGTCAACCTGAAATCTGGTACTTGTTACAAGGTTTTCCTTATTAAAAATAGAGCATGTTTACAAAAAGGATAAGGTAAATACATTTTCAGAGTTTCTTGGACTATGGTAGAAACTTGTGGCAGTTTCAATTTTCTGGTTATCCACTTTCCCTTGGCTTTTAATAAATTCCCTTATGAAAGCTCAAAGTATTTGCACAGCTTGCAAAATTCTTCAACACCAGATCTATCTCACAGGTATTTTTGAATTAATTTTAATAGATTTTTTGTGCTGAAGAAATCATTCTATATTTCAGCACTCACCATCAAATGACAATGCTGCGTACAGGCAGTTTTAATATTCTCTCCAGGTATACCCCTGTGGCTACTGTGCTAAGACTCCTTGCTCTACAACTGTTCCTGCTGGGGAAAAGGTGTTGCTATAGCTGCAGGCTAAAAGAACTGCCATGGCTGATTTGATGCCATTTAGTCTACATCTATGCAGATTCAAGAAAAAACTGTTTCTTTGTCTCCCTTTTGCATCTTTGGAGCTAACTACTTCTGCTCATCAATGTCAAAATACTATTTTTTTTTTTTTTTTCCTGATGGAGTTGAAATACTGCAGTTCACTGCCCAAATTCAGAGGCTCACATGTAAACATTATGTTAATAGTGACATTCAGATTTGTAACTCATACTTAAGGAAAAGCATAACAATATACAGAATCTCAAACTATCTAATTACCCTCTAAAATATTTTTAAAAAGTGAATGTTTTGTTTAAAATGCAGTTTTCAAAGCCAAGAGAGAGGGAGAAGGTCAAGCTAATTCACCTTCAATTCACTGAAATATTTCATCTTATTCATCCTGAGGCTTATAATAATTTGACTACTGACCGATGAAACAGGATCAGATTCTGCAGTAATATACTATTTGACAATCAACATACCTAAGCATTGAACTACATGTTTTCTTTTCTCTTGATCATGATCTAAGATCCGTCCCTTACACTGAACCTCAGAAGTAGAATCACATATTGTCTTTTTGTGAGAGCACTATATAATAGCTCAATGTAAATTACTGATATTTTCATTGTCTGATTGTTGTGGAAGCTGCTCTTCAGCCCTTCCTTGGTACAAAGACTCCCTACCCATAGCACTGATGTTGATACCATTAGTGGACTATGACAATGAAGCAAAGTCATTTTTGTGCATAGTCCTACATTATTTTGTGTTTATATTTAATTTGCATTAAGTATCTCATCTCAAAAGACTGTCTTTGAAGGCTTTGTGTTCAGTGCATCCACTAAATGAATCATGCAGGCAAAATAGAGATTAAAATTAATTTGATATGGAAGATTTAGTAAAACTTCCACTCCTCTCCTACTTTTCATGCAATACAGGATATTGTATAGCTAGAATTCTCCCAGCACTCTTATTTTTTTAACACTGTTAAGCCATTTATTACATCAAAGTAACTGTGTTTCTCTGGCACAGTCAGGTTAAAAACTATTTTTACATGCAAGAAACTTTGGTTAAGACGACTACATATGTCAATTAGGACATGAAACACAATGCAATGATTTCTAAGCTGTTGCTGCTGTACAGCTCAGCACAGAATCATGCAGAAATATTTCTCTAACTCTGCAAGCTGTCTATTAGTCATGATGCAGGAATCTTGTTCCTAGTGTTAGTGCTAAGTCATAAACAGCCAGTTTAAAAATCTTTGCAACACGCTCCATTTGCCACTTTAGTTCCAGAACCAGCTTACACAGAAGTGGCTTGGAATTTTAAATAGTGTTATTTGAAGTCTTGGACTACAGACTGTAATTTAAGAATTACATTCTTTGAAATACTCGGAACATAAAATCCAAAGATTTCATGCAGAGCTTTTTTGTAGTTTCTCTTATGTTTTCACTATAAAACATGAAAATATGACCTTTAAATTGCTCAGCTGATCCTTTGCATATTATTTGTGTAAAGACTGAAGAAAAAAACGTTTGTCTTAAAGAATTTCTCTATCAAGGTTTTATCAAAGGAAATTGATTTGAAATAAACGTAGAAAAATATATAGAAGTTTGACAGCAGGTCACAGGTGTGAAAGCATGGAGGAGACACCACACAGTCTCAAAGTAGCTGCAGCTGCAACACAGCACTACAAAAACATTTTTCCTTCAGCATTACATCCTTGTTATTTTCTGTTATTTGATACATTTTAGTACTTAAAGAATTTTACCTTTATTTAAACACTGCTGATGAAAATACGAACTAAATCAAAGTATGCTCAAAAAGTGAACCCTTTCAGACATACTCACATCTCAATCAAAGAACCAAAGAATCAAGAAATGAAGAAGAAAATAACACAGAATCTCAGGTATTTGAAAGTTACAAAAAGCCTCCTTTTAAAAGTTAATTTGGGAAAGCTACAATCAGTTTATCCCTGGGTACGAGAGCTAACTCACACTCATAGAAAAAAGCTTTCTGAACCCAGAGTGTCTTCCACAGAGATTCTAAAGCAAAGGTATTTACAGAATCACAACAACAGAAAAGTTTTGAGTTTTTCTGTTATATCCAGATTAACCCTCCATTGTTTCTCTTTATGGCTGTTGACTCTTATCCTTTAACCGTAGCCCTCTGTGAGGGGCCTGGCTTTGCCTTCTTGGTGACCTTGTGGTAGCTACAGCAAGCTGTTCTTATGTTCTTCAAGAACTACCTCTTCAAGCTTAACAAATACAGATGTCTCAGCCTCTCTCGCACGACAGGCCTTTAGCCCCTGATCAGCTTGGGAGTCCTGTTAAGTGCACTCTAAATAATTTGTATCTTTCCTCTAATGAAGGGCCCAAAACTGGATGGGGAATACTAGATGTGGGCTTGTTGCAGATACAAGATTATTTTAATCGATAAACTAACACCACAATAACTTGTTAATGGTTTATGTTAAGCACTTGTTAATGGTTTATGTTAATCACTTGTTGAGCACTTGCTAATAGTCTAATCAATTAAACACTTGCAAATAGTTTGATTACCTAACAAGTAAGTGAGAATTTTTTATATTGCAAAAGGTCCAAACTGCAAAAGTTGCTAAAAGTTCTGTACTTGCTCCAAGAGGGAGGGAAAGCATATACCATGAAAGGGGAATATCTGTACCTGGATGTACTAGGAAAAGTGGCCAGGAGAGGCATAAATATCTGCCAAGTAACTAGAGCAAGTTCCTCTCCGATTAAATATGTGCATGGTAAATAGATTATTATCTCTTCATTAGCCTAATGAAGACATTTAGCCAATCCTTATGATATTGAGAAACTTTTACAATAATAACAACCAATCAAGGTAAAGAGCAAATTAAAAGATGGATATTTTATGCATGCTTTTGTTAGCAAATGTAGTCTTTCATTTGAAATGTATAAAAACCTTGAGAATTTAACTGAAGATGGAGTACAATTGGAGGAGATATCCTCTGTGTTCCCCAGCACTGCATAATAAAGAAGTGCCTGCTTATCTGCATCTCTGTGTAGATAAGTTCTTTAGCTATTGCAGATCTGTCAACAGTCTGACAAGACCTTATGAGAAGGGAAAAGTCACTCTGCTGCATCTCCTGGCCATGCTCCTGTTACTAAACACCTGGTTGCTCTCAGCCTGCTTTGCTGCCATGGCACACTGCTAGCTCTGACTTGACCTGCCAAATTCCTTTCCAAAAGGAACATTATCAAAAGGATAAGACAAGTTTTGGAAAATGTCACCAAAACTCAGTATCAACATTTTCTTCCATCATAGTTCAGCTAAAAATCTCACTGTTCTGCATCCAAGTCTTCTATCAAAAAGACACAGTAGAATACAAACCATACAATTTAAATGACACTTAACCATAATACAGATTGGTCTGATATCCTCACATATGACATTAATTCACATAAATGCTTCAAAGAATAAGGTTCAGCATTGCTTAATATTACACTAAAATTCAGACTTCAAAATATATAATCCAAATGCAAATTTCAGACCTGAATTAAGAAGTCCTCTGCAAATGTTACAAAGCTGCAAGCAGAATGAATTTTTCAATTGAACAACTGCAGAAAAGACAACTAAGAGGATAACATAACTTCTCATCAGGGAATGAAAGAGGTTATTCAGCCTGTCCAAGTTCATCCATTCTTAGTACTTCACTTCCCTGTGGAAGGCATATCATTTTTCTCACATGACCCCTGTATTTTTGCCTGAGCAACTACACTTGACAACCTGTTTCACACATTTATCATTCTCTGCATTAAAAAGTGCTCTTGAAACCTATCTTGAATGTGATTTTTTTTTTCTTAAACCATCACTGTTTTCCTTCCTTACGTTTTTCTGAAAATATGCCAAATTGTATCAAAGGTCTTGACATTTTAAATGCTTTATGTTTAAACTTCTCTTAGCTATTCTATTTTCTTCATACAGATATTTTTTAATTTTAGCCTATCTATACTTATTTGCATTATATTTCTGGCTTTGATCATTAAATCAATACATTTTACATTATATTTTCTTAACTTCTGTATCTTGAGTTTCTTTCAAGATAATTCATATTATTGTTCATGCTACTACTTCATTTTATGTCAGAAAACCGTGCATAGCTACTGAAACTTTCACTGTGTGATACAAAGGGATGCCTTCACAACTGGTATGAACTTCAGAACCTCTTAAATGGCAGTTACGACAGTTTAGTTCTTCCCCAAAATACGTGCAAATGCAAGGTGTCTTTTCCTAAAAATATGTTTGCACATAAATTCAGCACATTTGAAAATATTCCTGAAAAGATTATACAAATTCCATAAAACTTCTATTTTCAGCATCAATGTCCCCTTGTCCGGGACGGGTTTTTTTGCTTTATATTCCTGTGTATTTTTTAAATTCTGACTTGGGTGGTTATTTGAGATGTATATATATTTTAGTTAAGAGTTTCTTTATGCATCAGCACATAAAGTAATTTAATGTAGACTGGGAAGTGCTGTAAACTTTTTCCTTACTATAGCAAAGAGATCAAAAAAGAGAACAAAGCTCCTCTGAGACCTGATTTCCTATCAGTACTGTTTTCAAGATGGTACCCTATGTACAAGAACGAGAGCAGAAGCATAATTTTACCTTTGGTAAAATGTGTCTGTGGAATTGTTAGATTCAGTAAATAAACATTCCCAGACAACTGAATGTACCCTCTATTGATCATTTCCTACTAAAATTGTCTTTTTTAATAACTGTAAAATAGTATCACTAATGCTATGATTTCTTTTACATTTCTTTCTTCTGCAAAAAGCAAAATACATCTTGCAATATCTGCTTTCTAAATTTTCTGAGATTACAAATTTGCTAACAGCTTAATTGTTAGCGGTTTTCTTCTGTGTTATATGTAAGTACTGCACATTCAAAGGTGATTTAGTAATTTTAAAATGCAAATGTAGTACTTCACACATGCTTTCACAGCTCACCTCTGATAGAAAGTCAGTGGAACTTCTGGAGTAACTACACTAATTAAAAAGGTTGACCCTTTTGAGCTATTGGTATGTATTAATACCCGACAAGTCGGATACAGCGCCTTTAGTCCATTGGGTTAAATTTAAAATTCTAGAACAAGGGACAGATGTTCAGTCTTTGAGATTTTAAAATTCTCCTCAAGCCTCAGAAGAAACACTTTTAAGTGTTAACTTGGGAAAACATTAGAAAACCTTTTGAAGCAGAGAAAATCCTCTTCCCTCTATTTTTGCAAGGACTAACTCTTGTTGAAAAAGAACTTCAAATTTACCCCATGGACTTATAGGAGAAAGAACAAAAACTTTTTCTTTGTTTTTTTTTTTAAACTCTCCACTGTTTACTGCTTTTTATCCTCTACTTCAATCCTCTGCTTCAATAATTCCCACGGTTGCTCATATACATGCTTTAGTATTTCAGAAACATTTTCAAGGGCAACTATCCAATGTTAAGAGATTCTGCATTGCAGCCACTCTTCTGACAGGATGGCTAGTTAGGTTAAGGGTCCTCTTATTTACATTTGCTCTTGAGCTTTAGTACCTCAGATATTCTGCTTCCACAGCTGGAGTCACTAAATCCAATGCACGTGACATTCTATCAGTCTTTTAATTCAAATACTCATTTAACACACAAAATCCCATTTGAAAATATTCTTTTGTATAAAAGAAACAGGATATTAAACATATAACAACTACAAAATGTCATTTCAATCTTAACTATAAAAACTCAGTCAGAAGAGAGTTCAATTTACCACAAGGAACTATACTTAGCTTCCTCATATTTTCCTTATTCACTTATTTCCTTATTCATTTAAATTAAAAGAACTATAATATGTTTTTAAGGAAAAAGTGAAAGACATTTAAATTAGAGGGGAAAAAAAAACTCTGAAAAGCACAAGTAGTTTCTGTCCAGTACAAGTAGCTGAATTTAATCCTCAGAGGTCAGTCATTCCTAAATTAAAAATACTTCTGTTCTTCTAAGATAATTAATTCTTAGCTATCTATTGAAGATTAAATCTGCCACACTATGGAACCTGCTGACAGAAAAGGCAGGGTGACTGATCTATTAAAAAATGCACCCAGAATAAAGGATGGCATTCCTCTCTCATGCTTCTCTACCATCAGTCTGAGCAAAGTCTCTGTTTTGCACACTGAGGGGGAATGAAAAAAGAAAACATTGTTGATCATTTTAAGACGCAAGAATAAGTGAAATTAATCTGTCACACTCTAGGGAAAGTTACGATGTATGAGTAAGCAAGAGGCAGAATGATCATATCAATTCTTACTTTTTCTATAGGTGGATAAGGCTCCCTTCCTCCTTAGTGCCTTTATGAATATGTTCATCATATAAAACATGGTGAATAAACTCTAATGTCAACATCAGATTTGTAGCACTGAGTTAAACAGTCTGACGTGGTCTCTAATCTCTCAAATGATATTTCCTTAGAGGATCACTTGAAAACATTCATGCATAGTTTTTGTCATCAAAAGTTTCTCTTGCTGGATACACTGGAGAAAAATGATGCTTCATAAGACCAATGCAAAGTTGTATCTTACTATCAGACATGATTCAAACACAATTTTTTTGATGTAGTTCTTAAAAAGGAGGTTACAGACAACCCCTCATTAACATCAGCAACCATCCAGTTGAAATCATTGTAAAGCTGACCAGTTGTCTGCAAAAGTGGAAACAGCTTTTGGTACAGAAGATGCTAATTTTCCAATCCCTGCTGTCTCTCAAAGAACCACATTTTCTGTCAGAATCAGAGGTCATAATTGGACCAGATTTGCTCTTAGAAGGACACAGTCTTTCAATCAACCCTGATTGCCTGAAAAGATCAATCTTGCGATTTTCTAGATAGGCAGAACTTTGCTCTGATTTAGTGGACTTTTTCTCATTTTGATCTACAGCCTTTGTTTCACTGTTTTTTTCCATCTCTATTTCCTACAACTAGGGTATATAAAAAATACAAAGACTTTTCTCTGAAAAAAAAAAAGAGATTTAAAATCATAGAAGAATGGGAGTTTTCTTTTATTCTTTCAGTTCTCTTTTCTGAGCTCTTAGGAACAAGTCATTATCAAACACAAAATTTTATGTATTGTTTCCATCCTAGGAAGAAGAGGAAAAATACAATACATAATTCACTTGTTCCTGCACCTCACAAGTAGCATTTTGACCTCTTAGCAAGTCCTTTTTGATCAAAATATATCCTACAGAAGCCCTTGCATTCTCTCCACCACTATTACATATGATTGTTATGCAGTAGCTTTTCCCATGACTTAGCATTCAGTTCAAGGTTTCGCAGCTTCTTGCATGAGAAAGACTGAACTATGGCCTATTTCTGACTTTTGCCAGTTTACACACCTATAAGCAATACAACACACCTAATATGAATCATTAAGAAGAACTGAGAACAGTAGCAGATACTGCTGCCTTCTAAGTTCAATAAGTCTCTTACAAAATGTGAAAGCTCAAATGAGACTACATTAATTTGTGGATCTATCCAATTTAACTCATGTAAAAATCTGGCTTCTTTTAGTGGGCTTGTGTAGCCAGATTTGGGTAGAAATGATTCAAGGACAGTTCCGTGAAAAGCTGTTAGCTTTCCCTGTATCTGACAGTTGGTTCTCAAATGGATTTGCTGCTGACCAAGGCTGAGCCAATTAGTGATGGTGTTTAACATCTGTGATAAATATATTTGAGAAGGGTAAAAAGTTACTGCCCAGGTGTTAAAACTGCAGCAGAAGAAGGGAGTGAGAATATGATAAGAAGAACTATGCAGAAACCAAGGTCAGTGAAAAAGGAAGGGAGGAGGTGCCAGAGAAGAGATACATTCTCCCCTAGCCCATGGTGAGGCCCTGTCCTTGCAGCTGAGGAGGCCACAGTGGACCAGAGATCCACCTTCAGCCCGCAGTGAACCCCACGCCTAAGTGGGTGCCCAAAGGAGGCTGTGATTCTGGGGGAAGCCCACATTGGATTAGAGCAGTTTGAGAAGAACTGTGCCCTGTGGGAAAGACTCAGGTTGAAGAAATTCATTAGAATACTGTCTCCCATGGAAGGGAACTCACACTATAGCACAGGAACTGTGATGAGTCCTCCCCTTGAAAGGAAGCAGCAGCAAAGACAATCTCCAATGAACTGACTTTAACCTCCATTCCCTGTCCCCCTGCACTGCTAGGGGAAAGAAGACAGTAGAAACTCGGCATGAAGGGAGGGCTGGGGAGAGGTTTCAAGATTCTATTTTTCTCATTTCCCTATTCTATTTTCACTGTTAATATATCAAACCAATTCTCTGCATGTTGAGCCTGCTTTGCCCATGGAGGTAATTGCCGAGTGATCTCCCTGACCTTTTCTCAACTTGTTGAGTTTTTTGTTATATTTTCTCTCTCCTCTCCAGCTGAGGAGGACTGATAGAATGGCTTTGGTAAGCACCTGGGACATAGCCAGGGTTAAACCACCACACTTGTATCCTATCTCAAAGTTATCTTTGTCTTCTTGTATCCTGATATGTTGAATTGTAACACAGACTGAACATTAGGTTTTGTCCATGTTTTGGTTTTGTATTTTATATGTCTATAAAATAATACAGATAAATGATTCTGACAGACAACTAGGCTCAGGATGTAGAAGACAGCTTTTCAGAAAAAACACCCCAACAAACTGACAAATATTAAAAGCAAAAAAAAACAACGAAAAACTGAACAACAGCAGAAAAGTCTAGACACCATAAAAAGGACCAGGACAATAAAGCACATTTACAAAAGTAATTTTTATTTTCAGTTTAAACAGTGGCCTTATTGATCCTGTCTTTGTGATGCATAGTAAAGCAAATCGTAACTGTGTTCACTGATCCCAGGTTAGCTCCTTCATCCCTGATTTTAATTTTCTTTTCCTGCTTCTCTTCTGTTTTCTATTGATCAGATTCATTATACTGCTCACACATACTTCTTCAGAGATTCATTTGAAAAAATCTTTTGCCTGCCTTCAGATGTGTAACATTTTCATCTGTGTGCCTTTATATGGAAAAACCCAACAATGTAAAAAACAGTATATCTGATATCAAGGACTGTGTATTTCACAAACATTCAGTAAACCTGAAGATGTTATTGTCGTTTTAACAATTCAGAGGCAAATATAAATTCATAAGAGCATATAAATCTGTGTTTATTAAAAAATGCATCCCTTTCAGCATTGTATCTTGGATGAGTTAATTGAAACACTTGGTGAAAACTAGGTCATTTAAACATAGACTATGTGCTAAATGAAAAAGTTGACAGTTGGGAAAACGATGCATGGGGATTTTCTCCAGTGATACTGTAAGTTTTCTGAATACTTTAGGAGTCTGGAAGGCTAATCTTCTGCTGTCATTCCACATTTATCAAGGTCATGCTGCAAATGAACTTTAATTTATAGTCTGCTATGGTGGGCTGACCCTGTCTGGACACCAGGTGCCCACCAAAACCATTCTATCGCTCCTCCTCCTCAGCTGGATAGGCAAGAGAAAACATAATAAAAGGCTCATAGGCTGAGAGAAGGACAAGAACAGATCAATCACCATGTACCATCACAGGCAAAACAAATTTGACTTGGGGGAAAATGAATTTATTATGAAACAAATCAGAGTAGGGTAATGCAAAAATAAAACCTAAATCTTAAAACACTTTCTTCTTCCCAGGCTTAACTTTATTCCCAATTCCTCTACTTCTTCCTCAAGCAGCAGCACAAGAGTACAGAGAATGGGGGTTGTGATCAGTTCATCACAAATTGTCTCTGCAGCTTCTTCCTCCTCAAGGGGAGGACTCCTCTTACTTCCCCTGCTTGAGCATGAGGTCTCTCCAGGAGAGACAGTCCTCCACAAACTTCTGCAATGTGAGTCCTTTCCACAGGCTACAAGTCTTCACAAACTATTCCAGTGTGGGTCCCTTTCATAGGGAATCAACTGCTCCAGAGTGGGTCTCCCAAAATGTCACAAGTCGTGACAGCAAACCTGCTCCAGCATGGGCTTCTCTCTGTCCACAAGTTCAGTTGCTGCCAGGAGCTTGCTCAAATGTGGGCTTCTTTCAGGGTCCCTGCCTCCTTTTAGCATCTACCTGCTTCAGTGTTGGGTCCTCCCCAAGCTACAGGGGCAGGGCCTCACTATGGGCTGCACCACAGGCTACAGGGGATTCTCTGCTCCAGCACCTGGAGTACCTCCTCCAGCTTGTTCTTCTCTCATCTTGGTATCTTTAGAGTTATTTTCTCTCACATATTCTCTCCTCTCTTTCCATCTGCAATGGTTGTTGTGCAGCAACTTTTTCCCCTTCTCAAATGTGTTATCCCAGAGGTGCTACCATCCTTGCAGATAGGCTCAGCCTTGGCCAGAGTCAGGTTTGTCTTGGAGAAAGCTGGCACTGGCTCTGTTGGACACAAAGAAAGATTCTAGCAGTTTTTAACAGAAGCCACTGTGGCCCCCCACTACCAAAACCTTGCCATGCAAACCCAATACATTTCTGTTTTCTCTTATGTACAAACTACTGGATTTTGAGAGTAAGTCTAGTGTAATATAAATTCTTTACAAAATGTATTGCTGCTCGTTGGAAATTTTGCAAGCACATGCAGATTTTTCTGTGTCATTATGTTAAATTTTATAGTAGACTAAATAGTGTATGATAACTAAACTATATTTTAATATGGAATGTATTTTCTACAGTTAAACTGTTTTATTTCTGTTTGGGGTAAACATAGGAAAAATTGAAAAGTCTACACTTTTTCCTTTAAGTTAGTGTAGAAAGATCTCATATTAGAAATATTTAAGCCCCCTACTTCTGTAGAGATGGACTGTGAAAAGTGTTAAGATCTGAGTCAGAACTAGCCAAAATGGAAATGAACAGTTTTGATTTTTTTTCTTTATTTGGAAAAAAATAACATTATCTTCTCTTCTTTCTGCTAGTGTAACACTTGCTGGTTTTGCTTGCTTTTCTCTTCCTGGCTGACTGGTTGGTTGACTTTTGTTTCTTTAAAAATTTTAGTTGGTTTAGTACTATCTCACAAAGGGTCAACTGAATAGCCAGCTATCCACCTACAATGGGAATATTCCACAGAAACCTAAAGGATAAGCTGCTTGGCAGATCTGTTGTTTGCCTTCCCATCTACTATTTGCCATAGAGTACCAAGACAGACCTTTAATCTGATTCAGTATGTTATTTTCATGTGCTGATAGTTGTTGAATATCCTCTCTGTTATAATATTTTCTTGCAGTATCTTTTGCAGAATGATATTATTACATACCTACATGGAATTATTTCAATTCAGCTGATAAAATATGTAGCTATAGATGCAGATATAACAGAAGATCAGAAAGACCAACATGATCCATGATTTTTATATTCTGTACAGCAGAGAGACATAAATTATTTCCTGATAGATGTTTGATAGATGTTCACTAGATGTGAATTAGAGTATATCTTAATCAGTAATATGATGCCTTTTACTGTCCAGAATTGAAGGCTTCTTGGATTTTGTGCAACTGCAATGAGTTTAGCACTTCTCAAAATATTTGGGAGAAAATTAAGCACAGAAGTTTGAAAAGCTATGAATTGATGTGGATATAAATATTTTTGCAGCATGAAAAATGATGTATTTAGGATCTTTTTGCACTTATCAACACTGTATTAGTCCTTTGCTTTTAAATTTTGCTCTGCTTTAAAAAAGATAAAAATGTTCTATTTTTAAAAGAAAAAGTCACTCATAGCAATGAGCCTATATGCAAAACACCTTTTTCTCCCTGCATTATGAATCAGCCTATTGTAACATGCACAAATGGTTTCATGTTATACATGAATATACAAATGCAGCCTTATAGGGCTTTTTGTTAGCAAGCACCAGTATGTGGAAAAAGGCTGCTTAGTTGAACAGTGTAGTTTCTGTTACCCAAGACCCTTTTCCAATAACCAGCTCTCTTCTATTCATGACATTTCACTGTTAATTTGGAAGAGAGATTCAAAGTCTATCACATAAACATCAACGTGTTTATGTACCAGGAATGCCTCTCCAATACAGACGTCTATCCAAGAATGGACTTCTGCTGTTCATTAGAGCATTTACACATATCTGTGACAGTTCATGGTACAAGAATATGAGACAGTTTCCATCCAACTATTCAGACTTCTTTTACCTTCTTCCTTTTTTAAGTCTTACTACTTTATACTTTAAATATATTTTTAAAAGTTTGGGTCTGCCTCTATAAAAGAAAAAAAAAGAATCTGAAATCTCTAATGTCCAAATAGTACGAGAAGATATTTCTACCCAGATACTTCTCTGCTGGAGACTGCCATTCAGCAGAGACATGAATTGCTAAGTTCTTGCCAGTAGAAACAAAAGCACTAGCAGCTGATCCATTCTCCAACTTGTCAACCAATGGGGTTGCCATAATGTAAGTAAGATTGTATTGTTTATGGAATACAACATTAATTTGTCACTTGTAATTGTAGCAACAGTTTAGAAGAGTCAATGATTTTAAACTTTTTGTTTACAAATAAATATCCTTAATTTAAGTAAATAGTTTTAAACAAATAACATAATTGAAATGAATAGTGTAACTCTCACTAAGCAGTTTATATGGGATCAAGACTAAAACAATCCTTGTCACACCTTGCATACATCATTTACTTCTAAAAATTCACTTTGACTGAGACATTTATTCAAAATGTCGATACAAATAACAGAGCTCTGGCAATTGCAGATGAATATAAAGCATTCTAAATTCACAGTTTGTGAAGATAAATCCCAGCATCTCAGAAAGAAAACAATATCTTCATCCGAGTTTTCACTAACAAGAATACTTTCCTTCTGCTGTCAGGTTCTGATACTTTCTTGAAATTCTACTTAGTGTACACGAATGTAAACAATAATAGGAGCTCATTAGGAATGACACTCTCTTCCCTCACAATGGTTGTTCTCAATGTGAATTTAATTGGCTGAATGACAGGCACAACAAACACTGGAATTGTTAAGATATGTGCAAACCGAAGGCAGAAAACTTCAACCGGTACGACAGTAAAACAACTCAGCTAAAACTTGTTTTAATCATCTCATCGTAAAATAGCTTCACTACCTTATATTTCTTTAGATAAAATGGTATTTTTGTCATTCATGACAAAGACTTCTGATGAAATGACATGTTAGTTTACTTAATCAGAGGTAAATACATCTGCAGGAGAAAAAAAATAATTGTGGAAAATACGCAGGAACGTAGTTCCTCAGCAAACCAGAAAATTTTGGTTTTTGATAAAAAGTTTAATTTATCTGCTAGAAGATATTTTTCTTTTGCTCTTATGAACTACACACTCTGTGGAATATCAGTGAACATACCTGTGAGCAGAGATCCATAGAAATGAATCACAAATAGGCCTACAGCTCTGCCAGTGGAGCACATAAGCATCATGTTAGCCTCCCATATTTGTATTCCTTTCTTTGTCCTTCAACAGTAAGTCTCAACATTTGCATCACAGACTTGAAATGGTAGATGCTATGCAAAAAGGCTATTTCCATCTATGTCACTGAGAAATGGTTTTTCTCACAGCTGCTGGCAGATATGCTGCTGATATGCTTGAACTAGGAGTCCTATATAATGACACATATATCAGAAAGCCCCTTAGATCTTTGTCATTACCATCACATAGTACAGATGCACATCGTAGGGTAAAGCCCCAGGTATGGCAGACCTCTACTACATTCTGGCCAGTTTTGACGCACTAAACTAATTCAGTTCAAGTGGGAAAACCAACTGAGCAACAGATTAACTTTGTCAGGTAACTGTTGCTAACTCCTCACTTTTGTGCCACATTTGGAGATGGGAGACCACAATGTGTCAGAAACCATTATGAAAACCATGCTTTGACCTTCAGTATGGAGAATGCCAAGGAGATTAGACTTGTGTCACAAGACCAGCCAACCCATTACCAGCTTCTGCCAAAAGTCTACTTTAGAAAGCAATACATAGTTAGAAAAACTGTCCTCTCACCATTTCCGAGATTCTGCAAAAAGCTAAGCCAGAGGTTCAAGCATTATGCATAGGGGTCAGACCACCAGCCTGAACTTAAGCATGCTGAGCAGCTAGAATGCATGTTCTGTTTCCTAAGTCCATGGTGCTGCTCAATGCTAGAGAAGAGGAGCTAGGGGTCTGGTCTATGTAAGAGTACAATGCAAGTGCCGTAGGAAAGAAATCGCAATCAACTCACTATATCCATCTTTCCTAGTAAACAAATTCTAAATTACATACCACTGACTGCTTCTGTTCTTGCCTCTGACCTACCTGCCAGTTCTCCTGTGACACACAATTGGTTTTATTTGTTTTCAGCATTTAGAATTTCAGGTCTGCAAAATGATAAACAAATAAGAAATGGAGGAAATACGACAGGAGATTAAAAGAGACAAAGCTTTGCTCTAATGAGATAGAAAGTTATTGACACCATAGAAGAGCTAAAAGTTCTGAGTCAATAAGCTTTCTTCAGGAATTATCACTCAGCCAAGTAAAGAAGGAAGATACATATTTGTCTCAGATTCTTACATTTTCCTTGTCACCAACTCTCAGATTATTAATTTTATAACATACAATGAGTTTATTTTATCATCTTCACAAATCTGTTTTAACAACTTGGTACAACTGTTAGTTATGAGCGACATACTTAAACAGTTAGAAAAGTCAATATAAATTTAAATTATCCAATTGTCAAATTCAGATAAGATGTCAATCCTTTAAAATCAAACAATATCTTTAGGCCAAGCTTAATAAAGTTACCTTCCATCTTCAATTAACCTAACTTTAGTGTTATGAACTCCTCTTTAGGTAAGCACAGCCAGCTGAATACAACCATGTGACTTAAGACTATGTAAATATCACACAATAAAGCTGAGTGTAGGTAATTATTCCAGTCAATTAATCAGTAAAAAAGATCAAATGCTTTAATTATCTATTTAAATTTTCTTTATTCTATCAGCCATTTAAACCAGAAGACAGTTGGCAAAATGCAAAATGTTGTGTCTTTCCTTTCAGGGAAGTGAAATATGTTACGACTTTAATGTCACCAATTTAATTTTCTATTAAGTACTTAAAAGCACATAATTCTGTTTATAAATCTGCTAGACCAGTATATGGTTCTTTGGACAAGGTTTTATAGGATAAAAGCATTTCTTAAAATGATCAAAATATTTACTATTGTTCTTTATTTCACACTAGGGTTGATTTAATTCAGACTATGAAGATTTTTCACACACAAGTACTCAGTTTTTGAAGATTTTTACATTAACTCTTTCTTACATATTCTTTCTATTTCTTATCTATTTTTACTTCCCATTATGTCCCCATGCCAGTAATTCCAATCATTATTAGTAGATCTTATGTGAAAAAATTGCAAATGTAAAACAATTATTCCCGTTTTCACAAAAATTACTCCAACACGGGTACCATTTATTTTTGATAGTCATGATGCTGAAGAATAAACAGCATTTATTTGTTTATTTATAAGAACTGGATCTAACTTGTTGAACACTACAGGAAGTTAAAACTCCTTAAGGAGCTTATCCTGCTTTTGTATTTGTAAGTGGCCTTTTTATACTTTTGTCACTCTCTGGTTTCTCAAACTTCCTAGAATACTTCCTGCTTTTTGTGTATTTGCAAAAACTTGATCATGTATAAACAGCATTTGAACATTACTCTTTTTTATTTGTTACACTCTTATATCGAACAGTTTTTCACTATGTATACTCTTTCTTCTATTTTAAATTTTACTATATTTGTATATTTTAGAGCATATGGATAATATTTATGCTACTAAGTATATCTAAATTATATTTATGCATATTACATTATGTTGTAAGACATGTATATACACAGGACAAACTATTTTAAATGTTGATTGCACTTTCATACATATTTCATACCACACATTTAAACAGCTGCTGTAGCACTTGCATGTACTTTGTTCTGTTCTTTAACTGCCCTTGCTCCTTAATTCTGACGGGGAGTGTGAGTGGGGGGGTGTATGGGGGGGTGTGTGTGTGTGTATGAGAGAGAGAGAGATTTGTACAGAGTTTGACCTTTTAAAACTCTATTTGTTTCAAACACATTGTCATTACTAAAAGAGCATTCCATATAGCTACAATTTGAAGTTACTTCTCGTGTCCTTGTGTATTACTGAAAACTTTGATTTTAATGAAGATCAATCTGTGTCACTGACCGTAACAGCTATTACATTTGGTACCAGATTTTGGTCTTTTTTCTTGACTTTTTCATACTCCATTTTTAATTTTTTCTTCATCACTTCAAACATTTTAGTAATAATTTAGTAATAATTGTCAGTACTGAAATTCCAACAGAGTGTGGAGTTGTACATTTGAGGTACCAGATCAAAATAAGTTATTGTTCTCACTAAACAAATAAACATGAAGAGAGAAAGTGCTCAATCACTGAAAAGCCAAAGCTATTAAATTGCATACAGAAATAAAACAGTAGAAACATGGAAAATGGTAGTTGTTATGGTTACTAGTTCTTCCTTTAAAGTGCTTCAATATTAAAGCTAAAAGTGTAAATATAGATTAATGTGGAATGAGGCCCTCATGTTTTTAAGTGCCACTGAATGACCTCAGTACCTATTAACTTCAATAGTCATGCTTCATTTCTGCATGCTTACTAGACTCTATTTACTTACATGGAGGCAGAGTTGATTATTCTAAATAGAAGCATCAGTTAAAATTGACCTATGAAAGATACAGTTTCCATAATTACTGCTGTTGCCTTTTTTGCTGAGATACGTATATGTAACTAAAACTCTATTTTATTGCAGTACCTGATAGAAAATTGCCACTCAATTTATGGAAAAATACCAGATACAGGTTGAGGTAGGATAGCAAACATGATTAAGGAGAAGAAAAAGGCCTCATATGAAAGTAATCTGAAAAACCCAGGACCTTTTTTTTTTTCTATTTTAATCTTAGAAAAAAGAGTAAGAGGATGCACAACAAAATAACACAGTGTAGCACAGTATATAGCAAAGCATAGCACAGAAACAAAAACATGCAGAACATTTTGTTCTCATCTCCTCAAAAAAAAAAAAGAGATGAAAACACTGAAGGGAAAGTAAAGCAAGTAAAGCACTATACTTAGAAAGATAAAAAGATTCAGAAAGGGCTTGCACATGCACTTTAAAGAAACGATAAATTTAATAAGAAAGAAGTGTTGGGCAGAAGGGCATAGTTTTTAGTTACTGCAGCTCGAGATAGGGTCTTAATATTTGCATTACTTGATACTTTATATATTCCTGCATACAACCATGAATGTTTTTACATCAGTCAGTATCATAGTCGGGATGCTGGACTACAAGGACTACTTGACTTCTCCACACCAGAATATTTAAATCAATTTAGAAGGGTTTGACAAAAAAAGTTCAATATTAATTTTTGCCAAGTCTTTTCTCCTTCACTCTAAGAATTACATTCTCTAAGAAGTTCTAGATCAGAGATATTTCTGCTAAAAATTTGTAACATAATGGCTATCAAGCAACTTATTACCAAATGTAGCTTTCAAATTCTTTAAGCTTATGAGCGATTGCAGGAAAATTTGAATGTTCGTTTATTTGAATAAAAATGCATACACATTTAATGTGGCGAATTAATCCCTTTAGGCCGGGAATAAATTCAAAATTAGAAATTACATAGACTTTGTAACAAACCCTAATGCAGTGGCTCATCATAAGATAGATTATTAAGCCCTTTCACACTCCAGAAATCATGGAAAAGAAGTCTCTAAGTAATTAGTTGACAAGTTACTATATGCAAGGACTTCTGGCTTAAGGAGTCATTGAATTGCAGAAAATTCTGAAAGAATGTAGAAAAGACAAGATAAGTTTTGTATTATTTTCTTACTTATTCTAAGTAGCCAGACAGGGTGCTGGGATAGACAGTCATTCAGTCTAAACCAGTTTGACCACTCAAATATTTTCATGTTATACCTTTTGATTTTTACTTCTCTGGTGTGGTAGTTTTAAGTTGCCTATTTGCTGAATTATACTTCGCCACCACACTTTGTTACCAAGTTCTCATCAAATAAGAATTTATTTGATGGGTGTCATGATTTAACTCCAGCCAGCAGCTAAACACCATACAGCTGTTCACTCACTCCTCCCTTCCCTTACCATTGAGATGGGGAGGAAAAAATGTAAAACTCATAGGCTGAGATAAGAACAGTTTAAATACACAACAAGAGCAATATTTCTAATGATGACAAACCTAGCAAAAAAAGAGAGAAATAAAACCAAGGAAAACACAAATGATGCTCAACGCAACTGCTCACCACCCATTGACGGATGCCTGAGCAGTGATCCACCCCTCCCCTCAGTTAAGATACTGGTCATGATGTTCTAAAGTATGGAATAGCCCTTTGGCTAGTTTGGGCCAACTGACTTTGCCATGCTCCCTCCCAGCTTCTTGTGCACCTGCTTACCATCAGAGTCTGGGAAACTGGAAAAGCTTTAGCTCAGGATAAGCATTAATCAGCAAAAACCCAAACATCAGTGTATTATCAACATTATTTTCACACTAAATCCAAAACACAGCACTACGTACTAGCTACTAAGAAGCCAGGACCACAGGATAGTAGTTTAATAATTACTGGCCAAAATTTTTATTTTAGTGTATCTTTCACACTTTCAGCTACCAGAGATTCAAATTTACATGTAGTATGGTTTTGGGAACTGGAAAAATCAGTCTGTATACTATTTTATTGCTTAGGAAAAAAAAAAGATACATAATTACAGCAAAATGAATTGCTATAGGAATTGTGTACCAGTACAAGCAGGACATGGACATGCTCTAAGCAAATTCAGCAAAGTGAAATGAACAACATTAAAGGACCAAGTGTCAACACATGAGGACAGGCTGAGAGAGAGTTGAGACTATTTCTCCAGAAGACTCAGGGAAGATCTAATCAATGTGTACAAATAACCAGAGTAGGGCTATAAAGAAAACTGAGACAGGTTCTCTTCAGTGGTATGCAAAGAAAAAGAGGCACAAATTGAAATTCCCCTTAGATACATGAAAAAAAAAAAAAAACCTCTACAGTGAGGGTGAGTGAGCACTGGCACACATTGCCAAAAAAGGCTGTAGACTTTCTATCCCTACAGATAGCCAGAATCCATCTGGACATGGTCCTAGGCAACAAGCTATGGGTGGCTATTCTTGAGCAGAGAGGGCTGGACTAGTCTGTCTCCAGAGATTCCTTCCAGTATCATATATCCTGTGGCTCACCTATTTAAGGTTCAGAGGAATTGTGATATCTGTAGAAAATGCCTGATTACAGAATCACAAGAAGCAGTAAGTGCACAAATGAAAGCAATCCAGTGATTCTGTAATATGAAGAGAAATTTAAGCCTCACTGGCAGTTATAAAAGCTAAAGCACAGTATGACAAGGATGAAAACTAGTGCACATAAATGTTACCACTTTCTGGAAAACAAACTTCCTGGTATCTTTCATATCAGCTACCTGACCTCATGTCTAATAGCTGACATAATGTGATTTATTTTATCTAACTAAATAATTTTGCTTTTTTTTTTTTTGCATAGTCAATTAAAGTGTATTTAAATATATGTGTACATCTGACTACCAAAGTAAGGATGAAGACTCTAAAACTATGCAGCACAAATAAAAGAAGGTTTAAAAAAGTCACTGATTGCTTACTAAGGTAGATTCCCACACTATAATTCTCTTGTTCAGTGTGGAATAAAACCAGAAAACCCATATGATGACCAACTCCTCTAAATCTCAATAGAACTCTGCATGAGCTCTGAATATTGCACAATTAGTGCACTTTGTGTAATTTTCCATTTGGAAAAAAACACTCAATGATTTTTTTATACTCATATATCAGGAACAGCCAGTGATTTAATGGATTATGGTATCTTTATCTTAGAGAAGTATTACAAGATTATTTTAGCTTGTGGAAATGTTATCTTTAATTAAGAATCATTCTGTTTGTTGCAAGATAAACTTGACCTTGACTTTTATTCACAACAATATTAAGTTTTCTCTTCTTTTTCTGTTGTTTTTTTTTTTTTTCGCTTTTTTGTGTTTTCATCAAAGGCACTTTCTTTTTAACAGATCTTCAGGGACTTTGCTTGTATTTATGGCCATATGATAAATATATAAAATTGTAAAGATTAGCAATCTTTGGGGATTAACATGCCTTTTTTTCAACAATGTAATTGCTTTTTGTTAAGAAAAAAACTAAATGACAAAGAAAACTTGGAATCTGGTTATAAGTATTCTGATAACTTTTTTTAAAGGATTGCAGAAGTGGCCATTGCCTCCAGTAGCTTTAGGGCCCAGTAACTCCTTCTGTCAGCCCCCAGAGTTCTACCAAGAGACCCAGAGATCCTTCATCCTAGGTCAATAGACGCAGCTGTTGTTTTCCCATTTGCAAGTTCAATCAGTAGTGACGCTGAGCGTGTATCCCAAACACAGGCACAGATGACACCAACATGGTCACCTACACCACCTGCCACAGACAAGGTGCCACCTTCAACATCACCTACATATGGGACTGATGTAAAGCATAAGCACAGTCAGCCAAGTCCCCTGCTCCTCTTAGGCCAGTACAGACTGAAGCTCACTGTTGACAACATATACTCAACACTCTAAATTCCCATACCTGCACTTTAGCAAATCCCTTGAATATCAGCATGACCCCTCTGTTCCTTCAACATCCCTGAGCAGTTCCCAGGCTCTCTTACTCACTGCTACTGTTCCAGTCTGTGACAGCTGGCAAACAGATACATGTACTCACACCATCACACCACAGGTATCGCACACTCTGGCCACCCCACCAAAACACCAGCCTGGGCCCTTTCTCCAGTTGACTCATAGTCTCTTACTTACTGCCTGTTGACATGTCTAATTTTTTGTTTATTATTGATTTTCTTGTTTGTTTGTGTCAAATATTGTATATAATTTCTTACAACTCTAATTTAACAGTAGTAAATCCTACTTCATCATCCAAGCCCAACCAGTCCATGTAAGAACATTGCTGCTCAGTTATATACACCATACTATCAATGATGATGTGGCAAGGACTGATAGCTATTTAACAGTAATACCTCCATTTCACTCATGTCGGAATTTGGAAGTTTTTTTTCAAAAAAACCAGCTAGATCAATAGCAGCAACTTCACAATTTATGACAATCTATTCATGAGTTGAAAGAATGGGGTTAGAGGCTTTTTAGCAAAACATGAGAGAAAAAATTTTGAAGCAGCAGTAGTTTCATTATTTACAACTCCTGTACAAAAAGAAAGATAATAAAGTTGACTAGTGACTCTCATATCCCTTAATTTTTTCCAGATATATTTGTCAAGTGCTTGAATTTGCATTTTGCTCTTTATATTTTCAAGCTGTTAGACAAAAATTGACTACTTAATCCTCACAATACAAGTGTTAAAACTAGAGAAAGTAAGTCTGAGGGTAAAACAACTTCTTGACTACTGAATTAGAAGATTTAGTCATAATAAAAAACTTGTGTTTTAATAGCTTCTGATGTCACACAGTAAACACCCTTTGGGTCCCATGCCAAACAATATGAAGAGTATCAGGACAATTTTTTGGTTTTCTCAGTCTTTAGTTCCTGCATACTTTGCAATGAATGCTGCAATAATATGCATTATATTTGCATAGTACAGACTTAGCCTATGAAGCCAGTCTCTTATGTGAATCCCTTTACAAGCTCACATCTATTTTGCTCACAGATGTTATAATATTAAGACAGACATAAGACCTATATTATAGTGACTTAGTGCAGAAAGCATCTTTTAAGATATATTTATAGTTATGTGAAAGATTACCAAGGCAGTTAAAAATCACTTTCCATTCACAGAATCATAGAATGGTAGGGTTGGAAGGGACTTTTTGAGATCATCTAGTCCAAACACTGTGCAGAAGCAGGTCAACCTAGATTAGGTTGCACAAGAACATGTCCAGGTGGGTCTTCAAGACCTCCAAGGAAGGAGGCTCCACACCCTCCCTGGGCAGCCTGTGCCAGGGCTCTATAATCCTCACAGTAAAATAATTTTTTATTTTTAAATGGAACTTTTTGTGTTCCAGCTTCATCCCATTGCCCCTTGTCCTATTGCTAGATACCATAGAAAAAAAGGGATGCCCCAACCTCCTGATATCCACCATTTAGATATTTGTAAATATTAATGAGATTCAGTTTCATAACAGTTTGGAACTTAGAGATGTGTCTTCTCTTTTCCCACATCAAGTTTCCCATGTTTCAAGAAACAAATAGAAAATATCTTAATAATTCAAAATGACATCCTGAAATTTTATATGGAGAGAAAAAGAAGGCCAACTTCTCTAAGCTTTCCATAGACATATTACATTATTTCTTGATGTTCTACTGACACACGCTTCACAACGTTCAAATTATTTATACCTGTATTTCTACTTCAGCAACAAAAATGAACAAAAAAACCCCTTCATCTTTGCCAAGTTTTAAGCTGAGTAAAGCACGGCCTATTAAAAAAGCCATCAGATTTGCATTGTTTATAGAACCATAGAATCATTAACTGTTGGAAAAGACCTTTAAGATCATTGAATCCAACCATTAACCTAACACTGACAGCCCCATTATTAAACCAAACCCTGTCCCCCAGCACTTCACCTTTTGAACATTTCCAGGGACTCCACCACCTTCCTGCACAGCCTATGCCAGTGTTTAACAGTCCTGTCAAAGTTCCTATCAATGTCTAATCTAACCCTCCCCTGATGCAACCTGAGCCCATTTCCTCATGTCCTATCATTCGTTACTGGAGAGAAGAGACCGACCTCCACTTCACTACTACTCCCTTTCAGGAAGTTGTAGGGAATGACCATGTCTCCTCTCAACCTCCTGTTCTACAGACTAAACACCTCCAGCTCCCTCAGCCACTTCTCATAAGACTTTTCCTCCAGATCCTTGACCAGCTTTGTTGCCCATCTGTGCACACGCTCTATCACCTCAATGTCCTTCCTGCAGTGAAGGGCCCAGAACTGAACACAGGATTCAAGGTGCGGTCTCACCAGAGCCAAGCACAGGGGGACAATCACGGTATTTCTGATACAAGCCATAACGCCATTCACCTCCTTGGCCACCTGAAAATGTTCACTGTCATCTTAAAAAATACATGTTATTGCTCTATTGACTAATTCTGCAATCACAGCCTTAATTTTAAACAGAGTACAGTTAGTGTAACAAATCTGAATGCTGAAATATGTACAGGACTATTATCCATCTTGTATGGCCAGAACTCTAAATTCTGTAACAACCAAAGCTGTCCCACTCTCCAATACATGATTTCTCTGTCTTTGGAGCTTCTAGTAAACAATGAGCATTTGTTTTTCACAAACCTAAGCAAAGGATCAAAGATTTTCCACAAAGCAAATATAAACATTAGAGAATTTGCTAAAGGGGGTGTCACTAGCATGTTGTGATGTAATAACCAAACTAAAAACAAATCAGAAAAGATGCGCTACTTGCATCCCTCAACCAATGGACATGTGAATGCACCTTACAAGTTAATCAGACTGTTAGATTGTGTATGCTTTGCTGATCTAGGAAAGCAGAACACAAAGAAATGGGTCTGCTGTTTACCATGCAGAGCACATTGCACACTATTTTAAGAAACCACAATGTCTTATTTATAGAAAAGATATAGAGAAATATAATCCCAGAAGGCATATGTTTCATACTAAATTGATAAATGTGACCAAATTAAAATACTGTACAGGCAAACTACAGAGAAAATGAAACTGTTTTCCAAAATGCCTGAAGGGAACAACAGACTTTTTGATTCCTATAAATCAAGGACTGCTTTCTAGAAGGCATTTTTCTTTAGACTATTGGGTTCAGTAGTGAAATCCTACGGCCTATGCTATCTCAGCAGTAAGATTAGATGATCTGCCAGCTTCTAGTTATCTGCGAACATTTTAGCTACATTTAAATTAGTACTTTCCTCTTATGATCTGTCTGTAATTGGATGTGGTTGAGGACTGCCTTAGACTACCCCAACAGCAAGACTAGGTTATATTTATGTGAATACTTCCTGTCTCTAATCCTTCTATAATTGAAATTGGTAGAGGGTTGCTTTAGACTACTCCAAGAGAAAGACTAGATTATATAACAACAAATTTTAAAACCTTTATCCAGATAATACAGATGCCTTTCTGGCTTTCTGTTAAAGAATAAAATTAACAGAGCTAAGCATATACTGCTTCAGCTTTTCAGAAGGAGCTACTGCTTTTCATGGCAGATGTCAGACGGGCAGTCATAATATGAGTGACCAACAATTAATTATTTTTATAATAGAAAATACATTGTTGACCTTTGAATAGCTCAGAAGAATAATGCCATGTTTATTTATTTCATTAAAGAAAGAAAGAGGTGGCTATGATAACAGAATGGGCAAACTGGCAAGACAATTGGAGCCTCCAAAATATCACAATTTACAGTCATAAATCAAGTAGACATTCAAAACATTTCAGAATCTCACAAGAATTACTTTTGTCAACCAGAAAATGCACAAAAATTCTAATTGTAGACAGACTTGATTCTTACACATATTAAACTGTATTTTTTTGTGTGTGAGTAGTCTCATTAAGGTCAGCATCTATCCCTTGAGACAGGTGGATTCTGGTTTACTAATCTGAAATAAATTTAGATTTATTACATTATTTTAAATGAAAAGCATATTTTTTGTTACTGAAGAAAGTTTGAAGAAGAAGTTTACAGTTTCATGTCTCAGTCATCAGCTTCTCTCAATTAAATATCCAGTGAAACACAGACAATACAAATATATTTAGTTACAGAGAATACTAATCTCCCTCTAAAATGTTCTTAGACATAAAGAAATAATTTAATCAAAGACTGTTTCTTCTTCCTTTGTCTTTCAAATACTAATATAGCTTTTGCTGGTTTAATCACAGCATAGATTACAAATCTATTATAAATAACACATAAAAGTAGTTACAAAAATATCAATAAATATATTAAAATAGCCTCTCTAGGAGAGTAAAAAGTCCATCCTTCTAAAAATAATTTGATTTCATCTGCAACTGCAATAATTCTTTACTTATAGCCCAGGCCATAGGAGTATTATACTTTGATGACGATACATTATATGCTCACAGTTTCATAAAACAGAGTGCAACAAGCCTTCTACCAAAATAATATTGCACATGAATACCAATATTATTTAAGTAAAATGTCCAAGATATGTTAAAAAAATGAAAAGTTAATCAATAATCTGAAAGAAAAAAATATTAGTAACTCAATGTCAGAACTCAGTATGATGCATCATACGATGGTACTGTGCAGTTATGTACCTAAAGATCATCATTAATTTAGGCTGTTTTTGTTGAAAATGGACTGCTTGACAAAATACTTTAACTCCTACCATGTACTGTAAAATACTGTTGTAGAAAGAACAGAACTTTGGTATACTTATTTTGCAGATATCTAGCCAGTGAAGTATGTGGAATAGCAAAAGCAACATAACACATACACTCTTGACTATGGCATGCATTTCCCGAGGAATGCTTCAGAAATCTGTATAGTCCACCATATCAAATTTCTTTCAATGTCTTCATCTCTCTAAACAAAAAAATTACCTATCCACAAGTTATATAGATGTTAGTATCTGAATGGTCTGCCGTTTGATTTCTATGAATGCAGACGGAACATGACCTTAAAGCTAATGAACTAACTCCACTAATTAGTTGACTTCATTTTGCACTTAAAATGAATTCATCTCACCTAACTTAATCCATTTTAAAAGTAAGTCTGCAATCTAAGCCAGTCCTCTATCCTTACTCTGCAGTTAATGAAAACAGATAAATAGCCTATATACACCGTACCTTAAGTGCTTAAGATAAATGAGCCAAAGTATCCATTCCTCTTAGTTATAAAAGGGAGCTCAGATAAATACTTTAACATGCAGGACCAGTATTTACATAGCTGAAGTTAGGCAGAGTGAATTCATTCTTCCTTTAGTGATTCAAATACTGTCAACACAACAACTATGCAAAAAAAAAAAAGCAAACTGTCTCAGTGCTGATCGATAGAAGCTACAGGTTTACAAACAGAAGGGAATTATGGACAAACCCCTACACACATAAATTCACACCCGCTCATGATTCTTACCATTGACACAGTTCACACCATTCGCATCTGCTTGCTGTGTGTCACAGAAGAAGCTCTTTAAACTCTTCACATAAAAAATACTGGTTTCTAAAGAAACAAAAAATTACATATACAAGCTGTTTGATAAGACAAACTAAAATTTTCACATTCTTTCAGGGAACAAAGTCAAATGCAGATCTATCACATGGATTTTCAAGCCAAAGTGCCTCAGACTGTGTAGAAACCACAGAAGTCCAGAAAAGAATGTCCATAGCTTCAATAGAAACTTCCAGGTGTCCTTTCTGTACAAGAATATTTACTTGCATAACAAGTCTTACTGTTTTTAGTGTGACTAATTTCCAAAACGAATGATGGATTTTACAGAAGAGGTAGCTTTAAGCTACCTTTACATTTTTTCTGCACTTTGTGGACACCTATCTCTTATATTTAGTTGCCATTTCATTGAAATTATACATGGTTATAAAGATATGAGGTAATTCTTAAGTAGAATTAATATAAATTCAGAATTAGGAAGTAATGCTAGGCAGTGCACATTTGCAGATATAGTCAATATTTATGGATTGTGTGTGTTAAGCTTGTAGCTCTAAATTTCCTCTTAAAGTTCATTTAATCTAATCCACTCAGTTGTCTCAAGAGATAAAGCTCCTAATTTACTGTCATGTCAAGGCTTAGTCAACCCTTTGCAGTGTCATTGTTTTTGACATATTGCTGAGATGGAATGTTTAATTCCAGAGGCTGCCAAGGGGAAACATGTAACTGAAATGATTAATGAAATTATTGGGGGGAGGGGGGATAAGGAAAGAAAAAAGAAAAAGGGGAAACAAAACAAGTCCATGGTCTTCTCTGATTTTTTTTAGAGCGAAAAGACCACAGACTTTCTCATTTCTTTAGCTGAATGGCTCCTGTCACAACATACCTTCTTGTCAAATTCATGCTAAAAAAATTATTGGAAATGTTTTACAGTAACTGGTTTATTTATTTTTCTTTTCTGATATATCACCGTTGTCATTAGAAAAGGAAGAAGAATTATGGCTCTCGTAATACATACTTGCACACACTCCTGAGCCCACACATTCCCCTTCCAAGCCTACTTTCAATTTCTGCTTCCTGCTGATCTCCAGTTGTTGTATGGAAACCATGTTCTATTACATAAAGAGGGACTTTTAAACTCTTTAATACTCTTGTTATCACATAGATAAATTCACATAGTGCTGCTGCAGCATGAAATATCTTACACAACACTACTAACCTGTACACAAAATATAAAAATCTCCATTGTTATTTGCTGGTCTACGGGTCAGTCTGTAACTATTTCTCGGGCTGCTAAGATGCACCACACTTTAGCTTCTAAATAAAGTTTTACTTTCTTTTAGCAATATCCCAGTTATCACCTTGGATGCAGTTTAAAGATTCATGCTTTCCTCCATTCAGAATCTTCTTGAAAAAAAAGAAAGGATGAGCCATGCAAGGGATCCTGATTTCTCAGGTAACATTTACATTTCAGCAGTCAGATTTTTTTTTTTTTTCCTACTGTTTGGTCTATAAAACAATACAAGTATAAGTAAAAAGAAGTACGGCACCAATAATGCACTGACTAGCACGAAGAAACACTGCTTCTAGAACTTAAAACAATACAGACCTGCATCATGAGCCTGTATTAACTCAATGAAATTTAGCAAGTCACATATTAAAGCCAGATCCTCTGATTGCTGTCACAGCTAAGTACCACACTGAAGGTGGCTGTAGCTTTATTAGATGATATTGGAGACAGAATAGTCAGTAAATCACCTCAAAGGTACCTGACACTTTATGGGCACCAAACTTGGAATAAAGATAATGTAGATTCCCATGTGTTAATTATTGAACAAACCAACAACTCTCTTTATGACCACTTTATCCATTATCTTTTGTTTATCGCTGAACCAATTTCTAATTAAATTCCAGATTTCTCACATCAAAATGGTTCACAGCTACATCACATCACACTTTCAAACAAAGTAAGAAGTATGCTATATAGCTATTCAGTGCAATTCATTAGTTCACTTGGCTGACTGAAACATGCTGAGTTCTGTGTAACAATCTGCTTTATTTTAGGTCCTCTGGCAAGTAAAGGACTAAAGGTGTCCTCATCTGAGGACTGCTTCCACTCTTCACTGCAACTGAAAGTCTGGCCTGCTAAATGTAGTCAACATTATAGGTGACTCACTCTGTGCCCTGCATGCACTTCTGCTACATACAGTATTCAGCCTCTCAGACTTAACATAATCTATTCTGCTTACCACTGCTTAGAAATTTCCAGGTTTCAAAGGATAAGAATATCGACTACAGTCTAACAGTCTCTATTACACTTGGTGTATACTAACCATGGTTTTGCCTAAGAGAAGTTCCAGGCTGCCCAGAGGGGTTGTGGAGTCTCCTTCCTTGCAGATCTTCAAGACCCACTTGGACATGTTCCTATACGACCTGATCTAGGTGAACCTGCTTCTGCAAGGGGGTTGGACTAGATGATCTCTAAAGGTCCCTTCCCACCCTACCATTCTATGATTCTATGATTCTAAGGGTTACCTCCACTGAGGCGGCGGTCTTGTAGCATTTTTGCTAGTGATTTTTCAGAGAGAGATTTTGAGAAATCACAGTTTTTGCTTGCTTGATTTTACATAGTTGTGTTGTTTGTCAATCTGCAGTCAAACAAAAAGTCTTTTCCCATGAATCAATAAAGTCAACTCATTTTAACAAATACAGTTGTCTTTGTTTACCTTAAAAGCAGCAGACCGGTAGTGAGTAAACCTACTAGATGGACAGTGTTTCAGTTATTGTTTGGTAAGAGAATCTTTGAGCTCATGGAAAAAATATTTGTAAGCACAAGAACTGAAAAGGGAGCCTTATAAAACACAACCGTATGATTCACTCAGGATTTCCCATCTACAAAGATAGCTTAAACCAAAGACTTAGTAAACTCAGTATCACCCTCTAAAAGGGACTTTTACTTTACTGCAGCACTTGTTACAAGTCATACAGTTTGCTTGGAAATTAATCCCTTCACTGATGAGACATTTCTCCAAACAAAGGAGGAAAGACATATTTATGAGGAATGAGTTATTTAGAAAATCAAACTCAATCACTTGCGGCAAAATCAGCACTTTTATCTGATTTACTTTCTCAAAAGTAAAAGCAGCAATAGCTTTACTAAAATTCCATTAACAAAATATCACAGAAATCACATTCAATTTTATAATTGCTAACCCTTCCCATTTTAAAAAGGCAAGGCAAACCTGTGCAACCCCAGTTTAAAAGGTCTTGTTTGAAATTAAAATGAACATTCAGAGAGATCTCATGCTCCATGTGCCGGGTCCTATCTGCTCTAGGCAGAAACTCCCAGTTGGAATCATGCAGCACTCTCCTGGCCAGCAAACTGGCTGACCATCTGCCTGCATCTGTCTCTTCTATGCTAATTACCAGTTCCCAATTGCACTGCAGTTTCAATTCACTTCACTTTGCAGTTGCCTTTATCATGTTTATACATTATTTGGCTGATATCGATATATCATTATTTTAATATATTGGAGCATATGAATGCATGCTCTTTAAACAAGCATAAATCATAGAAAAGAGACAAAGAAGACTACATAATTGTAAGCAAATTTTAAAAATATAGTGGTATAGTTCTAAAAATGAGAACATACACAATTTAGATGACCTAGATCAAGCCTCTGGCCTGGGAAGTATCTTGTTCTGCTGGCTGTTGATGATTCAAAGGAGAAATGGAAAGCAGAGATAATCACGTGTTTTGCTCAATATTACATTACAAAGGACAGTGATTTTCATATGTTGCTTAAAATTCAGGGGTGGAGGGGAAAGGTTATTTTTGCTCTGAAAAGCATTATTCTATCTTTATTTGAATGACCAGATGAGCTATCAAAAGAATATTTCACATCCTCTGCCCCTCGCTCCTTTGCAGACGAGTACAGTCAATTTATATAACTAGACGAGAAAAAAAAATATATAGTTAATAGGTTTGAAGATATTTAATTAACCATAATTTGGTTGAATCATAGACTCATTTCATCTGGAAGAGACCTTTACGATTATCAAGTCCAGCCTTTGTCCCAGTCCTATCAATCACTAGACCATTTCCCCTAAGTGCAACATCCACCCGTCTCTTAAACATCTCCAGGGACAGTGACTCCACCACTTCCCCAGGCAGCCCATTCCAATGCCTGACAACCCTTTCAGTAAAGAAATTCCTCCTAATATCCAGCCTGAGCCTCCCCTGGCATGACTTGAGGCCATTTCCTCTTGTTCTGTTGCTTTTCTCTAGGGAGAACAGACCGACCTCCACCTTGCTCCAACTTCCTTTCAGGTAGCTGTAGAGAATGACAAAGTCTCTCCTGAGCCTTCTTTTCTCCAGCCTAAACAGCCCCAAATCCCTTAGCCTTTCCTTTGAGATATGCTCCAAATCCTTTACTAGCTTGGCAGCCCACCTCCATATCCTCTCCAGCACCTAAATGTCCTTCTTGTAGAGAGGGGCCCAAAACTGGACACAGTATTTGAGATGCGGCCACACCGAAGCCAAGTACAGGGGAATGATCACCTCCCTGCTCCTGCTGACAAGACTGTTCCCGATCCAGGCCAGGATGCCACTGGACTTCATGGCCACCTGGGCACACTGCTGGCTTGTGTTCTGCCTCTGTCAACCAACACTCCCAGGCCCCTCTCTGCCTGGCAGCTTTCCAGCCACTCCTCCCCAAGCCTGTAACATTGCTGGGGGTTGTTGTGGCCCAAGTGCAGGACCCAGCACTTGGCTTTTTTAAAACTCATGGCATTGACCTTGGCCCAGACATTCCAGGCTATCTAGATCTTTCTTTTCTTTTTTACCTTCAAAGCAGATCGACACTTCTACCCAGCATCATGTCATCTACAAACTTACTTACTAAGAGTGCACTGTGTCCACTCATCCAGATCATTAATAAGGATATTAAACAGGAGTGGCCCCAGTACTGATCTCTGGAGGATACCACTTGTGACCAGCCACCAACTGGATTTAACTCCATTGACTACAACTCGTTGGACTCAACCATCTAACTATTTTTTCACCCAGGAAAGTGTATGCCCATCCAAGCCCAGGTCAGACAATTTCCCTAAGTGAACACTGCAAAACAGTGTCAAATGTCTCACAGCCTTTCCTTCATCCAACAAGCGGAACATCCTGTCATAGAAGATCAGGTTTGTTAAATAGGATTTGCCTTTCATAAACCCATGCTGACTGGGCCTGATACCTGGTTGTCCTACATGTGCTGCATAATAGAATGATCTGCTCTATCAACTTCCCAAGCACTAAAGTGAAACTGACAGGCCTTTAATTTCCCGGATGATCTTTCCATCCCTTCTTACATATGGATGTTACGTTGGCTGACTTCCAACCAGGTGGGTCCTCCCCAGTCAGCCAGGACTGCTGATAAATGATGGACAGTGGCTTGTGAAGCACCCCTGACAGTTCCGTCAGCACTCTAGGATGTACCTCATCCAGCCCCATAGATTTGTGCACATTCGAGCAGCAGGTCACCGACCATCTCCTTCTGAATTGTAGGTGGCACATTTTTCTCTTTGCCCCTGTCTCTTGGCTTAGGAGACTGACTTTCCCCAGTAGAAATGCTGCTATTACTAAAGACTGAGCAAAGAAGTCATTAAGCACCTCAGCCTTATCCTCATCTTTTAATACCAAATTTCCTTCTGCATCTAACAGGGGCTGGAGGCTCTCCTTGGTCTTTCTTTCATTGTTAACATAGCTATAGAAACTTTTCTTCTTACCCTTTACGTCTAAAGCCAGTTTGACTCCTAGCTGGGCTTTTGACCTTCTAATTAACACTTGTACTCACTGTGAGTAATCTGCCCCTTCTTCCGGAGGCCGTAAACTTTTCCTGATTTTAAGCCAAATCTCCCTATTCAGCCAGGCCAATCTTTTTTGCCTCCGGCTCATCTTATGGCACGTGGGGATTGCCTGTTCTTGGGCTTTTAAGATTTCCTTCTTAAAAAGCATCCAGCCTTCCTGAACTCCTATACCCTTCAAAATTGACTCCCAAGGGATTCTATCAAGTAGCCTCCTAGCAAGGTCGAAATCTGCCCTTTGAAAGTCCAAGGTGTCAGTTTTGCTGCCCAGCCTCTTAATATCTCTAGAAACAGAGAACCTACTAATTTCACGATCACTGTTCCCCAGATGGGCTCCAGCTGCCACGTTCTCCACAAGACCTTTTCTGTTCACAAATATGAGGTCTAGTAGGGTACCCTCCCTGGTCGANTGGGCTTTTGACCTTCTAATTAACACTTGTACTCACTGTGAGTAATCTGCCCCTTCTTCCAGAGGCCGTAAACTTTTCCTGATTTTAAGCCAAATCTCCCTATTCAGCCAGGCCAATCTTTTTTGCCTCCGGCTCATCTTATGGCACGTGGGGATTGCCTGTTCTTGGGCTTTTAAGATTTCCTTCTTAAAAAGCATCCAGCCTTCCTGAACTCCTATACCCTTCAAAATTGACTCCCAAGGGATTCTATCAAGTAGTCTCCTAGCAAGGTCGAAATCTGCCCTTTGAAAGTCCAAGGTGTCAGTTTTGCTGCCCAGCCTCTTAATATCTCTAGAAACAGAGAACCTACTAATTTCACGATCACTGTTCCCCAGATGGCCTCCAGCTGCCACGTTCTCCACAAGACCTTTTCTGTTCACAAATATGAGGTCTAGTAGGGTACCCTCCCTGGTCGATTGACTTACCAGCTATGTGAGGAAGTTATCCTCCACACATTCCAGGAACCTCCTGGTTTATTCCCTCTCTGCTGTGTTTTATTTCTAGCACATACCTGGGAAGTTGAAGTCCCCAGCAAAAACAATGGCAAGTGATCACGAGATTTCATCCAAGTGCTTATAGAATTTCATCTACTTCACTATTCTGATTGGAAGGTTTATAGTAGACTCCCACAGCAATACCAGCTTTATTGGCCTTGGCCCTTAACTTATTCCAAACTCTCTTAACCCCATCATCACTAAAGTTCTGAACATTCATAATAGTCCTTAACATACAGGGCCACCCCAACACCTCTCCTTCCCTGGTTGGGTTGTCCAAGTTTATCCTCACTTTCTTATTAGTTCCTATGTTTTTTGTGATTCAAATTCAAAGACTTATTATTGAATATACAGGCTAATTAGCATTAGTCACATTAAGAGTTAAGAGAAATCCAAATAAATCTCATTAGAAGCAGTACCCTGCAATACATATGTATGTAAGAAATATGAAGATATTATGTCTTCAGAACAAAACACTAGAGAGACTATTTTTCCACCTAAATCTCGAAAAAAGTTTCCAAAAAAACTGAAAAAGGTTCAGACAAATCTCATTAGACTGATTTAAGGTCTGGAGTTCAAGACATAAAAAGCTCTACTTCCTTAGCTTTTCAAAGGCAAGCTTTTCTAATCTACTAAACAAAGGCATAACAATAACCAGTGACTGCAAGCTAAACTTAGGTAAATTTATAGCTATAAACAAGGCATAATTTTTAATAGTAAGTATAATTATATCTAAGAAGCCATTTAGTAAGGGATGTGCTCAATTTTCCATTACTCAAAAGCCTTCAAATTAGGACCAAGTATTTTTCTGAAAAACGTATAAAGCTCAAGCAGAAGTTAGAAACTTGCTATATGAAATTATAGAAAAAACCCTGTTTTGTGTTATTTAGAAAATCTAACTGATTAAATATCATGGCATTTTCTTGCATTAAAATCTATAAAATGTCTAATAGAATAAATAAATGTATTCCACTTTGGTGATATCATTTTCATTGATGAAATGGGCTAAAAATGAACTGAAAATTAATCTCTTTTCCAAGCACTGACCAACCACTGAAAAGGCAAAGGAGATAAAATGTGGGGCCATTTTTACCAGCCACAAGACATCCATCAATTAGATGGATGATCACCAGTGTCTAGCAATTGAAAGGTAAATCCTGTATAATCACTGTTTTTCTTTCTCATATCCTCCATTTCAACTTCACTGAAAGAAATCCTAAATATAAGAGAAGAATTTCCAGTATCACTGTCTTTCTAAGTGTTTGGGTATTGATACAGATATCCTGAAAACAAATAATTTCTTAATGCAAGAGAAAAGAATGTAAAGCATGTTTCCTGATCAGCAGTCTAAGGTTTGTGGATAGACTCTGAGATCCTGAGTCCCAAATCTCTAATCTCAATACAGCTGAGAGCCAGGAGTTGCCACCTCTCAGATTTAAGCTTTGTTATTATTATTACAAGAGACAAAGACATTCAATCCTCACTGAGATCTGAGTTTAGCAAATGCTAAAATGCACTACTGCTATGTATAACTAAATTAGAAAAGAAAATTTTGTATGTATCCTTTCCCTGCTTAAAAATTGCTAGCAGCTAATTAAACTCTCATGAAGTCCAAACAATTGTAAACTGTCTTCATCATTTGTAAACTGTGACACGTATTCAAAAATAAACTTTGGTCTTACATTTGTCATTTTTAGTTTCCAGTGGCTGACAGCCACCCAGCTCAGAACTATTACTTAAAAGATCTTTATGCAAAAGCTTTAGAAGCAGTTTCTTGCATGATTTAATATAAACTTAATTAAAATATTGACTTGAAATCTAAAACATACATTTTATCTCTGCTAACAGGAAATTCTATTTAGTACATAACTGACTACTGAAAAGATCCTGCAATTCTCATTCTTCCTAAAAATATACTGAAATCTTTCAAGCTTGATATTGCTCCTTGTCTGAGCCTGCAGAGAAGCTTACAGTTATATATCATCATTCTCTACTGTGGTAGCCAAGAATCACTGAAAAGAGGGACATTATAACAAGTATTCCCACAGAAGCTATTTCCAAGAGATGGTAATGTCTGGATGGACTGGGTGACATTTTTTGTAAAAATGGTAATCAGGCTTACTGTCAGCACTGAAATGCTTCTATGCAAGTTGGAGCACACATTGTAAAGATCCCCATTATTGTTAGGGTAAAACAGTTACTAAGCCCCAAAAAAATATTTAGAAGGGTAGTTTGCGTTTTTTAGGATTTATTTTTCAGACATTTTTCAGTGTTTGCTAACAGCACAGCTGATTTAAATCACTTAATTCACTGCAATGGGTCTGGCTGGAATGGAGTTACCTGTCTTCACAGAAGCCCACATAGTGCTTTATGTCGGATCTATGGCCACTGTTTTGGCTGTGGCTGAACAGCAATTGCACTAGCACCAATCTTTCTCTTTTTCTCACTCCCCCTGGCGTACAGCAAGTAGATTGAGGGTAGACAAGGAGCTGCGAGATGACACAGCTGGAATAGCTGACCAAAGAGGTATTCCATGTCATGTAAGGTCACACCCAACAATAAAATCTAGGAGGAGAGGAATATGAGGGGTCTTCGGCTTCCGAGGTAGCTGCTGTTTGGAGACTGGCTGAGCATGACTCCCTTTGCACAACTAGTTTTTTTCTTCTGTGTTTTTTTATTTCCTCTCACTTATTAAGCTGTCTTTATTTACGTTGTCACACTTTTGTTTTTTTCTACTCTCTCTGCTCCTGGTGGGAGTTGAGTACGGAATGAGCAAGTGGCTGCATGAGTGCTTACCTGCTGACCAGGGTCAATCTACAGCTCATACTCTCCTATAATATAGACAAGACTAGGCATTACAAGGAGGCAAAAAAATGTAAAACAATAGACACATTTATTCCAGTGACTTCTTAAGACTTCCAGCAAAACAATCCACTTGTGAAAGATACACTTGCTTGAAAACTCCATTTTACTAAACAATCCCATTTACTCCTGGCTAGTCATAAACAAATAACAGCCATTGACATTTTGACAGCACTAAAAAATTTGAAAGCAATTTTAATGATGGAAAACCTACCTCATCACGCTTCTCAGAGTTCCAAGTTGATCTTTGGCAGTGAGGTTGATAATTTGATTGTTCTGTAATTTACAAATGCATGCTTTCAAAACCATTTCACAGAGAAACTAATTAAATGCAAATGAAGTCCACATATATTAATAAAGTGATATATTCTACTGTAATCTAATAGTATTAATAAATAGTTTATCTAGATAGACAATTAAAATCTGATTTTCATATGAAAACATCCATAGTGGTATGACATAGTCCACTGTCTCATTAATAAGAATTATAAGATATTAAATAAGTCTTCCCTTCACTTTTTGCTTTCTATTCCCTTCTAATTTTAGATTCAAACAATCTTTTCCTGTGTTGCAGTCCTATTAAAACACAATTAAGACAATGTCTACCACATAGGTCAACATACTGAATGGTGGGTTATAAACCCAATTTCAATGTTTTACTTCAAATTACTAGGGAACAAACTAACATTTATTTTACTTTGTCTCTTATAGACTATAAAGTCCATATTTTCCCTGGAAAAAAAATGTGTTCTTTTATGCATTTAAATATTTCTGAATAGTCCGGTATTAAACCAATTCAAAGATGTTTGCTGCCAGAGACAAATGGGAAAATACATCACCTCCAAGATAAATACAATATGCACTGTGAAAGTAATGACTTAGAAAGCAAATGTGCCATACATGAAAGCTATTGTCTTTAAAATGTTAAAATGATCCTGTGTTTTAATAGCAGTATACATGAACTATGACAAATGAAAAACAGTATATGCTACTGAATCACCAGAGGTTCTGACTACTTTTAGAAGCAGAACCCGGATATCATTCCCCATAGTATTTCCAAACAGGCAGAAGGTACTTACTGCCCAACTTCTGCCAGGGCGCAGCAGGAGTGGACAGGTCCCCCATGGCTGGGAGCAGCAGGAGATCTCCGTGGAGACGGACAGGGCCAGGCCTCGCTGCCAGAGCCTCTCCGACTGCCCCAGGTAGGGTTAAGGTAGGCAGGACGAAGCTGGGGCAGCCCCCCAGACTCTGCTTAGGGACGGGACAACACTAGGCCAGGAAGCCAACCCGCAGGTCGTGTTTAAGCCCGGTTCAGGAGCGGCGGCTGAGCACAGGCCGGGCTGCCATGCGGTGGCATGTTGTTCCGCAGGGGCCCGGCCCGCCGCAGCCTCGCAGCCAGAGCCGTCGTGGGCCAGCGGGCGAGCCCAGCCCTGTGGAGAACAGCTTGCATGCCGCCTCCGGGCAAGGCTCTGCGAGGAGCGCTGCATCCAGCGCTGACTGGGCCTCGTTAGCATTGTGGGCCAAAACCTGTCCTATGCCTATATTGCCTATAGAGTTATCTTCCATGGAAACTCTGGTGTTGCCTGGAGTTTGGATTGTAAATCTGCTGTGCCGTTTTTGTAACTGTGCTTGGTGCTGCATGTAATTTTGCTATTTTTTTCATATATTGGTATTTTGTTATTAGGGCTTTTTTGTCATCGTTGGTTCTATCCTCTCAATCAGTGATCCAGCTTCCCATTTAAGGTATTAAATATGTGTAATTAGTTCCCTGTTTTTTTTCACCATGAAGGGCAAAGGAAATACATTCTGATGGGAAAGATTTGTAATGTTCTTAATGTTAAAATAATCAAATCAGGCAAAAGTCTAATAAAGACAGTATGATTACCTTCAAGTGTAATCTGTAATGAAGCATAATCCTGATCTAACTGATCAGGACAAAAAAAATCCTCAAGAAACAGTAAATGCTACATACCGGCGACAAGACTGAGCAATTCACTGGCACATCTCTTTTACTTTTTCAAAATACAAAAGATAGCTGAGGTCCTTCTGGATGAGTTTAGATAGGATCAAGCAACATACATTATCTTCTTGATTTCTGATTAATTGCAGTAAACGTCACGTGTTTATTTAAGCAGAATCAACTGTATGGAATGAATGTGTTTCATTGATTAGTACAAAGCAATTTTTCTGCTGACTCTCATTTGGTACAACATGGCTGTCCAGTACTGAGAAATATGCTACCAGAAGAGCATCTTGTTGTATTTTCTACACTTATTTCAAATGGTAATGCACACATTTTATAAGGATGTCTATATTGAGATAATTGTTACAGACTGAAAAAAACATTCATTTATGGAAAGCTTGCATAAATATCTGTTGTAAATAGTGATTGATTCTTATAGCTTAACCTTACACTTATTATAAAAGTATGTTCTAGCAAACTACTTACACTAGCTTGACAATGATGTGGCATCTATTTTAATGACAATTATTCAATGACGAATTTTACTATAACTTTAAAGGTGGAGTATTCATGCATGTATTTCAAACCGCTGTACTGTTCAAGTTAATTGTGTGAACTAGAGTGTATAGGTTTAAATTTTTCCTGCTTGATTTCTATAAAACTTTAAAAATATACTAATAGATCAACTAAGTGCAAGAAAAGAATTACTGACTATTCTGATGTAACACAACAAATAGAAGTAACTCTACATTTTTATGGACTAGTGGATATGTCCGTAAACCAGGTCTTAATTGCTGCTGTACTGAAAAGTAGCTTAGGTACATAATTAATCTTGCTGGATATATTGAGAATGGCTTTGAAAGACATGTGATTAGTTAAAGTAAGACAAGGAATTCACTAAGAAATGCTGAAAATCCATGAGTGCTTTAATAGAATCACAGAATGGTTGGGGATGGAAGAGACCTTTAGATATCATCTAGTTCAACCCCTCTGCCAAAGCAGGTCCACCTAGATCAGGTCGCACAAGAACATGTCCAGGTGGATCTTGAAGACCTCCAAGGAAGGAGACTCCACATCCTTCCTGGGCAGCCTGTCTGAGGCTCTGTCCTGAGGGCTCCATCACCCTCACAGTAAAATAGTTTTTCCTTATATTTAAGTGGAACTTGTTTGTGTTCCAGTTTCATCCCATTATCCATTGTCCTGTTGCTAGATAGAACAGAAAAAAAGAGGTGACCCAACCTCCTGATATCCATTTAGATACTAAATGAGATCTCCCTTCAGTCTCCTCTAGACTAAACAGCCCCAGTTCCTGCAACCTTTCCTCATAAGTAAGGTGCTTCAGTCCCCTGATATCTTCGTAGCACTGTGCTGGATTCTCTCCAGAAGTTCTCTGTTCCTCTTGAGCTGAGGAGTCTAAAACAGGACACACTACTCCAGATGAGGCCTCACTAGGGCACGTGGGCACATTGCTGGCTCATGTTTGGTTTATCAACCAGCACTCCCAGGTCTCTCTCTGTAGAGCTGCTCTCCAGCAGGTCAACTCCCAGTCTATACTGGTGCACGGGGCTGTTCTGTGCACTTGTCCTTGCCCAACTCTCAAGCCAGTCTTGATCCTGCTGAATGACAGCACAGCCTTCTGGTGAATCAGGCGGTTCTCCCAGTTTGGTGTCATCAGCCAGCTTGCTGAGTGTACACTCTGTCCCCTCATCCAGCTCGTTGATGAAGATGTTGAACAAGACTGGCCCTAGAACCGATCCCTGTGGATCTCCACTGGCCACAGGCCTCCAACTCAATTCTGTGTCATTGATCACCACCCACTGGGCTCTTTCATTCAGCCAGCTATTGATCCACCTCACCTCACTCATCTAAGCCATATTGCCTGAGTTTTCTGATGAGGATATTGTGGGAGACAGTGTGAAAAGCCTTGCTGAAGTCGAGGCATTCTGACTTCTCAAAAAACAAATGTAAATGACAAGCCACATTAATATGCTATTTTTTTTTTTCAAGAAATATTAACTGTATTATTTGGTAGTAATGGCTGCCACACCAGTAAAATAAAAGCAATCTTAAGAAGAGTGTGTGAAATCAAAATCAGAGGAAAGGAGAGCAGTCATGACATCTCACAAATGTGTTACAAATGGGAAATGGTTAAACAGCATCTTTACAAAAAATGACACTTAAAAATCAAAGGTATGGCAGATAAAGGAAAAATACAAATATTTTAAAACAAGATTTAATTCTGTGTGACTGCTTAATTCATGTCATAATGCTTTCTTCACTTGTTAAATAATGAATAATGTTGGTAAAAATTAATTTCACTTTACATCCTGGAAGTAAATTACAGAACAGTTTAAAATCTTTTGTTTTCTTAGGTGTCAATAACTATATATTTCATAGTCCTCTTCCTTGTTAATATTCTGACATTCTAGATAATCTTCTTATTTATGTTTGCTTATATAGCTGTTTCGATGCATGTCTTCAATTGGGAATTAGACTGGTAATTTAACAGCCAGGACTTTTCCATAATCCTGTTGGTGTATGCCAAATAATTAACAATCTGTGGGCAGCTGCATTAGTGGGTATCCAAATATATAGCACCAAAACCAATAATTTGGATGTTGTGACCTTAGTGGACAAAATTAGAAAGTATTTTTATCAATAGCTACACTTTTTCTACATTTTATGAGTTAATAAGATTAATAGTCTTTCTAGATAATAATTTATTTAGGTTTACTTAATATAACTAACTGCCTCCATACATGTCTTCAATGTGGAATTAGACTCATAATTTAACAGCCAGGACTCTTCCCCAATCCTGTTGATATATTCTCAATAATTAACAATCCATGAGCAGCTGCCTTGTTATATATCCAAATAGATTGTACCCAAAAATGATTATTTGTATATTGTGAGTTTAGTGGACAAAATGAAAAAGGATTTTGTATCAATAGTTATACTTTTTCTACATCTTATGAGTTAATAGGGTTCAATTAATATTGCCAAGTTGTGTGCTTCTTGCACGTGTCTCTTGGGCTTTGAAAAGTTGAGAAGAAAGCTTAATGAATGAACAGTTATACTGGTACCCTAGTAATTAGAGAACGGGTAATTAATGTGCATCTGTGATAGACTCAGGGGTACTGTCAATGACCCTGTAGTGTGGTAGAAAAAGGAAATTATGAGCTTGGCAAGGGAATACGGCTTTTCCTATTTTCTTAAATTTTAGATCTACATCTGTATTTAATTAAAAGAAGAAATGAATTTCCATTAACACCATTAGGCATCGAGCTGTGATTGGTTAGGGTCCACATGGACTGTGGAACTGATGAAAACCCAGGAGATCAGGTAAGATTTTGTGGAGATTTTTTTAAATGTCTGAAGGACTTTTTACAGAAAATACCAGACATTTAGGAAAGAAAAAGCTTACAGGCTGTAAAGTGGACTACTGTGAAAAATCTGTATTTTTGTACAACTTACGGTTTCTTTTTTTTTTTTTTTTTTNTAATCATAGAATGGTAGGGGTTGGAAGGACCCTTTAGAGATCTTCTAGTCCAACCCCCCCCTGCAGAAGCAGATCCACCTAGATCAAGTCACACAGGAACATGTCCAGGTGAGTCTTGAAGACCTCCAAGGAAGGAGACTCCGCACCCTTTCTGGGCAGCCTGTGGCAGTGCTCCGTCACCCTCACTGTGAAATTGTTTTTTCTTATGTTGAAATGGAACTTGTTTGTGTTCCAGCTTCATCCCGTTACCCATTGTCCTGTTGCTAGCTACAATAGAAAAAAAGGGATAGCTCAACCTCCTGACACCCACCATTTAGATACTTATAAATATTAATGAGATCCCCCTTCAGTCTCCTCTTCTCTAGACTGAACAGCTCCAGTTCCCGCAGCGTTTCCTCATAAGGAAGATATTCCAGTCCTCTCATCATCTTGGTGGCCCTGTGCTTGACTCTCTCCAGAAGTTCTCTGTCCCTCTTGAGCTGAAGAGCCCAGAACTGGAAACAGGACTCCAGATGAGGCCTCACCAGAGCAGAGTAAAAAGGGAGCAGAATATGAGGAAAAAGGAGTGGTGGAGATGAACTGCTAAGACTGACTACAGCTCCCTCATCCTGTGCTGTTTGAGGAGTAAGCTGATGACAAGGCAGACAGGCAGGCAGAGGAGTTAGGAGTCAAGGTGAGCCTGGGTAAGGGGATAGGAACAGCATTGCTTTAATGTTTGGCTTTTTCTTTCCTTCTGCTTGAATTAACAATCACATTTTTGTTTTGACTGACAATGATTAAGTTAATTTTCCCCAAGTAAAGTTTGTTTTGCCTATGATATTAAACAGTAAGCAATGTCTCTGCCTTATCTTGACCTACAAGCTTTCTTCCTGTTCCTCTTATCTTTTTTACCCCTGTCTAACTGAAGGGGAGAAGGGTGAGGGCAGCCGAGTAGAAGTTTGGCCCAGGGCTAACCCACCCCAAGATAACTTTAAATCCCATGAGATAAGATCTTGTCACAACAGGTACAATTTAATCTTATTTGACTTTAGAATAAATATAAAAAGCATCTTCTTCATGAAACATTTAGTTTGTACAAACCTAGTACAAATTAACAATACCGAACAACACTTATTGAAAAATAGCCCTCACAGATGTTACAGATGACTAGGTAAGCTGATGCACTAGTTTCTAGAGGGATTCAGATGAAAATTGCTTTTATCTCCTGAAGCAAAATAACATTCCATATTTCACTTGATAATAAAATGTATCCTCAGGGTAAATACGTTGTCTTCAGTTTTAAAACAAAATACAATTAGTATGCAAAAGTGAAGTACTATTTTATGGGAACAAGTAAATCTCATGAGTTTACTATTTTAGCAGATTCTAATACCTTTTGTAATAGTACACTAGGTGCAAATTAACTCCAGTTGGCCATAAACCAACAGATTTATAAGATTCATCGAAACATTAAGCATCAGCTAATAGTTAAGTCACAATGTGCTCTGAGTTATGTGGTCTTAGTTAATTTAGAAATGCCTTTTAATACAGCTAAGCTTTTGAGTATCTGAAACTTTGAGCTTGCTTGAAAAGCATATACATTGAACAATTAGTTTAACTGGGAGTGTAATTAAAAGTTCCCTAATTGGGGGGGGGGGGGAAATCTGTTCTCAGACAGTCTAACTTTAAAGCACTTAAATACAAGTTCAATTATATTTATTACTGAAACACTTTGAAGTATAGGTCATGAATACTTAAACAAAGATGTAATAGATGGATTTTAAAGCAGCTTTACTCTGCAAGAGCAATTCCGATTAAGACAATACTTGAACTAAATTTGAACATTCTGTATTTTTTCTTTCTTTTAGTTGATGAAATGTAAAATTGACAGTTTATGTATATTTCCAGTAAATATGAAATAAGCCTTACCTACAGGCTGAATAGCTGTAATATAGATTGCCTAAACATGAGTGAATTCTGTACCAGAAGCCATGGTGGTTTTTTTCCCCAGAGTAGTGCTGTTCCCTGCCTAACATGTCCTGCTTCTGGGGTAAACTGCAAGTAAATAAAAGCTGGTTGTCTCTGTCCATATCCATAACAGCTGCTTATCATAATCTAAAATTCCAGAGCACTATAAGTCAAAGGTTTTTTAATATCAGTATATTTTAATAATTATGTGAGTAGGATGTGTTTACTATATAAATAGGTTGTATAAATAACTAGAGTTTAAAGACTGTTATGGTTCACTTTTTAACCAAAACCTTGTATATCTCTATTGCTGGTAAAACCTATATTCTAAGAAATAAATTGTACAGGTAGGACATGTAGCAGGCCAGGGGTGGAATGAGGTCATAGAAATGAAAAATTCATAGAATGGAAATTCATTCCAGCAAAACTAGTTTCAAGTATATCATGTCTCACATGCATCTGCTTTCACCAATAGCAGTGCTTTCCTGAATTTAGTCTGCACTTTGTCTGCACTATGCAAATTCTCACTTCCTGGTCCTACTCCAATAATTTTGTTGAACACCTATGGATTGAATTGCTGTTCATGAATTTAAAAAGAGGCAGAAGGCCAAGCTAGGGTCATCTATATCTTGATCATGACATACAGAGTATCTATGTGAAGAGGAGCTTCACCTATGCCAGCTTTCTGAGTAGGCGGCTGAGTGGTGACTAGTAAGCTAAGATGTTCCAGGAGGTTCTGTCATGGGATATATATCTACTTTTCTTCTCACAGGTTGAAAGCACATTTCCAGTAATGAGAAATATTAATATCTTTAAAATGTTTACAATAAAGCTAGAAACTTCTGCTTTGCCTATTGGCAATCCTAGCTGCTTAGATGCTTAGGATCCTTAGCTGCCCAGACAGCTATGCTCATTCACATTGTCACAGAAGTCCATCTCAACCATTTTCCAGAAGACATTTTTGCATGTACACTTACAGGGGAGCTGACATCCTCAAACACTCATTCAGTTTAAAGCCTGAGGATGTCCTAGTATGGTGCCCACACAAGCTGAAGCCTGGTCATATTGGGCAGCCTGAAATGTGTACTTCTAAGGTGATACAGGAGCATCTCAGAAATACTCTATCCATTTTTCACCCCCATGTCTCTGGTAGACTGGGATAATTTTCCAGGTAGGAAGTAGTGACTATTGACGTTAAAAAATCCAATAGAGTTTTCAACTTGTAACTTAACAAGTTGGATTTGCAATTAAATTCAGCAAATGCATTTCTCAAAATATGTTGTTTCACATTCTAAATGTGTTGTCTTTATTGTTTACTTTCTTACAGCTTTGCAAAAGTCTTGCTCATATTTGTGATGGTAAATCACAGGGTAACACCCTGCTCTCTCCTTCTTAGTGATCTGTAGAACTGGCCTAAACAGAGAGCACACTAAAGGCTATTGGAGATGCGAGGGCTTGCTTCTAGTTGTGATGAGATATCTTGACCTCATCTAGGCTTCCTGACACTGGTTCCTCCTACCATTTCTTTACTTGTAGGCAACTATATTGATTTCTGTAACTCCTTCTTTTTCTCCTACATTCCACTTTCCTCCGATGGGATTGGATAAAAAGAATGCTACTGCTGATATGGCTGCAGGTATATAAAACAGGATACTAAGACATGCACAACAGTGGCTGTGACTTTGATATTGCCATGCCATGCCACACAAAGGGAGTGTAGGGGAAATGCATTGGAGGCAGGGAAGAGATGATAGAGAGGAGGTACACTCAAACACTTCCTCCATAAATCTTCAGTATCAGGTTCTATAGAGGTTCAGAAGATTAAGAGGGTTACTATACAGCAGTATTTAAGGTAAAACACATTCAAGGTTGATGCCATGTTAATGGCTATTGTTGGGTGAGAAACAAGTCATTTGCTGGCTGAAATGTGCAGGATTAACAACACTTCAATATTACACTGTCAAGAGAAGTTAGTTTAAATATGTATGAAAATCCACTTCCATACAAATGAAACAGCATGTCATTAATAAAAAGAATGGAAACAAAATGTGCAAATAGTACCTGTGTAAAAGCCTGGTGTTAGATAAACTATGTATTTAGACTCTTAAAATTCTTTGTCCAGCAGTGCATCTCACAGGTTTTAAAAGGTTCATAAATAAATAAACCAACAAACAGGATTAATGTTTTTGAATATACAAGGTTCCTAACAAAGTATTTGACACAATTAATTCTTCTCAATCTTGATATTAGATTATTTTTAGTAACATAAGATTTTTTTCCCTCCTCATGTGTTCACTATGTACAATGTAGCTCTTTGTTGCACATTTTTCCTATAATGTTATCTTCTTTAAAAAAAAAGTAAGAAACTGTCAATAGATTTACCAACATATTAACTGTGTTATCCTTTCTTATAAGAAAGATAGTATCTATTAAAATAATGTAAACACATTGGCAGAGCCATTTCAGAGGAACTTCAGTGCCACAGTAAATTTGTTCTCATTGCTTGCAAAATTATTTCATCTGTGCAGAGGTGTTATGCATATTTGAAGTAATAAGTGTCATCTTTGGAGAACTTTGAGTGTGGTGAAGGGTATAATAATAAGAATTAGCAGATTCTCTGGAGTGAATCATCAGCATCATGAGAAGAAAAGGATTGATGGTTCAAAAAATGGCTTTATTTCCACCCTGGAATGCAAATATCTCCCTAAAGAAATTACATATTTATTTCAAAATCACAAAACAAGGTTCCTTTGGTTAAATGAAAATAAATGTAATTTCTTGAAGTATATATTTTTTTAAAGAATAAGTTAAATTTTATAGGTATAAAGAAAGAACAAAACTTTGAAGAAAAAAAAGGAGGGAAGGAATGAGAAAAAGAGAGGAGACAATTAAATGAATGAAATAACCATATTGTTAATTAAATGTTATAGATCGCTTCGATCCCTGAAATAAAAAAAATCGAACTAAGTATTTTACCACCATACTCTGTCCCTTATCATACATTTGTTTACTCAGGCAATTTTTGTCACATTATGGTTTTCTTCTGATATCAGCATGTTATGTATTTTCTGCATGTGAACTTTAATTGTATATACAGCTCTCAATGATATCATACTGTTACATCAAAAGATGTAGACAAAATTCAGACATGTTTACAACTGCTGCAGTTGTGATTATTGTAGCACTACTTGGGGATTAGTGTCCCTGATTACAGTTTTGACACAGAATATGATGGGTCTTATAAGTGCAATGTTATGCAGTAACTTCCCATAAATGAAGACAAGCAATGACATAAAAGATAAAAGATAAATGCACAAGTTTAATATGTGAACCCTTCAAGCTTTATCAATCCAAATAGTACAATGCAATCAGATGCTGCATCTTTTTCTTTGAGTTTTGGAAAGATAAAAATATAGACTATCTTTGTTCTGTAATTTGTAAAAAAGTTTCATCTTTGTGGAAGCTACATAGTTATATCAGATTCTACAATGAAGACTACAGTATAAAAAGAAAAAATTTGATACATGAGATTAACAAAATTGATGTCCACAGTTTTTTGCAGCAGATGCAAAAAAAATATAAAGCATTATGAAACAGTGTTACCCACAAGCCACAGTACATAATTCTAATTATTCTCATGACTCTAAACACCTGGTTTACAAAGTAATTTCACTGATTTTAGCATTATTTTCACAGAATGGTACCATCATAAATGAGAAAGATTTGACCTATACTTATGGAGAACTTACTGTATCAGAATATGGAAGGTAATGGAAATCTTGAGGTTAAGATGATGTGCAGCATCGATAAAGAGTGAATTGAGCAGAATGACTTTTGAAGAAATAGAATAACCTTTAACATAACCTTTTATAAAAGAAAAATCAGTTTTCTAATCCTTACTTTCTTACATGAAATTAAATTTCATTTAGTCACTTGTAGGTAATGTGTTTACATTATGTCAATCAAGATATTCAATCAGATTTCTTATTTCTTTTCCAGCCAAACAGAAGCAAGTCACATGCTAAGGGAAAATAAACCTCTTTAAACAACCAACCCAACTACTGACAGATTTTTCCCATTCATTGCTTCTATTTATTTAAAATTGATACAGTTTACTGCACATAGGGTGCAGTAAAGGTGAAGAGGCACAAAAAGAGGGATGTGATTCTGTAGAGCAAGATTAATCCTTTGTTGGTTAACAGAGCTGTTTAACATTTAAGTCTTACTCTGCAGTCTTCTGTTTTTCCTTCCCATTCTCCACTGTGAATGATTGCAACTTCAGCTGGTATTTTCAGATGGCAACTAAAGGCAATTCAGTCACACAAGACCTGCACATGGTCACCATGGTCATCCTATTGCAGACTGGGCAAGGTTACAAGAAATTTCTGTCTCAATTCCCTTAGATCATGCTATACTTCCTAATAGCAAAGTGATTATTAGATATCCTCACCTTTACAGCTTACTTTGCATAAAATGCAATATGATACTAATGAGTCCTTTCTCCCCAGTCTGTGAAGTATTACACAACTAAATAATATCCCAATAATTTAGACCTACCTAAGTTTAGCACACAATCAATGTCACAGCAATTTCAAGTACTATTCATTCATCATTACACAGTTATGAAAAGAAGTTTATGCTTTGACTGAAAGCAGTATGTGGTGTTAGAACAGATGATAACAATAATGAGTAAAGTAAGTTTTGTGTGATTATCGTTTTTCAAGAAGTTTTACTCTGCTGCTAGAATTCTAACAGTACATGGTACTTTATTAAGCAAAACTGACATTTTTTGCAAAACTGACATTTTTTTGTGGTGGAATCTAGTTAGTATTATTACTTTATACCAGTAGGTGTTATAGAATCATAAATAATATGTCTATTAAGTTTAAAGATGGTACAATATAAAATTTGAATAGAAAATTTGAAAAGAAAGTATGTAAACAAGGTAACACTTAGAGTAATGAATGCACTATGACCCTTGAGATTCTGTGATTGACAGCACTGTTTCCATGCAGGATATTTATTTTTCTTAATGATAAATGATTATTTAATGTAGCTTTTAACAGTCTGATATTTGGAAGCTATTGACAGTACATCAAATGAAGATGGGCAAGGGAAAAATAGGGTTGGGAAAATCTGCTTAATCTTAATCTTTGAATACATTACTGACATATTCCTTTTCACATAATGCCAACTTGAGGCAGCTCATGCAATTTTACAGATTTACCTTTTAATGACAGTGCTACATGTAGCACAGGAATACTCTGAAGTGTTCTAAATATTGAAAGTCCTTCAGACAAATTGTAGCTCCTGGAAACAACAAATAAAATATTTTATGTAATCCAGATCCTCACATAAACAAGGATATCTGAGAGTGAATGTTTATAGCTTTCATCTGCTATCAGAAATATTAAATAATTATACTGATAGCTCTAAGTTTGTGTGTGTGCACATAGTAACTATAATATTGTATATCTCAGAATAATTACATGAATATTTATGTTGTAAGGCAGAGTTCATAGTAGCATAATTACACACACAGTTAACTCGCAACACTGGGAACTCCTTGAGTATTTTTCAAAATTAGCAACAGTTATTCAGAATCACAGAATCTTAAGGGTTGGAAGAGACCTCAAAAGATCGTCTAGTCCAACTTCCCTGACAGAGCAGGACCATCTAAAGTAGGTCACGCAAGAACTCATCCAGGTGGGTTTTGAATGTCTCCAGAGAAGGAGACTCAACAACTCATCTGGGCAGCCTGTTCCAGTGCTCTGTCACCCTCACAAGGAAGAAGTTTTTCCTTATGTTTCTTTGGAACCCCTATCATTGAACATCACTATCTATCAGGTTTATGAAAGATAGAGCAGAAAAGTGCCTTGGTTTTTTTGTTCAGTAGATCCTACGCAAAATCTTTCTTGACTGGTTCCTTCACTGGAAATCTACTTCTTCCTAGGTAAAAAATATTTAAGGTTCCTTTTTGTTTTCNATGATAACAATAATGAGTAAAGTAAGTTTTGTGTGATTATCGTTTTTCAAGAAGTTTTACTCTGCTGCTAGAATTCTAACAGTACATGGTACTTTATTAAGCAAAACTGACATTTTTTGCAAAACTGACATTTTTTTGTGGTGGAATCTAGTTAGTATTATTACTTTATACCAGTAGGTGTTATAGAATCATAAATAATATGTCTATTAAGTTTAAAGATGGTACAATATAAAATTTGAATAGAAAATTTGAAAAGAAAGTATGTAAACAAGGTAACACTTAGAGTAATGAATGCACTATGACCCTTGAGATTCTGTGATTGACAGCACTGTTTCCATGCAGGATATTTATTTTTCTTAATGATAAATGATTATTTAATGTAGCTTTTAACAGTCTGATATTTGGAAGCTATTGACAGTACATCAAATGAAGATGGGCAAGGGAAAAATAGGGTTGGGAAAATCTGCTTAATCTTAATCTTTGAATACATTACTGACATATTCCTTTTCACATAATGCCAACTTGAGGCAGCTCATGCAATTTTACAGATTTACCTTTTAATGACAGTGCTACATGTAGCACAGGAATACTCTGAAGTGTTCTAAATATTGAAAGTCCTTCAGACAAATTGTAGCTCCTGGAAACAACAAATAAAATATTTTATGTAATCCAGATCCTCACATAAACAAGGATATCTGAGAGTGAATGTTTATAGCTTTCATCTGCTATCAGAAATATTAAATAATTATACTGATAGCTCTAAGTTTGTGTGTGTGCACATAGTAACTATAATATTGTATATCTCAGAATAATTACATGAATATTTATGTTGTAAGGCAGAGTTCATAGTAGCATAATTACACACACAGTTAACTCGCAACACTGGGAACTCCTTGAGTATTTTTCAAAATTAGCAACAGTTATTCAGAATCACAGAATCTTAAGGGTTGGAAGAGACCTCAAAAGATCGTCTAGTCCAACTTCCCTGACAGAGCAGGACCATCTAAAGTAGGTCACGCAAGAACTCATCCAGGTGGGTTTTGAATGTCTCCAGAGAAGGAGACTCAACAACTCATCTGGGCAGCCTGTTCCAGTGCTCTGTCACCCTCACAAGGAAGAAGTTTTTCCTTATGTTTCTTTGGAACCCCTATCATTGAACATCACTATCTATCAGGTTTATGAAAGATAGAGCAGAAAAGTGCCTTGGTTTTTTTGTTCAGTAGATCCTACGCAAAATCTTTCTTGACTGGTTCCTTCACTGGAAATCTACTTCTTCCTAGGTAAAAAATATTTAAGGTTCCTTTTTGTTTTCTTTTTTTTTTTCTTTTTTTTTTTCACTGCATAAATAGAATCTTCTTTGAATTTTCTCCCTGTGTCTTTTTACTAGTAAATACTACATCTAGCACTTTAGATGAGTCACACAGGTCTCAGCTGAATAAGATCACCTCCTTTGCCACAGTGGCAGTACTGACAAAAGAAGATCTGCAGGCAGTGAAAATTCATTCTGGCAATTGGAATAAAATGTTTGTTGTCACTAAGCCATGGTGATTTAAGCATTATTTGTGGTTTGATGCAATAGACTTAACCTGATTTCTGAAAAGCTGTATTTTTTTCTACATGAGAAAGGCATGATTATATTGTAGAAATCTGTCCAGTCTATAAAGTAAAACTTTATACCACAGCATAGTATCTTAAGTCCCTCATGAATCATGTTACTGGAAAAGAATTTCAGAAATGGTTACCTTACTTATTTAAGTTACGGTACTATTTTTCATTCTTTTCTGTTAGAAAATCCAAGTTTATTATCTCTGAGCACCATACTCTTCATCCAAAAGAGAAAATTACTAATCCATGAACATCACTGTTTAAAATATTACTGTAAAAAAAAAAAAAAAAAAAAGCACTACTAAACCATAAATCCTATAAAACATGACACACAGATATGAGACCAACACTGGATGTATCCTGTGGCTTCAACTTGAAGGTATACACTCACCACATTTTTTTTCTTTTCAAATGTTAGTCCAATTTTACATTGCCATCACGAGAAAAAGAGTTATCTTCTGCTAATACCTAAGGTAATTGTGGTCCTTAAGTTTCTGTGAGATAAAACATAAACAACTGTTAGTTAAAGAGGTTTTTAAAAATCCGTGGTCTTGTTCTAAAAATATGATGTGAAAATGTCAGATTATGAAAGTGCAATGACAGGGATAAATTAATGCAGTATTAGTCAATCAACACAGTTTTGCTTTGACTTTTTTTTCTTTCTTTCTTCTTACTATGTAAAATTCTTAAGAATTTATTACAAAGTTATTTTTTAAAAAAAGCACTAATTGTTTTCAAATTATCATAATACTAATTTTCACATGTTTAAAAAAATAGGAACTTTTTCTTGAATTTATTAATTTCCCTACTAGAAAAGTTAAGTTCATCAGTAATCTCCAAATGTGTATATCTTTACATTGCTTTATGCATTGAGTATTTCCCTCATGTTTTCTTTAACATCTATAATGAGTTTTGGGGTTTTGACTGAACATTATTTAGAAGAAACCATGTTGAGTTATATATACTGTTCAATAATTTCTCATATCTTCCTCTGTGTTTTGCAGTGGTAAATATGTCATGATGAAGGAATGTATTATATAATGTAGTGCCTGAATATTATACAGCGTTTTTATAAATTAAGTAAAATTTTCAGAAATATTTGAGACTTTAAGGAAAACAAAATTTGCTTCCTAATTCATGGAAAATACCTTCAAAACTGTAATCACTATGCATACTTAGGGTAATGCTGCTAAATATGTGTAATACTTCAGTTTGATAAACTCCAGTCTTCCTCTTTAAAAGATTTATTTCCGGTTCTATTCTGATGTAATATCATTGTCTGACCTCGAGGGTTTTTTGCATTAATCATACATCAGATTCCTTTATGCACAAACAAAACTTTCAAGATACCTTGAAGTAGGAGCAAGTAAAAAAAGATGACAGGTGTCTGATAATGAATGTTTTATAAAATGTATCCATTTCAGCACATTTCTAAAGAAATATTACTGCTGTTTCCTGTTGGGTATTGTAGTAGTTTGACCCTGGCTAGATGCCAGGCACCCACCACGCCACTTGATCACCCACCTCCCCAGCAAGCCAGAGANAGCCTTGATGTTATGCGAGCGGTAGTCATAATATTGATATCAACAACAAGCACAGCACTGCAACAGCTACTGTGGAAAATCACTACCATCCCAGACCCACTACAGATATCTTGAGCTATCAGGATCTGCATCAGGATTTTCTTCTCATTTTCTGTGGCATTTTTGTTTTGTTTTGTTTTTTAAACTTCTACATTGTTTTACTGAAGGTGGGAAAATTACATTCTGTGTAATCCTATTTTTTTAATCCAAAATAGAGCTCAATTCCCTTATTTCCAATTTTTCCCAAGAAAAAAAAAAATACATCAAATTCTAAAATTTACTGGAAGTAGTTTTAACAGATTATTAAACTTAAATATCTATTCATGACTTTTTCATAGTAAATATGGAAAAGTAAAATTAAAGTTTTCTCAGATGTCAGATGTCAAAAGAAGGCTTTCTTTCATATTTTTTGAACATTTCATTTGAAATACTTAGATGATCATGACCAACACAATCAGAGTATAAGGAAAAAACAATAAAGGAAAATAGATTACCTTTTCTATGTTTTGTTTTTAAATTTAACTTTAAAGCAGATTTTTCATTGTCTTTTAAAATGAGGATGTTAGGTCAGTTCCTGTCTGTAATAAACAATGTTTCAGTGTTTGTCTCCTAGACCAGACTTTCGTCTATCGACTTTTACAGATTATTAATATGGTCCCTTGCCACTGTACTAATAAAAATTCTTAATAATGACTAGAGCGCAAAGTGGCTCATTGACTGCTGCCAAGTAATACACAAAAGTGCCTGGTCAGAATAAGACTATGACTTACATGTGCTAATCTAGCATAATTTTAATTAATTCTTTGGTCAGTCTGATTTTCAGGGATTTTGAGAGCTACATCTCTCAGTAAGTTCTCAGTATTTCAGCAAAATAAGTCCATGCTTCCTACTTCATTATTTGTTTTGGACACATTATACTCCTTAGAGATAAGTTCTGCCACTTTCAGAATTTTCTTGACACCTAAAGTTAGAAATTGTTTCTGGCCACAAGCAGACTTTTTTTCTCTTACTCAGTATCCTTAACAGAAGCAGAAGAAAATGTACTGCAGTTAACTGTTACTTTGGATGTCGCTTCTCTCTATAGCGTATAGTAATTCTACCGAGTTTCATCTTCCAGAGAAAATTATATTCAGTTGCTATAACCTTTAAGTAGAAAGAATTTGGCAGTACATTTAGCTTCATTGTGGTGTGCAGATTATTTCTCATTGTTAATGTCTGAAGGAATGTCAGAAATTTGGCCCAAAAAATATTCTGTCGCTTTGTCAGTATCTGTCCAGGTATGTTTTATCTTTCTGCCAAGAGAATAGTAATCCACTCTGAATAAAAATATTGTGTTAACTCAAAAAAGCCAGCAAAACATGATTTTTGCTTCCAAGACTAGTGATTGGAGTCCATACAGTTTCAAATCTGTTTGACAGTTTTTTCCATTTTATATATGAGAGAGAAATGTCACACAACCCAAGCTAAGTAAGGCAGGAGTAAGTACTCTAATAAAAATAGGTTTGAGATGATTCTGCAGAATTTAATCAGAAAAAGATGAAAGGACACATTTGGTCAGTCTGTAGAAAATTTGCTGAAAGATCATGAGGATTGATTTTTTTTCTAAAAAACTGCTATATATACTTAAATGCAAATATGCTCAGTGTACCTAAACAATGCCTTTTAAATTTCACACAAAAGCATTTATGTACATTGTTTATTGCTTATAAAAGACTTAATGGATCTGTGCAGTTAAAGGTTCTTATGGCATTGGTAGCAAGAAGACAGCATGGCAGCTTTTTTGCAGGGAAAGATTCATGTAATCAGTGCTAAAGAATATCCTATCTTTCTCTTTTGACCACACTTGAAAAGAAATAAGAAGGTGTTGTTTTGTTTGTAAATACTTCCATATTTTTTTTTAGTGGGCTGTCATGAAAAAGAACTATCATGAATCCAATTATATATTACTGGGAAAAAAAAAATCTTTTAGATTCACACACCCTCTTTATCTAGATCAGGAGCAATAAACTTGAAGCTGATTATAGACTGCAAACTTTTTAAATAGATATGTAATTATGCAGATAAAAATAAAAGGAGTTTGGGATTTGTGGCCTTTATGACTATATTACCATAAAAATAGCTTAGTTTTGTAGAAGTTGAACTTTAGATGTTAGAGGGTTAGGGCAAAAAGGCTCACAATTACGTTAATTCTTAGACTAGGTTACAATGAGATTGAAATTAGAATTATGCTGGAAAATATATTTATTTGAAAAAGGAATCTTTATTATTCCATATTTACTAGAAGAACTTTATCAGTGCGATATTTACCTCAAAGCAGTGTGCTAAATAGATTAAGAACTAAGAAATTAAATTTTTTTTCTATGCATTTTGTTATATTTTCAAAATATTTTGTAGTGTTTTATATATTTTATCATGCTAAAATGCTTTTTTAGTTTTAAAAGGAAAAGCTAGCAATATGCATGTGGAAACAAGCAGAGCTATCGCAAGGCTAGAGGTTTTTTTCTTTCATCTGTCCAATTCAGGCCTCGTATTTTTGTCTGAGAAAACTTTAAAATTAGTGCTGTGTTTTATTGTTGCTCTTCTAAACCAAAGAACAGAGGCATATCTCATTGCAGGTTAGAAAACTATGTAATATAATAATTACTGCAATTATATGGTGTTTTCAGATTATAATTCTGGAGGACTGACATGAGTATTATTTTTATGTCTTCCCAAGTCAAACTTATGGGGAACTTAATTTAGGAAACTGAAATATACTGTTATGGTTTCACATGGAGCCATTTCTGGTAAGGGGGAAGAGGCTGTAAAGATGGCCGCTGTACGAAGTTGCTCAAAACTCTCCCCAGCTCTTAGCCAGCCAGACCCACTTCTGGGGCAGAGCCAATTAGGTGCCTCCATGATCACTCCATATTCGATCTGGGGAAGAATGCAATGAGTAGTCCTCCTCTGAGAAGAGAGAAGCCAAAAAAAGTCCATCTGTGAGAAACTGACCACATCCCCCATTCCCTGCCTTCCTGAGCCATTGAGGGGTGAGGAGGCAGAGATATCAGGAGCAGGGAGCTGGGCCCAGGAAGAAAGGAGGGATGGGGAGGGAGATCTTAAAATGCTGGTTGCAATTTTCTCATCCTCCTGCACTGTTTTTGCTTTTTATTCTATTCTGTTTCTTGTATGTAGTAGAATAAACTTTCCTTACTTTCCTCTCTAAGTCGAGTACTGGAGTCTATTTTGCCCAAAACTATAATTGTCAGCGAGCTCTCCCTGCCCTTGTCTTAATCCACAATATCCTTGGTTACCGTTTTTTCCTCCCGTCTTGCTGGGGCCTCCACCATCCTAAGGAGGGTGGGCGTGGAAATGTTATAAGGAAAATGCTGCTTTGTTAACATTTACACACTTATTAATGTCTAAAGCCACTCTCTTCATTTCAGTACTGGTATGAGCTAGGGAGCTGCAAAAAAGATTTATTAGAGATGTGAAGTGTGGGATTTTTTGTGTATTTTTATTGTGCTTGGTTTTGTTGTAGCACCTCTAATGCAGATGATTCTGATACTCTGAAACCTCTAGTTTGTGTTTTTGCATGATGTAGCTCAGTCTTTTAACTGATTTACTTTTGTCTGATGAACCAGGGATTCTGTAGCTTTTAAACTGATACAAAGGAACTTCTGATTGGTTGAGAACATTCATCCGCAATGAATTCTTTAAAAACATATTGATGTTATCTTGTAACTGAAAAATATCTTCATACCAAACTAGTAGCTAATTTAACCCTCATAATTGATCTGATCACTCTGTGTTTCATAGAACTCAGTTGCCTGAAGCCCTCTCTTTGCACAAAAAAGCTTGGGTTCCCAGTCTTTTTTTCCTTGAAAATCTAATTAACAGCATTCTTTTAAATAAGAAGATTACTTTCTGTGAGCAATTAACTGAATTTCAGCCTGCTTTAAACTTTTCGATATAGCAATGAATATTTATAAATTTAATAGAACTTCACCATGGTAGGCAGTCCCTTTAATCTTATTTGAAGCAGGGTGGAGTCCAAGTCTCACTGGATTAACATCATATTTTCTTTTGGAACATTGACACAAAAAAATAATTTCCTTGAAATTAAATATTTGACCAACTAATATGCAAACCTATGACCGTTCAAAGTCTGTTTCAGTAAAACTACAGTGTATATATCATTATCTCTGGCTCCATGCTGTGATTCAACAATGATCTCTCAAGCTCATATGCACTTTTGTGCACCATTAGCACCTGCTGGCTTGCAAATATCAACCATGGAATAAAAGATATAGTAACTTTGGTCGTAAATGTAACCAAGCTATGATAAAGTTCTGCTATCAAGAAAAAAAAAAAAAAATTAAAAAGAAAAGCAGGCATCAAGGAAGCAAATAAACAAGCTGGAATAGAACCAAAGAGACATTTTCAGTATCAAATTTTCTGTCTAATTCTGCTTTATCTCCTCCATGTGAAAAGTCATTATTATGAAATTCCTTTTCAAGTAAAATCTGGTTTCCATTCTCAAAAAAATGGATACTGCAAACATTTTTCTAGTAATTTCTATATTACTGCCACATACACAAAACGCATGAGAGCTGCTTTTAGTGAGTTTTTTGCTTTTCTCCTCGTTAACTCTGCCATCTCATTTGTGCTTGAAGAACTGTCTTCACTAATTTTATCTAGTTTTGATGTATTTACCAGATGAACTCCTTTTGTTATGCTTCTCCCCTATGATTCTCAGTTGTCAGAGCCTATTCCTCAAGATTTTGTTTTCATATGTCCTTTTATTCTGCATCCTTTGTGTTGTGCTTTCACTGCGGTAAAGACATCCTTCTGAAAAATGTGCTCTTTTTAATGAACTCCCTTGTTTTTGCCGGTGATTTGACAGTAGCTGCCTGTCAAAAAGACAGGTGGGCTGCAGCTTGATCATCTAGTGTAAAAAAAAGAAAACAGTAGGATCCAGACCTTTAGGATCATAACATAGTTACTTTTTGTGTAAGAGGTGATTTCGATGCAAAGGACTTCTCAAGAGTAATACAGAGCAAACATATAGCACTCATTTATCTCTGTGAGAAGAAGCTGCTTTGGGTAATGCACGTTCCCAATGGATCTGCACATATTCTGCACATCTGATGTATACAGAGTAAAGGAAGAAAGGGCAAGTAGATCTTACTCTATTGATTTCTACAAAATGCTTGTGATTAAAAGTAGACACTGCTTGACTTCAGTTAGGGACATGTATGTGTAACATCAGAGTGTAGTACACAACTGTATACAGTATATTGGCAGACACCAAAAATACATGCTTTTATCTTTTCATTAAACTGCAATTGTCAAATGGAAGCCAAGTTGTTCTTTTGTTTTGGAGTTCTAGGGAATTTTGTGACAAACTCCAGTCAAGGGCATATATCCTTCTTCAGGTAGTACTGTGTAACTATAAAGTTTGCTGTTCCTGGGACAAGAAATTAACTGAAACCTACGACTTTAGACCTGTTCTATTGAAAAGCAATGTTCTCTTTTGAAAAGCCCAAATTCAGTAAGATTTCAAAAATCTCTTATGAAGGAATTATTGCTACTACAATCACACTGTTACTACCTTTGCAATTGCCAACACTAGAGCCATAATATAGAAATTCTGCGTGAAACTAGTGTTCAACTTGAATTTGCAAAACAACTTTGTGAAATACAAACTCTGAGGAGGATTTTTGCTTCCTGATACTGTCAGCATATGGAATACAAAATATTCACCTTGTCTCTGGATGTAGCTGAGTAGAGATTTTCAAGAAAATGTGCAAGGACAGAAAATCTGCTGTAAATAATGCACACCAAGCACTCACTTGCCAGAACCTACTTCTTAGTTAATCTACAGTTAGATTCCAAAACAATTATTTTTTCTGACAAAACTCAAGAATTTAAAGTAAAATATTACAATCTAACAATTTTTTTTATCAGATACATACATTTTAAAAATTGTTAGCTAACTTCATTTTACTAGCACAACACATTTCTCTGATTTGTTGAGACATGTTGAGAAAAAAAATTTCCTTTGGGAAAGTTTAAATGTTTGTCATTTTGTGGATAAGCCTGAGTGGCTTATTATTTTGTGGATAAGCCTATATTCTTTCTGAAAAAAGTAGGGAAGAGAAGAATAGCCATAGTCTGATGAAGTTATTCCTAATTTACCATGATCACAATCAAATTTTAAGATTTTCCCTTAAAATTGTTGCTTTCCTAAGAAGGAAAATCTCCTGTTACATTTCCCGATGAAGCAAAACTTTTTTTTCTAGTTATTGTGTTCTGTTGTTTTATTACATGCCATCATATGTACAAGCCAACATTTAAAACCTAAAGTAAATTAATAATACAATAACTTCCACTACTGATTCCAATGTTTTCTACATGCCCACATGTTTTATATGTCTTCTTCAATTAATTTTTTTGTTGCTTCCAAGGACAAAGAGGATAAATGCTATTTTGTCAGTATCCTCTAATGTAATACTTCTGTTACTGAATTGTTTTAAATTGATTGCATGGACAAAGTCTCTTGAGATTTGCAGTTTTTTCACCTTTAAGCCAAGTTTGTTGTTATCTTCAGCAGTCCTTGTCGAATTGCAGTCATAATTCTGACAAGGCAGTTACTTTGACTGATGTTTGATTTTGATGGCAACCCGGAGTCTCATTTTATTACCAAAAAATCTGCACATTTTGTTTTCTGTCATTTCTCTAGTGATGTTCACTAACTTATTTCAGGTGCCACAGTGTTTTAAAATTGCCTAGAGGGATGACTGTCCTCATTTTCAAATTTTTTAAAAGGGAAAAGAATTCAATATGGGATAGTTCTGTTTGCTGAATGCACTTCCTTTGTGTTTTTTCCCAACGTAGTAGAATAAAAAAATGTGTCATTTTAAGGTAATTCTCAGAGTCTTATAATTGCACCACTCTAGATTATAAAGACTTAATTCATTATTACTCTGCTTACCGAGGTGTTTCAGTCAAACTTTGTTTTTTAACTTTCTATATTAATTTTATTTTAATTTTCATTGTTGATCCATAATAAAGCACAATACACATCTTAATCTTTTTATGTACACTCGTATAAAAAAATTACTGGATTTTCTACTGATAGCTAATCATAGTACTTATTGTATTAAGAATGCACTTCCTAAATTAAGAATATTTTCTTAATAGCAATAGTTCTCTGAAATTCTTATTTAAATTAAAAACATGTTGCTCTGATGTTCTATCAGAAAACTGACATAAAATTTGTATTAAAAAAACAGAAGATTTTTTTTTCTTTATTTACTGAACTATAAATATTCATTGATTCTCTGTGTGTCCTGAGGACAAGTTCAGAGACAAACAAGAGTGTGTTAAAAACAGGACAGAGATTTAGAAAATTTGTGCATCCAATTTGTGCATGATAAAAAAGTAATACCATGTCAAAGCACTTAATTGCTCTTCAAATTAGAAACAAAACCTCTCTCTCCTATCTGATTCTAACATTTGGGACAAAAATTCTGTCCATTGTTCTGTGAATACAGCATATAAACATAATTTGAGTTATTGTGTAAGTAAGATATCATCTTGACAGTCTCTACAAGAAATAATAAGCAAAATCAGATATTGTTATTCCAGAAAAGCATTTCTATGTATCTTCTGATTTCTACACTTTAAACATTTTTATTATGTATAGATCTTGAAATACTGATTTTTTTTTTGTTGTTGTTGTTGTTGTTGTTGTTGTTGTTGTTCTTTTAAAGGGACATCTAATAGCATATTTATGCACTTATGGTCTTTTTTTGTTGCAGTGACTTCAAGGAAATTATGTGGGAAAGAACACACTGGTTTCTGTCAAAGAAGAAGAGATTCAAGGGATTCCTGTCAAAGAAAGAAGTGACTCCCATAAACATTCTGAAGATGTGTTATAATGAATATCTTCAACACAGGAACAAGAGTTGAAACCTCAGGTATGCTACCCAGTTACGAGCCCTGTAGTACTGTAGAGCCCTCCCTTGTTAAAAGGGGAATTTAAAACTCTAGCAAGTTAGACATGTAAAATATACATTATCTAACAGTTCTTAATTAAATTTTCTGTTATTATTCCAGTCAGTTATAACAGGAAAATACAGTATGAGCAGGAAAACTCTGTGACTTGAATGGGCCACCTGAAATGTCTAATATGGAATTTATGCATCATTAGCCATCTTCAGCTATTTAGATTTCCATCTACTTTGAATTTATTATTTTACAAGTCCATTGCATGTGCTTATATCTTTGTTTTTAACTTCAAACAGATTACCTCTCACACCTTTCTACAGAACTATGTATTTTTACCTTGAGATTACTCTCCTACAGGTGACTGAAAAGGAAATCAGTTACCATCAGTTACCAGTACAGCATTGCTTTTTTTACATTTATGTCAAATGACAGCACAGAAATAACCATTTCAGTGTGGCACCGTTACATATCAATTTCAAACTGATATTTTAGTATTTTTCAAACTATATTCTCTTTGTTAGTGCATTGATATGTTAGCAGATACATTTCTGCCTGAGAAGCATATTTTAGGGACACAGGTTAGAGTTCTGTAACTCCTGGGCATAAATCCAAAAGGTAGCATAAGCTTTGCTTTCCTTAGTGAACTTACTGACATTTGCAGTTCTGCAGTGCGCCACATATTCAGCACAGATATCATAGGTCTTCTCATCCTTGAGTAAGTGAATCACAGATCCAGAAATCTGTGGAAGTTGGAAGGCACCTCTGGAGGTCATCTAGCAAAACACTGATTAAAACCAGGATCAGCTAGAGCAGGTTGCTCAGCAACATACCCAGTTAAGATTTTAGACTGCACATCTTCTCTGTGTAATCTGTTCCAGTGTTCAACGGCATTTTCTATCAGAATTTCTTGTCATTCAATTTGTACGCATTGCCTCTTGTCATGCCACCAGGTGTCACTGACAAGAGTCTACCTTCATCTTTTTTATTTCTTCCATCAGGCATTTATGCACATTCACAAGACTTCTCATCAGCCTTCTCCTCTCCAGGCTAAACATTTTCAAATACCTGAGAAAGGAACATTATCATGTGACTCATGCATGAATATTTACCTCCTTATTATTACAATCTTATGCAGCAAATTAATCTGAATTACAAAATTTACAGATCTTTGTCTCTCTGGAAGCAGGAGTTATGAAAGGTTGCTATTTGTGGAAGGTAATAGTTGAGTTACACTTTGGCTACAGAAGACAAGCAAAAATCAAAAGAAAAAAAACCAACCTGTAAAATAATGAAATCTAGAGCTAAAAATACAATAGAATTTTGGAGAAACTACGTTAAAAATCATCTTCTAAGTATTACTCTCCTAGCATTTGAAAGTGACACATCATTAGAGTCCCAAAGGAAGGTATATAAAACATTAAGTATAAAGTGTTTGTAGCTAGAGCTAAGGTAAAATAGAACTGCATGGTTTTACAAATATTATTTTTAAATTTCTTCATTATAAATAATATTTAACTTGAAGAAATGAAGACAACACTTGAAAATCAGATCAGTCTTCCAAAATGGTTTAAAAATTGCTAGGAATGCTTTAGAAATGAATGTAGGAAACATTCTTATGCTCTTACACATTGCACCTTTCACTCCTTGCAATTTCATTCACTCTGTTTCAAACAAGATATGGTAGAATTAGAGATGCTATTAAGAAGAGAGGCAAGAATGATCAGAGATATGCAGTGTTTTAGAATTGAAAGGAAAATTTTCACATTAAAAAGAGAGTTTACCTGTTTCTTAAAAATGCTAGTCAAATAGAGGGAGATAAGACACAGATTCACTAACCCGGTGGAATGAGCAAAGCAAGCTGTGGAAGCATCCATTGAAACTACAAAGTGTGAGTTTTAAAACAGAAATTCCATCCAAAATGTATGATAGTCCAGATAAGGTGCTGAATGCTAGAAGCCAAGAGGACACGCTAGGTAGAAGATATCTTTGTAGTTGTCCTGTTTCTGTTATTCTTTTCCTAAATATCTCTGTTTATTCTGGCCTCTGTCATAGATGGAAGAATGAGGAGAGAATCTCTGTTCAATAGCAATTATTTTATAACTATATGTAAGCTATTCTGGGAAATAAAAATACTGCAATATTACAGACAAAAGATATGTCCATTGAAGTAAATTGATTGGTTACTAGTTATGCATTACACAGGCCAAGTTTTCTATCTTCATAAGATTTCTGAGTTTCCACCAAGTGTGTGTTCTGATATTCTGAGAGAATTAAAGGTATATTTTGGGATTAACACTTTGATATTGAAAATCAATAGGACATATCCATCTAAGATGTTTATACTTTCTGCCCATTATTAAGGGTATGATGTTTTTGTTCAGTGTATTCAATATTTTCAGTGTTAGTAAGGCTGAAGACGAAAATGGTTATGTTTTGAAAAGCAATCAGAAAGTTTTCTCTGCACCTGACAAGTTTACAGTATCAGTCCTGAAGTGTCATAGGTATAGGGTTTCTTTTGAGAAATGTGGTGATAAAAACCTGAATCTGTCACATTTATCTTTTATGGTATATTGTAGTCTGACCAGCATAATGATATGAAACAGAAATGATAATGTTTGCGTTAACTGTAAACCAAAGAATAAAACTGGTTCTGTCAAACATCAGGTAAAGAATTAGGTAAAGATGCGGATCAGTTCGTGGATCTAGATCTATCTACAGTCTCAGTGATGAGATAGATGACTGCCATTTGAGGAAGATACTCCCATAGTCCTTAATTATGTGTGTGTATATATATATATTTTTTTTAACAATTCACTTCATGTAGGAAAAACTGTTCATATTGACCAAGCAGATGAAGAAACGTGTGTAGAAATGGAAAACATGAGAGAGAACTATGCTGATAGTGACATGGATGTACATGAGTTTAAAGTATATACACTTTGTATATGACCCTTTTCTTAGCCATGTCTGACTTCACAGTTGTCTAGAAGAAAGCATGTGCTTAATGGGAAAAGATTTCTTTTCTTACATATGTATTTGAGCATGCTTTACCCTGATTTATTTTCCTGACTGTAATTCAACTGCTAGTTTAATTACTTCAATAAAATAAAAATTGCTCAATAAAATAAAAATCATGGATAGAGCAATCAGTTGTAAAGCTTTTTACTTTTTCTAATTAGCTACAAGTATAGAATGGCAAATACATTTTTTGGCCATTCTTATAAATTGGTGCATTATAATATGTATTTAAGCAGAGTATTAAGAGACTATTGTTATTCTTTGACTCAGTGTTATTTTTACAACCAGAAAACCTGACTCATGGAATAATTTTTAGTTTTCCTGGTAGGACCTTTATAATTATTCTCTGACTTTAACCATTGTACTTGCAAATCCACTTGTATCTGTCAATTGCAAAAGCATATTCTGTAATTTAGGAAGTATTTTAAAAGTAATTTCTTGTGTCCAGTATTAGTTGCCATCATATCATCATTCTGCCTAATAAATGTGTCTTTCAGGTCTATTACAAATGCAGTGTTGTACATTTGGTGAAGTGCTGCATATTTGCTATAGAGTTATTTATCCAGCTAAAAGCGATCTAATGGCCTCTGGTCACAGCTGTTTTTTTTTTCAACTCAGACTGTTTCATATTTATGTGATGCTGAGAATATGCCTCTCTTTTGTAACCTGTATAATACATTTAAAGTACTATGTGTCCTTCCTACTTCAAGAGCTAAAATAATCTAGGCAATTTGCCTTGAAGTATGTTGGTCTGCCTTCAAGTTGATAACATGCACATTTACAGCGCAAGTTCCTGAGACATTTAAAGTGGTTACTGTTATCCAGTGTCCTTGTCCTTCATGATTAAATTTTGAAAGTCACATTTGTTTCATCTTTTCTGATGAAAAGTGTTATCAGCAAAATGAGATTGGTACACAACTTAAACATCTCTTTCTAGTACCCCTACAGGGATGTGGTGGATGTCATTATGCGGATCCAAAATGTGCATTCTCTGCATTTTTTTCCTCAGACTGCTTTTAATAGAAAATTGTACTTTATAAATCCTGCCGAGTTTCCAATTGCTAGGTAAAATCTAAGCTGTTTGAATTAATAACTCCAGTACTTTTAAATTAATACATTTAATCCTTCTCTGTCAACAAATTATTTTCTTATGAGTGTTTCTTTTCTTGTATATGATTCATTTATCTCTTTATTTAGCACTTTGGCATTTTTCTCCTTTTTCTGCTATTTCTAATTTTTATTGAATTGGAGAATATTCTTGTTATGCTAATGTATTTTCTCCATTTTTGTTTTACTTGCTTTCCATAAAATCAACTGTTTCAATTTGTTTTATCTGTATAAAATTGAATAAATATTAAAGTAGTATCTTCTTTGCAGCAAAAGTTGGTATGCAATTACTATCATTTTCTTCAGCACAAATGTCAGATTTGTTGAGGTTGATGTGATCTTGTTACTTTCTAATAATATGTGAATTATTTTTAAAGTGACATTGTAGATAAGTAGTTAACTGTGGTAACCTTATTCATCACTAGCAGTTCTTTATCTCATGAAGAGTCACCTTGACTTCACTAAGACTTCATATGGTGTAAGCTGAATAGGCTTAAATGCATCACAATTTGGCAGTCATGCTGCATTTGGTATTCTGTACTGGAGCCAAAACACACTGTTTTCTTTACCCATCTGCAAAACAAAGCACAACAACAAAACCCTTATGGTATAAATTAGACCTTCATTTATAATCATGTAATCCTTACCACACCTCAGCTAATACATAGAAACCAAATATATACATGATTCTAATCTGTTGCAATTAAAAGTAATTCTTCAGGAACTACTTCAGTGAACTCATACTACATTTTAACAATTACTGACTCTATCAGTGTAAGTGCAATTACTAACACATGCCATGGTACCTTATTAAAACAAGATTAGTGCAACTAATTGTGTGATCACACTTTCCTTTTATTAGATGTCTTCTTTTATAATTCAAAATTTTTGAGGGTTTGGAGTTCTTTTATGTTAATGATATTATATCATTCATGTTCCTCAGCTAGGCATCAGTCTGTTTTGAGTGGTAACAATCTCTATTATAGAATACAGGTCAGCAAGATGCATTTCTTGTTATAATACTGTAATAAATGAATACCATAGTGTGTCAAATGCACAACCATATCTTCAAGTATTACACAGCTTCAGTGACTTGCATAAATCATCATTACTTGCCAACTCTGATTTCTATTAAAATTTGCCTTCCTCTATGCTTTTCTTCTTCTAGGAAATAGGTGTTTCTGATATTCTTAGGAGTTTCTGACATTCTCAGAAAACTATCTGATCATATTTCTCACGATTTTCTCTCTTTTCCCAGTAGTATAATATTTTTATGCTGCTTTGTTTTTCAGGTGTCACTCCAAAAGTTCTCAATGTTGCTCTTCTTCCTTGTCTTCTTCATTAGAGTTTCTTTCCAACTAGATTATGTACCTTCAAAATAATATCATGCCTTGGTATCTCTAATTCTGAAAAAAAAAACCAACCCAAACTAAACCAAAACAGAAGGCAAATGATAAACTCTGAACTCCTCTGTCCTTTTGTCCTAAATCTGTAGTTTGCTGTGATGTGTCTTTTAGTATTGAGTTCTTTCCACTAAACTCCTATTCTCTTTAGCCTTTTAGAACTAAATATATTTTTTTTCTGGTTAAATTCCTGAATTCTCTATACATCTTTCTAGCCTTATCCAAAACGTACATGAAGGAAAAAAAAAATCATCTCTTCCTCATTTATGTCAGTGCTAACATTCTTGAAAGATCAAGCCTTCTCTCTATCTTTCCTTCTCTATAGTAATTTTGGCATCGACTGTTATTAGGCCTTACATAAATTTTAGGTAATTTTACAGTTCAGTGTAGAGCAAAGAAAGATTTTAAATACAACAGCATCCTGGCATGATATACTGGAAAATTACTTTATCCTATGTTTACATCACTAAAAAGGAACTAGCTTTCTCTGACAAAAATTAACCCAAAACAAAACAAAATGATACTTAAAATGTTTTAAGTGGACCAGGTTCTCATCAGGATTTACAGGTTTCACCCTGGTCAACACTAGAGCCTTCATCTTTAGCCATATCTTCAGTATGAGGACACAAATACAAATTAAGTATGCTGTATCTTCAGCGTACCAATGAAACATCAATACAAAGCTATTTTGTCTAGTTTCCAGACAAAAGGAAGGATATGTTTGTTTTGCAAGTAATTCGGTTTTTCCAAAGGTGTTTCACAATGACAACGACAGTGTACAAGTATGTAAATTTAATGTGATTTAATTGGGATTCATGTTCTTGAAAAATTGAACAAATCTGCAGTTGCATATAGAAAGATACAGAAATACATAATGTGGTTCAAACTGAGCTATATTCAAAAGGTTTCCAAGTTTTATTCCAGTGATATTTTTAGTACTATATTTAACTCTGTGTACACTGAAGAAACAGCGTGAAAAAAATGCTAAATTGCTTTTAGAAAATCATCTCACTCGTGAAATACATATGCTTCTTATGCAGTGTCCCAACAGTGTCTACATTAATCCTATAATACAAAAATGTCTAATTAGAACAAATTTGATAAGCAGTCAGTTATCTGCATTAAACATATGTGTCATCATTCTTTGCACAAGTAAACCTATTATTTCTAAATGAAATCAGAGCCACTAGATCAGAAAGGCTTACTTTATTCATTACTAAGCAAAATTGGGGATTTCTGTTTCAGAAGGAAGCAGACATATCATTTCACAGTAAATGACAGTAATAGACATAATTAGCACTATAAAGTGTTCAAGAGTCTTGAGAAAATTAGCATGTGTTGAGTTTAAATGGACTAGATTACTTAGGTATTGCAAATAGGTATTAAGTGTATTAGCATTTTAAACAGGCTTATAGAGAAATAGTCTAAGAAGCAACACTCTGGAAAATGAATCTGAATAGATTGTGGAACTCTTTACGTGATTAAAGACTGCTTGAAATTAGGTTTCTTCCCTGGATCTTTCCTCAGTCATGAAACTTTATTCATCAGTCATGGAAAGATCTGTAAAACAGGGCTCAGTGATATTGTTGGTAAATGGATTTTTACATAGCATTTATTATGTGTGAAAGAAATAGTTTAACAGTCTAAAGAGGCTTTATTCACCACTTTGCATTCTTTGTGGCTGCCGGGTTTGGATGTTCAACTTACGGAAATGGTCTAGTGGTGTTTATAGAAAGGCGAACTAAGGCAAAGTAAACGTGACTAAGAATTTTCCCAGATGCTAGTTTAGCCTTGAATAGTTACATTCCATACAGGTGACAGATGTGTTTTATTTTCACTCACTAGGAATGCTTCTCTTTGACTGAAAGAAATGTGTGCTACATACTTTGCCCATAAGGATGAGAAGTGAACACATGTATTCAAGCTTTATTCGTTTCTCTCTTATTAAGAGGACAAGCAGGCCCTACCTAAGTAGCACAAATGGAAGCATGGTTGGTGAATGGCAGTTGTGAGGTGACTTGCAAATACATTATCCTTCTTAATCATACTAATCAAAATCGTATTTCCAGAAGTGTGGAATTAATACAGAAATGTAATAGTATTTAGTACCAAACAACTGGCCTGTGTTTCATTGACAGCAGTAACCTTTTCCAGAGATTGAACATGACTTGAAGACCTATAATCAGGCTGTACTTATCTAGGATTCTATCTGTAGGCATTCAGCCATTTTGTCACATTTTTTTTCTGACAAGCAGTTTTGCTCAGAATGAAACAATACAATTTTTTGAGACAAAAATTCATTTTCATCTCTCTCTTCTTTGTTCAATAAAGTTACTAGTTTCATTTCTGGATTCCACTGTATTTTTGTGTGGATAATCTGAAAAAAAAAAAAAACCACAAGTTAATTGCTTCACAGTAACAGGGAAATAAAACACAACAAAGCTGAATGATTTCAGTGTATGCTTTGGTAGAAACAATTAAACTCCAAACATCCGAAGTTGTGTTTCAGTGAGTGTGTATGCAGATCAGATTTGCATTTGGAAAAAAGATCCTAAACTTGCCATTCATTCTACATATCACTTGTGCTGCATAAAATAATGAGTTTTTCTCTACAGTGAATGAAAAATACATTTAGAAATGCTCAAGTTTTTTAAGCTTCTGGATGTCTAAGAACAGCTTTTATTTGGTATCATTTTTCAAGACTCATTTTGGACTATATGAATGTACTAACTGCTGTGAAAATTTACTTCCTCAGAAATTTTATTTAAGCTCTTTGTTATTTCTGTTTTATTGAAAATTTACTTCGTTTTTTTTCTAGGCATTTATTAAGAAAATCAATTTTAACATACCATGTTTACTTGCTACATATTTTCATAATTGTTACACTATTTGGAGCAAGAATATTTGGTGATAAATACTGATACGGGTTCTTTTTCATACATGTTTTGCCCATATTGCAAATATTTGCCAGTATGGATTTGCATTATCTCAGTTTAAGGTACTTGATATAGTTGTGACAGTTCATTTATAGTGCCTCCATATTTAGCTATTATGGTCACTAATTTTGCACAGCAGATTATAGTATAGGATTTATGGCCATTGAGATTACCTGTTCTGATTCTAATTATGTTTACTAGAAAACAAAGTTAGCACAAATTAAACACAGACAAATTATGGTTTGTGTTTAGTCCCTTAAGTTTATAGATACTGGCTTGATCTTTTGTTAGCTCTAGACACAGTGGAAACCAATGCACTCATTTATGAATTACAAGCTGTTCCCATGCTACAGAATTGCTTTATTTATTCCTTCTCTATTTTTAGTAACAGCATTTTTTACTGGACATATCAGAAATAACTTAATCACAATGGATTTACACCTCTTATTTTCATAAGTACATTAAAAGCATAAGGCAATATCATGCTATCTTCTATTTCATAGAATCATAGAATGGTAAGGGAAAAAAGGGATGCCCAAACCTCCTGACATCTACCATTTATATACTTATAAATATTAATGAGATCTCTCCTCTGTCTCCTCTCCTCTAGATTAAATAGCCCCAGTTCCCAGTTCATTTATGTAGGTGTATTCTTTCACTGTACAACAAAAATCTACATAGCCATCACTTGTCATACAATATTAAAACTGACAGAAAATTGATTTATTTATTCAGAAGTTAAAACCATTTTCACATGTATCTTCAACTCAGTAGAGAGGAGCAGTGAAATATTAATAGCAAGAAAATCCTCAGAATGCTTCATATAAAATGCCAAAAGTATTTTGTGTTTTTCGTCACAGCAAGGGGGAAAAAAGCAGATTTCTGACATAAATTTTATGAATCAACTTGTAGTAGGCGTCCGGAAG